>CM060483.1:17184434-17611934 GCA_030544235.1 Lepturacanthus savala | reverse complement strand
ATAAATTTATTTTCAATTATGTGTCAGTCCTCTATATAATTCTACATTCTGTCATTTTGTTAATTATGGATTTAATTACAGTAAAAATAAATGATTCCTCTTATTTTCCGGGGACTCCCTGACATCCCCTCCAGGACCTGCTTTACAAACCACTGGATTATTAACTAATCGTTGCAGCTCTATCATCTATTACAGTTTAAATCAGCTGACTGATGTGTCGTGATGGTACGAGTCTGTTGACCCTGGTCTTACTTCCTGTTAAAGTCCACCTGGATGGAATGATCGATGACGAGGTCCGCCGGGCAAACAGGATTAATCTTCTCTGGGTCGCCGCCCAGTTTCATCACAGCATCGCGCATGGCGGCAAAGTCCACCACCGCAGGAACTCCGCTGCAAAGCAGCAAAAAACAGGGAGGAATCTGAGCGATTTATTGCCTTTAATATGAGTCTAGCTGCAAAAACAATAATTAATGCAACCAGTAAAATCCTTAGAACCTCATCTTTTATATTCCAAGGTGTTGAGGGTAAAAAAAGGCATTATACAACAGATTTTACCATCATTTTTAAAGATAATACCACTATTTGGCCCCATTGGGTTTAATCCATCAAACTATATATACACAGCTCTGGGAAAATAAGACATCACTGCAATTTTTCACAGCTAAACCCTACTGAAAACCTCTGGAATGTGATCAAGAGGAAGATGGATGGTCACAACTAAACAAAGACACATGAAAGCTGGGATTAAAATAAGGGTCATTGCACCAAATATTGATTTCTGAACTATTCTTAAGTGTAAACATTAGTATTAATATTAGTTTTAACTGTAAAGCCAATTGGAGCGAATCAGTGATAAAATTGATAAAAGTGACTTGACTATTATGTTGTTTTAAAATTTAATCTTGTTTCTTTGCATTATTTGGTTATTTTGATCATTTTCTGCAGATAAATGTTCTAAACTGTAATATTTTTATTTGGAAATTGGGGAAAATGTTGTCATTAGTTTATAGACTCAAACACATACCTATAAGTAGCATAATCAGAAAAACTGATCGTTTTGCAGCGGTCTCTTATTTTTTTTTTTTTGCAGAGCTGTTTCTACTCTCTTTCAGTCTGGCAGAGAAAAACGGGCGGAGACGTACGTGAAGTCCTGCAGGATGACGCGAGCCGGTCTGAACGGGACCTCCACGGTCTGAGTCTGGGTCTGTTTCCAGTTCAGGATGCTCTCCACGTCCGAACGCTTCACCAGGAACTCGTCGCAGTTCCTGACGGCGGACTCCAGGAGGACCCGGATGGAGAACGGCAGACGGTCTGAGGAACAGACGGAATTTATTTTATCTTAACCCTGTCGTATGAATAAGCTCATTATTGTATTTTGTAATCCATGTACTTGTTTTTTGTATTATGATGCAATAATAAAACAGAAATACAAGACGTGCTGTTACCATATCTGAGATCTCCGAGTTTGGAAAGATTGTAGAACTGCTGCTTTGGTTTCTCGGGGTCCAGAGGTTCAACGATATGCTGGAAAGGATTCTTCGCAGTCCCAGACATCCTCCTCTGTGTGTCTGTGCAAATCTAGAAAGAGGAAATATGATTGACTGATTTTTACACAAGAAATAAAAAGCTGCTTTTTAGTGGAGCTTTAATATCCTCAGAATGAAACAGGGTCAATTATTCAGCCTAGAAGTCCCTCCCCATTCAGTTTGGTAATAATTTCAGTTGCGAGGTGGCGGAGTGGAGGGTCAGTGAACTCTTGGCCTTTGTTTTACGAGCCTTCTTATATAACTAAACCTCTTATCAATCCCTTAAACAAGAAGCTGTGAAATGCAGGTATGACCGGCTAAACCTTGTGTAAAATTAACAGAGAAGAACTGAGCTGCATGCGGTTTCCTGGACAGTTATTATCTGTGTGAAAGGTGAGGTGGGCTGTCAGATCCTGATCGGCCACATACTTGGTTTACTACTGGTTCACTGAAATAGAGACTAAGCTATGAGCAGAGAGCAAAGTCAAACAATGAGGTATAGTCGTGATGCAACAACCACAGATGCACCTTTGTCTTATGTGACAATGTGAAATTAATATAAGTAAGTGGGTATTTTCGAACCAGCTAAAAATAACTAAGCTACAAATCGGATATCTGATGATAAATTAATGTTTTGATTCTAAGTTTTCACCAATTTTCCTATTAGAAGTTTCCTGTTATACACATGTTATAGTGTTAAACGAACCTCTGTGTGATTTCTTAGGTTTTATTATTGCAAACGTGTTTATGCTTGTGTGTAACTCGCTATGAAACACTCCTGTTTATAGTGATATATGAACGGAATAAACTAAATAAAGTAACTTCAACTTCTCCTTATATCTGCGCAAAAATCAAGGGGTGAATATTTTCTACAACAATCAAAAGGATAAAGTGTTTTATCCACTTTCTGAGCATAAAATGACTGATTCAGGCGACATTCACACTCTTTGCGCCGTTTAACTTATGACATCTGTTAGCATTAGCATTCAGGGTCAAACTTTAGCATTTAAAACGTGTATGTTTTCTGTGTAAACAACACATGAAACGAACGGTCTCGTTAATATTATCGTTGGAGTTTTGCCATAAAATCACTCGCAGGACTTCAGAGTAGAAGCTTTTTCAAGTTAGCTAGCTTGCGGCTAAAGTATTCTCCGTGACAACACGAGGGGGATTCTTGCACGTTATTTACGTAAAGCTACTGATAAAAAAAACATTTAATACAACATTTAAATAAATATCGTAGTATTTTATTGACTTACTTCAGTGAGCAGCAGAGGAGAAATGTAGTAGGAGCGTGTTTCAACGCAGCAGCAGCAGCCGGATCTCAAACAATCCCCACTTCCGCCCGTAGCTGCTCCACTTCCGGTTGGAACTTTCACAATAAAAGCGTCCTCTCCTTCTTCTTGGAGCAAATCCTTTTTACACACGGTTTTATTGCACTCACACTTGACGAAAAACACGTTTATACTTTAAAATATATATTTTTATTTGATATGTTAAGATTCTTCACACATTCAAATCCAATTACTGTCCTCCATAGCTTTATCAGCAGAGAATAACAACTTCCTGCTGCTGTTGAAGCAGCTTCACATCTTCTTCTCTGGCCTGGATCCTCTGCTGCATGTTTGCATTCATCTGTTAAACACACTCAGTTTGGCAAACTTCTCAAACCCTTCTTCAAAGTCTAATAAATGTGTATTTATTGGTTGTAAAACAGCTGAGACATTACAGTGAAGTGTGATGGTGTTGTGTAGTTTCAGCAAATTGTAGAATAAAATGTTAGTTCTGCTGTAAGAGGAAGAGAAAGTGGAAGATATAACTGACTACAGTTGGAGGATTCTTTTCCAGACATAAAACAGATGTGAGCAACTTGGTTTTTATGCAGAATATAATTTATAAACCTTCTAAATGTTATAAATAGCGTTTGTGTAGAAGTCCAAAGATAAACCATATAAAACTAGTGGTTAAATGTATCACTACAACCGTACTCACTATTTAATAAGTAGTAAATCAGATTAAAGCAGACTTAACTATAGTGACTGGTAAGGTGCAGGATTGTCCTTAAATATCTCATCGATCAGGATAATTTCCATCATCCTTCATTTCTCCAATCAGAAATATGCTGGTATTAACTTCATGAATCTGAGAATTTAATATTAATATAAGTAAACTAAAATATTAGACTGTCAAATTAAAACAAACACACTAGTTCCAGCATTTCTTGATTGTTGTGAAGCTCTATAATAAAAGACAAAGCAGGAGTAATAAATATAAAGTATATAAAGCTTATCAATAAGGATATTTTGATTTAAATCCAAATTGACAGTTTTAGACTTGTATTTATGCAAAGTCCAAAAAAAATCAGCGTTAGTAAAGTTCTTAGTAAAGTATTTTGGATTCAGTACCAAATTCATAAATGCAGCATTATTACCTTTGTAAAACTAGGCTTAGACAGGTTTACAGTACATTAGTTAACAGGGAGTCAGTGATTGTTTCAAATGTTTTATTCATGCAGGTCAAAATCCAACACACAGAATAAAGTCAGTTTATCACACCCATCCAAACGTGTGCAAAGTCGCTATCAACTTTGACGTATAGTAAATAAATTCATGCTTTACATGGTTTCATAAAACTCATTTCTGCAAAAAATCGGGAGCAAAACTTCTCCTGCCACTAAACTGAGCGCTTCTCTGCATTTCAAGTTTCAAAAACATCTTCCCCCAAAGCCAGATTTCTGTCTCTCTGCAAGCTGCTTTAACATTAATAAGTAGACTTGATGTGTGTCGCAGACATCCCTCATTTAACTCTTTATAGTCAAAAAGAAAACTTCAGGCATCCACATCATTGTTCATAGGTTCAACCTCATCTATACATTTATGACTTTTAGTTAAAATATCCACAAATCTAGTAATAGTGGTGCTATTTATTTGAATTTCTGAGGGGAATCCTATTAATTAAAATATTTACCTCTAATAAATTACTTTTCTTCTTAAATAACCAAATCAGTTACTTCACAAATCATATAAGGTATAATAATGCTTAAAAAACTGCCTCATCATCATCATGGATATATGAAATGTTACTAGAGACATGGAAACCTGCAATACACATCAAGTCTATCAAAAGCTAAAACAGCTGTTTAGTCTATTTTTTTGGTTTTAAATCTCTCAAATTTAGAGTTTGACTATTATAGCATCTATATATATTGACTACTATAGTCTGTTTCTACTGGCAACAAGAGAAAAGCTATTATAGAGACTTAAAATCAGTCATTTAAAGAGAAGTGCGGTTCAATTACATGTTAAAAACTGCTGCCGTAGTTACCTAGAAATATAGCTGGGTATTTCCTAACAAACGTATAGCAGCACATTTACAGCTGAATAGTTGTGTTCATGTATTAAATGAACACTTTTCTATATAAATCCCTCCTAAAACCTGACTACATGAGATTCAGTTACAAACCAACTGGGAACCATAAGTTTTACAGAGCATTTAACTGCAATCATGTGTCAGAACACCAAATCTTTAAGCCCTTGACTTACCTGTTGATTCTGAAGCCTCCAGCAGCCTTTGATGTCATCTCCCCCCAGATTCATGGCAAAATGTCTCAACCACAAACTCTAACATGGATTATGCCGGGGAAGAAGTGTTTATCCATTCAACTGAGGCTTCATTACGGGCAACTTCCCAATTTTTGGCACAAAGGGGGAAGAGTGGGAGGAGGAGGGGGGGGTGTCGGGAGAAGCTTTAAAGGTACGCTGATGAACGAGGCTGGGGCACTTCAGACAAAACCAGAGGCTGCATTTCTTTAATTAGTGAAACGATTTTTTAACAAGTATTATGCGTCAGTTCATCATTAATGAATGGAGAATCACTTGGGAGAAGCAAGAGGTTTTGTCGGGAGTTCAGAGTGTTTGAATCATCTCAAGCGATCAACATTGATTAGGTGTTTAAGCGCTGGGCTGTGAAGAACATTGCTGCACATTTCTTTTTTTTTTATTGAAAACAGGTTCGACAATATACAGGTACAGGTGAACGTTTTGCGGTGAATGTCCTGTTAACAATTATTTTAGGTATTGGTCAAACTCTCTTTACGTCTTTGCAGTTTTTAGGTTTTCACATGAACGCACAATGGAGGTTTGGGGTTGGGTTTTTTTTGGCGTTTGTGAGAGTTCAACATGATGGAACCAGCGTGCAGATTCGCTTTTTTTTTTTTTTTAGGACCAAACATTCAGTTCAGTTAAACCTACAGTCACAAGGATCGCCTAGTAAAACGCTGCTGAAATCAACAGCAGCTTTCTAAGGTCACACACAACATCAGAACACTAATAATTCAAAAACGTAAAAGTTCAAATTTAAAAAAAAAAGGAAAAAAAAAAACGCCTCTGGACGTCAAGTATTAAAAGTTCTATAGCACAATGACAAAACTAAACAATCAGGAGGGGAGGAGGAGGGAATACGGGTGTAAAAACTGTCACAAAATAATAAAACCAAAAAACAGACGTGGACGTCGGCATTTCAGCTCCTCCTGTGAGCGCCGCAGGGGAACATTAACGCGCTCAGCCACACAGACGAGAAGAGAGGATAGCGCCACGTGCAGCAGGAGGCGGCGGCGAGCGGCGACGCAGTCGAACGACGATCCTGAAAAAAGAGCACATGACACAAATGAACCGTCTCCAACTGGTGGTAGAAAACACGTCGATCCATCTCAGGTATCTGTTTTTTTTTTTTTTTTAAATAGATAAAATCGGGTTCTTTAATTTTGAGTCCCCTTCTTCGGCCACAGAGATCCCAGACTGGACAAGCACCAGCGACTTTAAGGCCTTTTTTCGTGGGTTTTTCTTTCCCCCAACAAGACCTGGATTGTGGGGACACGTTAAACGCTGCCTCTGCCGATACAGCGACGAGTTTCAGTAAAAGATGTGAACACCAAGTCCACCTCAGACCTATCCTCACCTTGACTTCACATGCCGGGGGAGGGGGGGAGGGGCCGGGCTTAATAAGCGTAGCGTGCAGGCGGCGGCGGAGGCAGCCGGTCGGCGTAGGGGTCCCTGGCTCGAGGAACTCCATATGCGGGCACCCGGGAAACCGGGGAGAGACGGGAGCGCTCGTAGGAGTAGCCGTTACCAGCCGGGGGCATCGGCGCGCTCGGCGCCCTCCTGAGAGGACTACGGTCTCGGGCGTAGTACGAAGACGGCGGAGGAGGGAGGGGCCGACGCTCGTACGGGTCGAGCGACGAGGTCATGAGACGGTCTCGCACGACGGCTGGCGGCGGAGGCGGAGGAGGCGGGGCGCCAGCACGCTGGTCCTCGTAGGAGGCGATGCCGTAAGGACGGGCTCGGTACTTCTCATAGTAATCTACCACGCTGTAGCGCTCCCTCTCCCCGTCGTAGGGACGGTCGGGGTAAACGGCTCGCCTGGGGGGAGGGGGCGGCAGAGGAGGGGCGGGGTAACCTGGGGGGATGTGGCTGAGGCGGCCTCGCAGGTAGCTGGGAGGAGGAGGCTCGTGGCGGTCGCCTGGGTAACGCGGGGGCCAGTAGCCGCCCCGGTCCGGAGGGGGGGGCGGGTAGTCGTCCCTCTCGTCGTGTCGGGGACGGCTCTTGGAAATCTGTACGTGGATGCGTTTGCCTGGATGCAAAAAGAAGAAGATACACGAAAATAATTGCATTTATAACGAGACAAGATGCCCACATTATACACTACTCCCATTTAATTAGAGATATTATTTACATATGGCACAGTGAGACGTAAGTTGAAAACACAAGATAAGGTGTTTATCAGATCCCAAAAATCTCTGAAGTGAAACAATGTGTGTATGAAATCGACAGAGTATCTTATAACATCCCTAACTCATTGTGAGTAGTGTAGATCTCCCTGTTTAAACCATAGTTTTCAAGGTTTTCATGCATATAGATGTATCCATTTTTTTGCTTTACATTTTGTGCTGGGCTTTTTCAGACAGACTTGAACGATTCAATAGATACTACATACATTAACTTTCAAAAGTTTGGGGTGACATTTTCCAATGAAAATAACTTTAACCAGAAATACACTCTATACATTGCTAATGTGGTAAATGGCTTTTAGCTGCAAATGTGTGTTTTTTGCTGCAATATCTACATAGGTGTATAGAGGCCCATTTCCAGCAACTATCAGTCCAGTGTTCTAATGGAACAATGTGTTTGCTCATTTACACAAAACAGTTTAGCTGGTTAGAGAAGCTAGAAAACTGACCTTCCTTTGCTGAAAGCAAAGTTTGAAGAAAAAGTATTTTAAGTACAAATCATCATTTCTAACCATGTCAATGTCTGGACTATATCTTCTATTCATTTTAGAACTCATGGTCGTAGATAAAAGTGTGACCTTTTATGGAAAACACAAAATTGTCTGGGTGACCCCAAACTTTTGAACAGTAGTGGACATGTCAGGGTTAAAAATCATAATTTAAAGAAAGTAACCTCTTTCTGGAAAGGGTTTGTTAACTGCATGAGTTTATTTTGAGTAGAAAATGATTGACAGACGTCGGTAACTATAGTTACTGTTGGGCTTTAACAAACCGCCCCTTTCTTACCTTGGAATTCACTGTTGTCTAGTCCCTTGATGGCATCCATGGCCTCGTCCGAGTTGGACATGTGCACGAAAGCAAAGTTCTTCACGACAGCACACTCCGTGACGGAGCCGTACTCCTCGAACAGGGACCGGAGCTCGTCGTCGGCGCCCTTCTCCACGTTGGCCACGTGCAGCTTGACCGATCCCTGGTTCTTCCCGTGGCTGGCCTCCACGTTGATGGGGGTGCCGTGGAGTTTGTAGAGGTGCAGGCTCTTGATGGCCTTGGTGGCGGCCTTGCGGTCGTCCATGTGGACGAAGGCGTAGTTCTTGATGATGGCACATTCCGTGACCGTGCCGTACTGGGTGAAGAGGGCCTTGATCTCATCCTGGTCCGCCTCCCGTGGCAGGTTGCCAACGAAAATCTTCACCATTATTAAAAGATCTGTGCCAATGTGAGTCAAAGAAAGGGGAAAAAGTAGAGAGGGATGGAGACATGGGAAAGTTCATTAGAATTAATAGTGCATTTATCATTTCATATGATAACTGTATTTGAATTGCACCTTTCATACAATACACACTACTTCACACAGACATTAAATCATACTCCACAGTATGTATGCATATAAATATATAGCATATGAATGCTCTGATGTGTAGCAGCTGCGTATTAAACGTCATTGCAAAATGGCTGATATTAGCATTAGCTTAGCACAGCAAGACAACTAATTGAACGCATTGACACAAATCAACGAAATTATTTCACATGTCTTTATCAACTTTTTGCTGTTATAACGCGACGGGCTGGTTTATTAAACAGGCGTCTAACGCAACTCTAAAAACACAACTACGGTCTGGTTAGCTTGTTAGCTCCGGTTAGCTTCCTCGTCGGGCCACCCTATTAACAAAGCGCCCAGCTGCCTATTAGCATACCGACGCTAAGCAGGCGAATAAATACTCAAACTTAGTGGCTGATGTGATTATATAGAACGCAGGGAATTGTAAATATTAATATATCAGTGAGTAGAGTTTAAGTTACCTGTTTATCAGGCGGCCTCAACAAAGGATTCAAACCCTTTTTCGAGAGCGTTCCGTTAGCTAAAGATGCCGTCTCTGCTTCCGCTAACTTCCGCTTCCGGTTCTTCTTCTTCTTCGTCGAAAAATAGCGAATTTGTGCATTACGGCCACCAACTAGTATGGAGTATGGAGTGTGGGTCATATATTTATGAAAATAAAATAAAATATGCTCAACTACTACTTTAACTTCACAATAATAATATTAATTTGATTTTACGTGATAAATATATTTTACATAGATGCAACATTTCCAAAAAAATAATGTATTATTTCTGAAGGAACTTTATTGTGGTTCTCTGAGATTGATAAAAATATAAAATGCCTTATTATTTTAGAATTGCTTTTTCTTTCGTTTGATTCCCTTACATGCTAATATTCATTTATTTTTTACTTATTTTAATACTGTTCTGTTACATTATTATTTTTTTCTAATGTGCTTATTCAGTTCTGGGAGAAGTGATGTTTTTATGGAAAACATGCCTTTTGTATTTGTAAAGCCTGTGGCTTTTGCAATAAAGAGGAAGTAAAAACTACTTTCACTGGATCAAGCTTATACTATTTAAGTAAAAGACTTTTACTTAAGTAAAGAATCAGAATACTTCTTATTGTAAACCATCTGCTAACTGTTTATTCTTAATACCTGGGGGAAATAAAGATGATGCCAGTAACCAAACTATAAACACTAGTAAACATCTTATTCCTGGATAAATGTGTAATATCTTCATTTTACAACAAGGCTTTGTTTCTCCTTCAGCTTCCTTTTTGTTTCACGTTGCGTCATTTGGGCTTTTCCGCGATCTCATGCTGCGTTAAGGTGCTCACCTGAAAGTCGGATTTTAGAGAGATCACCGCTACATTCCTGAAATATTTGATAAGAAAAGTTAAAACAGACTAAGTAATCGAATTATAGTAACAGTGAATGATTGGCCTTTTAGGTGACAAAATAATTAACTCAATACTCATTTTTAATGGACCACAGATTAATCGAATAATTAATTAAAAACCTAAATCGAGCCATACATTGACCTAGTATGGTGTTAATTAATCCAAATTATGAATTGATTATTAATTGTAAATTTCCTGCATTTGTGTGACAAAGTGTAAGTGGCAAATTCTAGATAACTTTATTTTTCCCATTTTAATCAATGGTTTTAAATTGTATCTTGATGCTTTTAACATTTCATTACCTTGTTGTTGAAATGTGCTATACAAATAAACTTTCCTTACCTTTATAATGCCTTATAATAATCAAATCTGTGATCATTCTTATTCCTTTTTTCACAACTTTATTAAAAAATACAATAAAACATAGTGCAATAACAGGAGAATACAGACATGCAGTGGGAATAAAAGAATTATTACATAAATATATTGAAAAAACACACATGGTAAAGATTTTAATCACTTTCACGTTAATGAAATGGTTCTTATACATTGTTTGAATTCATTAAAAGTAGAGACGAGTGTTTTTGGCAGATATGGATACGTCATTTGGCCAAAAAATATAAGATTAATTACGTAAAAGTGTCTTTTTTTTTTCCACAGATGGATAAATCAATGGAGCCAAACCATTCACTACCGTTTACCCACTACCTAAACGTGGTTAGAACAGCGAAATTTCCCAATTTGCACCTGAACGCATCCCACTTCACCGCGGGGTCATGTGAGAAAAGTGACAAAACTCGGGAGGAGTCAAGACAGAAGAAAACATCCAACTTTCATTCTGAACAGAACGGTGTCGTCCATGCAGCTTTGCTGCGGGCGTAGAACAACACATCTGGATTCTTTGAATTAAAACATCCAACAACAGGTAAGAAAAACCATCTAAAAGCAGGAATCTGTATATGTCTTGTATTTTTTTATATATTGTAATTTTTTGTTTCCAAACAGATTTTCATCACTGAAAAAAAGTTCTCCTCCAAGTTTGAACATGGCAAACGTGTCCCAGCAGCAGAATATCGAAACAGAGGAGGATCTCCTGACTTGTCTCCGTATCCAACTCTACCACCCGCAGCAGGCGTCCAGGGGCTTTTACGCGCTGCTTCCCCTGGAGAACCGCAGCAGACACCCGGCCGAGGATCCCCTCCGGCTGGGCCGGGACAGCCAGGCCTGCACCTTCGCCCTGGTTGACCCCAGGGTGTCCCGCAAGCAGCTGGCCATCCAAGCGTACCGCGCGCCCCGCAGCGCGGACCTGCTCTTCTCCGTCCAGAACCTGACGCAGCGGGGGCGGCTGTGCGTCAACGGCGCGACGCTGGACTACCTGGAGAGGACGGAGCTGCCGGACAAGGCCCTGATCCGGTTCGGAGGCTACGAGATGCTGGTGATCCGCGAGCCCGGAGACGCCAAAAGCAGCTTCGAGGTGGCGTTCGAGGTGCTGAACGTGCCGCCGTCCAGGGAGACGGGCACGTGGGCGTCCACCGTGACCCCCGTGACACCTGTAACATCTGTAACACCCTTAACACCTGTGACAGAAACCAGCTCAATGGAAGAATACCCCACGTTCAACAGAGGCCCCTCAGAGTCCGATGAGACCATCATGTGCAACTCATGAAATCTGTGACTTCCTTTTTTTTTAACTTTATGGCAAAACATCGCTGCTTATTTAGTAAATGTTGTGTTTTAAGACTCTTTCCTGTAATGTGAAATATTTAGCAGTAGCTGTTATAACTTATGTCTCTGTACTGCAAAGCTGTGATATTCCAAAAAAATGTATTAAGCCCATTTTTTTGAAGTGTGAATGCTATAAAAAAATAAAAAAAAACAACTGTTTTCTACGATTTAAACTTCTGCACATTGAATTATTTCTGGTAAAATGTTCTTAAATGAAACAAAAATGTGTTCAGAGGTTTATAGGAATTATTTATACGATGCTGGGAGATGAAATTCTTAGCATTTTTTCTTCTTGACTGCAGGTTGCAATCGATAAGGTAGAAGAAAAACCTGTTTTTTTTTTTCTTAGAATCAAATAGTTTTATCAGTACATATATAGATATAGACACTGTTTCTCAACGTGGGGTCTAGGGACCATCAATGGTCCTTGAGGGGATTCAAAGGGGTCCCCAGCTAAAACGAAGAATTGTTAAATTTCATAATTTTAGACTTTTTGATCATAATTTCATGGGAATCTTTCTACATAGTGATGCTTTTCATGGAATTCTGGACAATTTGTGGCCCTAATGTGGGTGAAATTAAGGGTCATTGAAATGAAAAAGGTTGAGAAGCACCGTTATAGACTATAGGATATGAGTATTAATGACACTTAATATGTAAAAAGTACTTTATTCTTACTGGGTGACAGTTGAAGCTAAAATAAATAAAATAAAAATAGTTTAGAATAGAATAGTGACTTAAAAGGTGTAAAATAATGTGAAAAAACACTATTTTCTGGAAAATGTGAGTTATCCCTATTGCTTGAAGCATAGAAAATCAGGTATTCTTTTTGGGTCAGGTCTAAATACTTTAGTATTTTTTTTATTTAGTTATTATAGACTATAGTATAGGGGTATTATTAATGAAACTTAATGTATAAGCAGTATTTTATTGTTACTGGTTGACAGGTGAAGCTAATATTTAACAAGTTTATTAAACTGATTACAGCTGGAATATAAATACTATAGCTGTCACATAAATGTGGTTTAATAATAAAAATACTTTAGAATAGAATAGTCTGGATTGAGTCTCATCTTAAAGGTATGAGGAAGTGTAATGTGAGGTCTTTAATCTTTAAAACAGGAGAACACAGCGCTTGTTTTGACATAAACAGATGTGCAGTCGATGTCGTATAGAAACGTGATAAAATATCATGCAGGCAGCCGTTGGACCAGTCGAGCAAACCTTCCAGTAAATCTCATTTCAACTCAGTGACTTCACTATGAAGAGATTTTACGAATATAAAAACAGATTACTGTAATTAGAGTTGCTGCAGTAGCTGCAGGTCAAATTAAAAGTAATACTACAGTCACCATCTATAGATAAACAGCATTGGCTGCAAATAGTTTAGCATAAGGTATGTTAATAAACATGTTAGAAGCTATTTCATACTCAGCAACCAGCCATGAAACATTTGAATACCAGAAATATATTTATCTGATAAATAGATAAATTAAAAAGAGAGACGATTTATACAAATAAAATTTATTAACATTTGGATTGATACAAATATATATGTGCAAAAGTCCATATGCAGAAAACTACAGTATGTTTCAGGTACATAAAAAGTAAAGGAATATAGATTTAACAGTTAAATCTTTAAGACTATATTATTATAACATGATATGTTTTAGCCATATGTCAAATTTAAATCTTTATAGAGCTTTTCTAAAGAAGTGATGGGACGAACCTTCACGGAAACACCAAATCCACTTCCTGTAAAAAAGAAAAAAAGAAGCAGCTCTTAAAATGAAAACAGAAAAAGAGAAAAACACTAATGGATATAAGGATACTTTGGTGAGTTCATAAAACGTTAATAGTGACTGTTATAAACTGCAGATAAAAGCATTTATGACTGTTTTATCAATGTGGAAGACAGGAAGACGACAACTTGTCAAAATAAAAGTCCAACAGTTGCAAAGCAGCAGCAACGTTCTTATTCCAAACCTCTAACTCATCCAGAGACAGAACATGAAGCAGATGATTACTCATTTTTTCTGCTGGGAATTTCCAACTGTTTCAGGCACATGTGCTGTTTTCGGGAATAAAACAGTTGGAAATTTACAGTTTTCAGACACAAAACTAGCAAAAATAAATGAAATAAAACAGGGTTGTAGGCATCTTTAATAAATAAAGATGCATAAAACACTATGGAAGGGGTTTTAAATTTGCCTTTCAATATTTGATAAAGAACACCATTAATTTAAATTCCAGCCACTGTAAATATTACATGGATATATCTATGATAGTCAATGATATGTCAACATACCTACATACATGTGGTGTTTCGTACCAGATAGTTTAACCCTCTTAAAAAGGTTTTAAAAAATAAAACCACATGCCATCGACTAGTTTTATATTATAGGTGGATTAAATATTTATAATTTATCCTTCCTTTTTGGTTACACTATTTGACAAGGCCCCAAAAAAGGCCTTTCAAATGCATTTTGAAGACCTGATAAATGCGTTTAGAGCTTTATTTAAAAAAGTTTCTCATTTTACCAACCATTATTTTTATAAAACTAATCATTTGCTGGGCCATGTTCCGACTCTTTGGAGCTGGACTAGCCCATAGAGGTTTCGTACAAAAATCCTCAATGCCGCTTTGAAATTGTGGGGGCTTTTATTTTGAAAAGCAGTCATGGTTTGAATAAAGTGTTAACACATCATCTCCATACTGTGTTACCTTTAACTCCATGAAAGCCTCATCCCGGCTCCTCCTGATTGTCAGCAACAAACTCCTGTAGTTTTGTGCCGGGGTCCGATTCCACTTAAAAAAAAAAGACATTTTGAAATGTGTATGATTAAAATGAGCTCACTGTGGTATGAATCAACAACACAAAAGCATGTCAATGTTGTATTAGTGTAAAACCACCTACCTCCTTCCTGTAGGACGACGCTCCACCCATCACTTACCAGCGGCTGTCGCCAACATTGAGTCTAACAACCTACAAAGAGCACAAATACTAAGAATCCCAAGACTGCATGCAAGTTGCGGCACAAATGCAAGTCCACATTGAGAGTTCAAGGCAACAACGGTAAGTGTGAATGCGTTCACATGACAAGAGGAATGAGGAATGCCGCTCACAGGCTCATTATTGATTATTAATACTTAGGAAAACCATTAACTGGCTCGACACAAGGTAGGTAATGGACGATGCTGCGTAGCTAAAGAGAAAGGGAATTTGCTCTTTTAAATTATCGGAAGTTATTCAGGATAAGCGATTATTTATATGTCATTACATCAGCAACAGCTGCGCACAAATTAATTTATTTGCCCCCTCGCTTCTCGTCGAAAGCCTGGTTGCTCACATGGAAACGCATCAACAGGTTTTTAAATGGACAAGTGGGCGCTGCTTCGCAAATAGAACGGGAATTTTCCAGCATTTTTCCCCCCATCCCCCTGGAGATGATGAGATAACATTACCTACCATGTGTCAAGCTGGGAATTCTCAAGGCGGTGAAGAGTGAAACTGAAAGCGTGTTAAGAGTCAAACGCCTGCCTCATCCTAAAAAAAAAAGCTATCTGGTGAACAGTGGCCGTGAGCCACGTCATTAGGAATCCAAAGGAATGACGTCACAGTTAAAATGTCGTTGTTTTTGGTTTCATGTGTTTATTAAAAAGCCTTCAAATGAAAAGCAACTTGTAAAAGTAAATAAAAATCATACATAACGTTGCTATAGATTCAATTTCCGCAAGAAAAAAAAAAAAGGGGGGGGGGTAACACAAAGTGTAAAAAGAACAAAACCAAACTAGGAACTTTTGATTTGTCATGCTTAACACACGTCGGAAAACTTGATTATAATGTACAACCTGCCACACCAAGTATGATATTGAAGAACTTATACGCTGGATTAACTTATTTTCTGAGCTTGTGATCAACCAACACTGGAATCTGAGCTAATTCTACAAGAAGTTTTGATTACAGAAACGTAGGTTCTCATTTAAAATAGACTTCCCTTGTTATGAAAACCCGTCACAGTTTTTCCAGAGGCCAAATCTATTTAGAAAGATTGGAAAAAGAAGGTTTTTTTGGCCATTAACAGCACTGTGTTACACTGAAATAAACTACAGCACCTACGCCAGCATCCTATTCTGTCAAACAGGTTTTTTTTAAGGATTTGAACAGTAGAACAAGCAAAGGAACAGAAAAGGCATACACAGCTCAGGAGAACACGTATGTTGTTGTGTGTTTTTTTTTTTTAAAGTACGGGGGGCTGTCCGCAATACAGTATCTTCCAGTAAGTCTCAGGCGAACGCAACGCAATCCGCCGTAGACGAGAGGGATGTAAAGCACCACGTACATCAGCAGACGACGACGATCATGTCATATTCTAAACCTGGAGAGAGAGCACACGACACATGTCAAGGAGCGCGTTTTACTCAGGATTCGCGCAAGAGTAGCAATGTTTTCTTTTAGTTTTTTATTTATTTAAATCGATTTATTAGCTCTTGCAGGAATGAAGAGCTCTGGCTGATGAGGATGGTTTAAAAGTGTGTTTTTCACCTCAGTTTATTGTGATTTGACATTTTGCTTCTTTGTGCCTGACTCTTAAGCCGAGTTCATACTTCTGCGTGTGTAGAAACAGTCGCAATAAAAGCGTTTTCTCTTTGATATCGACGAGCTGCAAATACACAGGCTACCTCCTGGTTTTCTGAAGAAGAATCAGGACCAGGCAAAAAAAAAAAAAAGAAAAGTCTAATACATACAGTCTGGAATATGTGTAAAACGGAGAAAAAGAGTCTGGTATAAAACAGGGGAAAAAAAACAGGCAAATACAGTACATGTGTTAGAATATGTTATTTAAGAGAAAATGTTTTTGTGGCTTTTTTTCCCCTCAACTTTTGCAATAAAAGCATTTACTCTCTGATTTTGATGAGCTCCAAACACACACGCTGCACAAGAATAAAAGAAAAAAAAAGCCTGGTAAATACAGCCCAGAATGTGTTACTGGGGTGTGTTTTTGCCCATTTTGTGCCAGATTTACTTTATTTTTTTTCCTTTTTTGCCTGGCATATGGTTGCTGCTGAAGAGGAAGCATCGATTCTGCAGACAAACATTTCCCCGCTACGAAGAACTTTGAACGTACAAGGTCTGAGTCGCGTCGACGGCGTAGCTACGTACGCAGAAGTACAAACTAGGCTTTAGAAACGTGGTTGGCGAGGTCAAGCGCCTCTTTTCTCACCTCGGGTGTCTAGTAGCCGGCGTAGCGAGGCGGCACCATCGGCGACTGGAACTGCTCTGTGTACGGGTCCCTGGGGCGCGGGGCGGGGTACATGGGAGTCCTGTGCATCGCGGAGACCTGGGACCGGTCGTAGGAGAAGCCGTTGCCCGCCGATGGGGCGGGCGGCGGGAGCGGGGCGGCTCGTCTGATGGGGCTCCTGTCCCTCGTCATGTAGGACGGAGGAGGGGGCGGGGGAGGGGGGATCGCCCCCCGCCGGTCGTACGGGTCGTGGGAGGTCATCCCAAGCCGTTCCCTGACCATCGCCGAGGGAGGGGGCGGGGGAGGCGGGACGGCGGCGGCGGAGCGTCTGTCGTCGTAGCCTGGGACGCTGCAGGGGCGGGCCCGGTATTTCTCGTAGTAGTCGACCAAGCCGTGGGAGGCGTCCCGCTCGCCGCCGTAGCCGCGGTGGTCCGGGTACGCCGGGCGTCTCGGGGGAGGGGGCGGAGGGGGGTGGCAGGGGCGGGTAGGCGGACATGCGGCCCCTATAGGGAGGCTCGGGCATGTCCCCCGGGTAGCGAGGAGGGTAGTAGCCGCCTCGGCCCGGCGGGGGAGGATACTCCTCGTCGTCTCTGTTCGCCGGTCTCCTGCTTTTTGAAATCTGAACGTGTATGCGCTTTCCTAAAGAGAGAGAAAAAAACATGGGTTCTTAAACACAAAAAAACAAACAGTATGAAATGAGTATAGAAGACATTCACAAAATATTTACCAGTATTAGTTACTATATATATATTTTTACTTTATAGAAAGTATTCTACTTTGTATAAACAAATATTTATATTACATCTCCTTCCTTCTTGTATCTCTGCCAATTCAGTTGCAGCCTAAGTTTTACGAGCTAGAAACCAGGAAATGCAAACACCCATCTAGTCTCATGACTATATCAATAAATAAAAATAAAACATCTGCCCACTTTCTTGTGGTCCAATCAAATGTGAGGATTTTATTTAAATCTCTTGCAACTTTTGAAACCTCAAATCATCTGTAATGAATACAGGTGCATTTACTCATGTACAACTTTAATGTGCTTCACTTCAGTGTTTTATTTATAGTAATTTATACAGCTGTAGTTACAGGATACTTTTCTAATCAGTATTTTATATGTGGATTATTATATTGCTTCCCTTAATTTGAATACACAATAGGTACAACACAATGACAGAATGAAAAATAAGTACATTTATTTAATTTAGTAGTATTTATTTCCCTTCGCACATGAATTTATTAATTTAAAATTATATATATTGAGAGGAAACGAACAGGAAATGAGTGAATAAATAAATACAGTTAAAATCAATGTAACAAAATGAACAAATTGTATTAATTAACTGGAAAGTTAAATAAATATGGACATTTACTGGTATATTTATTTATTCTTGATTATGACAGTTTCAGTGCTCCATATATTTGGACTTTCTTTATCACATCTTATGAGATGGAGTCCATGGTCTACTTTTTTGTGATTTTAAAGGTCCTTAATGTGAAAAAGTTTGGTGGTGATTAATGTAATAGTTGGCAATTAATCGATTAATTGACTAATGAGTACTTTCACTTTGTTGCTGTTAATACTTCTGTACTCCCACTTTAGTAAGAGTTTGAATGACAGAGTTTTACTTGTATTGGAACTCAGGAAAAAACAGGTCTGGGTCCTTCCATCACTGGGAATAAAGTCACCAAACTTTTCCCACAGCTTCACCAGTGGACTCACCCTGAAACTCTGTGTTATCGAGGCCCTTCATGGCATCCATGGCCTCGTCGGAGTTATCCATGTGCACAAACGCAAAGTCCTTGACGATGGAGCACTCGGACACGGTCCCGTACTCCTCGAACAGCACGCGCAGCTGCTCGCTATAGCCCTTCTCCACGTTGGCCACGTGCAGCTTCACGGGGCCCTGGTTCTTGCCCCGGCTGGGCTCCACGTTGATGGGCCGGCCGCTGAGCTTGTACAGGTGGAGCTCGCGGATGGCTTTGGTGGCGGCCTTGCGGTCCTCCATGTGCACGAACGCGTAGTTTTTGTACTTGGCGCACTCCGTCACGGTGCCGTACTTGGCGAACAGGGCTTCCACCTCATCCTTCTCGGCGTGCTGGGACAGGTTCCCGATGAAGATCTTCACCATGGCTGCTCCGGCGGGTTTATCTGCGGGCGGCGAAGGTAAAAAAAAGGAGTCAAAAACAAAACCGGGAAACCGGGAGGGAGGGGAGAAGGGGGCGGGGGGGAGCGAATGGTGACTCCATAACGTCATCATCAGGAAATAGAAAGCTTGTAATGTTAGTAGAGGCGAATATAGGCCACCAACTATGACCAGACCTTTGCACTTACCTGTTAAACTAGCTTATTTGAGTATAAATAATATAAATATCTGTAAACAACGCGTATCTGAAACACAGCGGACACATTTGAGGCTAAACTCGACGAGGTTTCCGTGTCCGCGCTTCCTGGTCATTTGCTAGCAACGTTCATTTCGTTTTAACGGTTGCTGTTAGCAAGCTAGCGTTACCTCGCAGGTGTTAGACGGTTTCTTTCCGTGTTGCTAAAAGTTAAACGTGTAGGCAAATAGGATTAAAAACGTGGAAAGAACAAGGAAATAGACAATACCCACCACTCGCACTCGACGCTCCGCGCCACTGCGAAGTCTAAACTCTGACGACGTGATACTCGGGAAGCCAACCGCCCAATAAGCACGCTACTATGAATCTGATTGGTTGACAGGCACGTCGCTCAAAAACTACGCGTTGTGATTGGTTATTCGGACTTTCACTTTGACTTATAGGAGTCCCCCCCCCCGAAAACCCACTCTCAAGAGTCTCAGCGATATCCGCAAAATATAGGGAGCGGGCGACTTACATTTCGCCCCTACATTTTCCTACATGTATCAACCATAAAGAAACGTGGCTTACCAGAAAGACAATGTTGTTATCCGTCGAACACCTCTGTTCGCGTTCTTTAATAGTGCGTATTTTAAATACAAAATAGGGAGTTTCATCTAGCGTGTGCGTCAGTTTCTCCCAAAATCCCGTTTCGGAGGTGTAATTCCGCGTTTCACCTGCACTACAGTGAACTGGAGATGGGGGCGCTGTGGAGCAGTTGAAACTTGAAAATTGATGCTCACGCGGTTTGAAACACACTTTTATTGAGAATTATGTAATATTGAAGATAACGAACACACCGAAAACACGGATGATAATCTTACCTTTATGGTAAGCACCGTTTTTGTAAGATTGGCGTGTTTAGGAAAACGTAGGAGCGTAATGCACGGCGCCCGATGCCATATTTTGCGGGTAAATCTGAGACTGTAGAATTCAATATGAGGCTAGCTTTCACTTCTATTTCAGTGTGATTGACTCTTTTTATGATCTGTGAAGTTTAGTAAAAATGTTGTTATTCATAGTATCTTCAGTGGATGAGATAAAGACAACATTATGATGAAAAGTCAAATAATTTAATCTTTTTCTTAAAAGAAGAATAAATAGACTAAAATCAAGACAAATATTGAAACAAGCAAACATCTGCCAATAGTATAAGAAAATTCAGATAATTCTACTCAATATTTGACTAAATGTACCAAATACAAAAACATATGCACTTGTTCAGATTGCATTTTGTGCAGCATATAATTCAGAATTTTCTTAGTGTGAAGTTTCTTAGTGTGTGTGTCTATACATTTTAAACATTAATGATCAACAAGTCTAGTGTGTTATTTATGAATGTCCAGCAGAGGGAGACACAGATTAACAGAAGTAAAGTCACTGCAGCATCCTTTTCAATGCAAGTTTCAAGTTCTTCCAATGTTGCTTCATCAACTGCATGAACTGAATCACCGGTTTTAGATTATTATTCCATAAACATAAAAGCATCAAGCTATAAAACCTTTAGTGCATGATGGAAGGAAAGCTGCAGGTTTGTAGTTGGCTTGCACCGGGTATTTCTGGATTTCCTTGTTTTGCTGCAGCGTGTCAGGTCCTGCTGCAGATAATCATCCTCACAGCATCTCGTGGGTTTTAGCTTCTTCCTATTTCTTGCATTCTGGTGAATTTGTATGCATCAATTTACGGTAAAAAAAAAAAAAAGTTATGTGGAGGAAAACTAAAAAGTCAGGCACCAGGTAGATCAACGTTATCTCATTCAACATGATCCCTGCTGAATCAACACATTTAAGCAGGATTGAGTGTTTTCAAAATAAAAGTCCTCTGCTTCTTTCTTGATTTTATACAAATGCACGTGTTCTAAATATTGTGCCCACCCCAAAATTTACACACATGCTCACATGCATTAATACAACACCCAAAAAACATAACACTCTTCCACTTTACTTCAGGCCTCTTCCATCTCATATGAAACCTGGAATGGATTCGTGAGTAAATGCATTTTCTTTCAAGTGTGCCGTTTATCCACACAATTGTCTCAGAATGCAAAAAAGGAGGTTTCATGGCTGAAAAAACCTTACAAAAAAATGGATGGTGGTGAAAACAGTCAACACCCCAGAAACCAGAAAAAATATGCATTTTCTTTCCTGGTAGAATGAAATAATTAATATGTTTGTACACTAAAACAGTGAATATAATTACTATTGAGTGTACTGCTTTCTAATAGTTCATAGTGTGGAATTGGGACAATATTTTCATTAAAGAGGCCTGTAAACAATATGCTGAGTCATTCTACTGTGTAAACTACCCTTGGTTCATAATAAAAAGGTAGATCTACATCTGATAATTAATAGTGACCTCTTATTAAGGTTTAAGGGGTCCACGATAGAATTTATGACACCAGGAAATCATAAAAAGGTCATTTTTATAAAAGGTGTACTCGTATATATTATTCTAAAGGGGAATCAAAACAATGAGAATAGCTGGAGTTTAGCAACGCCGCAATACAACACTCAAAAATGAGGTTTGCTTAAAATAGCCCAAGACTAATTTAACACTTCAGTGACGCACGTTCATTTTGTTTTTACAGCTCGAAAACCAGTCGTTTTGAGTCGCTTTGAATTAGGAAATAATTTGTCTTGAGCTTCTCTGGCATAAACTTAAAAAAAAACTAAAAAAAAAAAAACAAGATTAGGAAAAAATGTATACCAAACAATGAAAAGTCCTTTATTGCCATCAGAACATGAGTGAGAAAACCAGAGACAAAAATCTGACAAGAGTGAGGAGTCGACTGTACAACCAGCATCCACACACACACACACACACCAACACACACACACACACACACACACACACACACACACACACACACACACACACACAGCAGCCTTTCAATAGGACATGAAGGACACAGATACATAAGGGATTACAGTACTCACACAATGAGGTATAAAGGTAAAACACAAACATACCAGATAAGGGCTTCGTCCTCCACTCGCACACATGCAACTTGAACCAAGGTACAAATACTCAAGTGCTCGTTCATACTCTAAAAACACAACGTACAGGTGAGCAGAAAAATGTATAACAGCAGCATCTGGGTCATCTCGATTCAACCGCAAACACCCCCCCCCCCGTCTGTCTCTCTCAAAAAACAAAAAAAAAAAAACCCTTTGGTCATGTGGACGCTCGCTTGTCATGCACAATGTTGCCCTTGGTAGTTTTAACACTTTGTGAGACTGAGACCTGTGAGTGAAGGAATGGAGTCCCTTCCAGACTCGGATCCACCGGTAGAAACCTGGGCAGATGAGCTGGGTGGGAGAAATGTTCGCTCTCTTCAAGGTAGAGTTTCTACGTTAGTTGGACATTCAATGTGTACATTAGCAGCAATTCTAGTGAATGAGACAATGGCTTTTTGTAAGTCGGATTAATAAAACACCCTTTTTTTTTTTTTTCTTCATGCACAGGACAGGCACCACCTACTTAACTCGATACCTAAAATGCCATGCAGGTTAGAAAAATAGACTGCAAACTCACAAGACAGAGAAATCAAAGTTCGTCTCCAGAGAAGAGGTTGATTTCACTTCAATTTTTTATTTAATATTTTTTTTTTCTAAGATGTGGAAATAGCAACAAAAAAAAAAAAAAAAAAAAAAAAAACTTGAGAGCGGTAACCAAAGACAACAGTAACAACATGAGCAGAGAGCCACCAGCCCCCTCCTCTTGCACCGTTTTTTTTTTTTTTTTGCCGACCCAAAATCCGCCAGGTACAAGACAGACACCTCGCTTATTATTATTATTTTTTTAATATTTTATTTTAGAGTTTTCTGTTGCGGCCGTCTACTTCCGGGCGACCCCCCGCGTGCTTGTGTGTGTTTTTTTTTTAATATATATATATATGTATATATATCCGCACCTGGTTGTGTACGCCCCGCCCCCTTCCCCCCTTTTTTGTGTGTGTGTGTACCTGTAAGCGTGGGCCCCCGCGTGTCACGTGGCTCTCATCTCATTTGAAGCTGTCACAATCCTCCTCCTCCCCCCCCCCCCCACGAGCAGCACCCGCTCGTGCGCGTCCGGGAGCCGCGCGAACCGCCAAACAGCGGGTTCGTCAAGACACTAAAAAGTGTGGCTGGAAGCTAGCACCGCCGCCTCCGACACAAGAGAGAGGCACGGTATAGTTCTCCATTTTTTTTTTTAATTTTTAATTTTTTAAAGTCTAAATCTATAGTTTCAAGTCCGCCGCCTGTCTGGTCTCAGCCTGCCCCCGTTCACAGGGTCGTCCTGGACCCGTAGAAAGACCTAGAACAGGTGAGAAGTGACGCCTCACCTGAGGCCCCGTCGTTAAATAGAGACGCCGCACCGTGCGTGGGTTGCCTCACCCCTCCAGGTTTTAGTTTTTTATTTATTTATTTCCGTGGTTGCCAAATATCTCTGCTGTGCCCACACAAATACACACATACGCGCGCCTACTTCTTGAACGAATGTTGTGTTTGGCACCAGACGACTTTTATTTTGTTGGCCGGCCCATTGCCTCTATTTCCGTTTCCGTTTTTAAATCTATCACTTCCTGTCTTCTCCACCTTTAGAGGTACACCTCTTTCACGCGTTTCTTCCTCTCGGGAAACAAAACCAAAACGTAATGGAAAAACTCAAGTTTTTTTTTCTTTTTTTTTTTTATTAATTTTTTTTTTTTTTTTCAAATTCAAGGCACAATGTCTATCAATATTCCAATCTGTCTCGTCTCCACGCCCATGGTTCAGTGTGCGAACATCGTGTCACATAAGCTATTGGACTGTCTGTCTCCCTACAGCTTTACATCTCTCTTTATAACTTTTTATTTTATTTTTTTTTAACACTGTTAAAGAGACGCGTCTGTTTTGGTTGAGAGAGCGACCGCCAAGTCCAAACCAGTGATAAACAATGAACAAAATTAACAAAACGAAAAAAAAAGACACAACCGTTTCAAAAAAACAAAAAAAAAAACAAAAAAGTCTTGTCCTGTTTCTCGTGTTTCAGTATTTCTTTAAAAATCAAGTCATATCCACCAGCTCTTTTTTGGCAAGCTAGTTGTTTTTTTTCTTTTTTTTTTTAAATAAGCACTAAGTACTGATAGATAGGATAGCATACACCGTTAACGTGTGTTTTTAAGTAGATGCGTTTGTCGTTTTTTTGTACTTTTTCACTCTCATAGGATGAATTCAGTTATTTTTGTCAGGTACTTTTTCACTCATCTGTTTAAGGTTTAAGTTAATGCAAGCAGGGACAGAGTTTGCCATGGAGTCTTGCTCTAGACTTGGGTTTCGCGAGGGTTTTTAAACGGGGACCGTCTCATTACGAGACCCCGTTGACCAGGGTCAGGGTCTCGCTGGCCGAGGTCACGCCTTTGCTGGGGGAACGCTTGGTGGGCGTTCGCTCGTCCTTCTTGGCGCTGGTCCCGTTCTCCTTTTGGGGGGGAAAGGAAAGGAAATGACGTTGAGAATAGTCAAACAACCCGATTTATGTCACAGACCATCACATGGGGGACTCCTTTTGGGTACCTTGGGTTCGGGGCCAGCATGGTTTTCCTTCTGGGGCAGGTTCTGTCTGCTCTGGGACTCAGCACGGGATATGTAGTCAGCAACGGTCACTGCAAACAATGAAATCTGTGAGCTGGCGGATATTTCCGTAAATACACTGTGGATACACATTTGAAAAATAAGCATAGCTTTCATTATTGTACCTTATTAGGGCTGCAACTAATAGTCTATCAATTATTAAAATGATTAATCGATTAGTTTGTTTTTGTGTCCAAACCAACAGTTCACAACACAAAGATAATCAATTTACTATTTAATCAATTATCAAAATAGTTGGCAATTAATTGAAACTAATTGATTAACCGATTAATTGTTACAGCTCTAGTCAGCTGGTGGCAGGATGGAAAAAAACTCTATTATGGATCTAGTGACTATTCTGATTAATCTATCAATTATTGAAATGATTAATCAAGCAGTTGTTAGGTTCATAAAATGGTGTAAAATGTCAGTTTACAAAAAGCTCAAGATGTTTTTGTCCAGATCAACAGTCTACAACCCAAAGATCATCAGTTTACTATTATAAAACTAAAGAAACTGGAAATAATCAGATTTAAGATGCTGGAACTTGAGAATTTGGACGTTTTCTTCTTAAAAATGACTTAAATCCATTCATCGATTACTTGTTTGGTGTTAAATATCAATCAAAGTCTTTTTTGTCCACAACCCAAAGATCATCATCTTAATATTATATAAAAATAAAGAAGCTGGATCAAAAGAATTCTGTAATTTTTCTTCTTAAAAATGATTTAAATCCATTAACTAATTATCAAAATAACGATTAATGTAATAGTTGTTTAAATGGAGAAAATGTCAACTCGTGAAACACTCACCAGTCTCAGCTGGCTGTCTGTCACGGCTGGCTGAACCTCCCTCTGGGCGGTTGCCACGGTTACGGCGGCGGCGGCTTCGGTTGCGGCGCTGAGGACGAGCTTCTTCATCTAAAATGAGCGAAAAACCCCCCGAACAAAACAGGTCAGTATCTGATCAGACGTGCAAAAATCCACTCTATGACAATCGACGAGAGCCCAACAGTGAGGTTCTGACCCAGTCCGTTCTCGCTGGGGACGCCCTGGCTGTCCGACTCGGCGGCGGCGTCCATCACGCTGGGCTCCTGGTCGTTGCGACGGCGGCGGGAACGGCGGCGGCGGTCTCCTCCCATCGCTTCATTGATGTCTGCGTCGGCGAGTTCTCCCTCACCCTCCAGCAGCGAGTACGGGTTGCTGTCTGGGTCTCTCAGCACTGGAGACGACACAGAACGTTAATAGTGGAACTACAATAAACTATAGAATGAATAGAAAGACTTTATTATTGTCACTATACATACACTAGATATAGTAGATAGATTAGTTCTGAGGTCTTTGCATTGGCTTCCTGTCTGAAAGAATTAACTTTAAAATACTTTTACTGCTTTATAAAGCACTGAATGGTCAAGGGGCCTAAGTATCTCTCTGATCTGCTGATCCCTTATGAACCATCCAGACCTCTTAGAGGGTCTGGGACCAGGTCTGCTCCCTGGACCGATCCCAGAGATCTGCAGGTCTGTCATTTCTTAATTATTTCCCACTGCACCGTAACTTTGTTTTAATTATAATGTTTGATTATCCCCTTTTAATCAAATAAATTATATCTTGCTTGTTTTTGTTTTTAATTTCAATTTTTGGGATTTTTAATTTTAATTACGTTTTAACTTCTGATTATTTTTTATTTTAAATTTTTATCTTATTTAATTTTAATTAAGTTTTAATTTGTGATTGTTCTTATTTTAATTTAATTTTTTTCCACCTTTCAATTAACTTTTTTTAATTGTATCTTGATTCTTTTAATGTTTTATGTAACTATTTATATTATATATATATTATTAATTAATATATATATTAATTAATAAATTATCACACGGATATGAACACAAAAAAAATCTGATTTCTATTTATTTGCTTTAGTTTTAACAGAAAGACCTTGTATTGTAAGACCATTATAAATGAATGACTGGTGTGTAAAAGCCTTCTTCACATGTCCTGCGATATACTAAACTATGTGGAGCAGCTTTTCACATCTTATTCCGTATCCGTTAGCAACGTGAACCTGAGGTCTCGTACCTGAGCTGATGGAGTTGGAAGGCTTGGACCCGGGTCCTCCACGGCCTCGTCCGGAGTTGGTTCCTCGGCCCCGGCCGCCCCGCCGGGAGCCTCTCTCCTCTCCTCCGATCCCGCGGGGCCGCTGCTCTCGCTCGATAACTTCCTCCGACTCGGATGCGTTGGACTGTTCAGAGTTTGTGCCTGGGAAAAAAAAAAAAAAAGCAATTGTCCACATTACTCTCAGACGACACATACAATCGATAGTGAGGTCACGTTGAAACAGACTCTGTTCTCACCATATCCAGAATACTGGCTGTTGGAGGCGCGGCGTCCTCGGCCGCGGCCCCCGTAGGTGCGGGAGTTGTGGAGGGAGTTGCTGCTCTCGTCGGTCAGGTAGCCTTTCTCCCGCTCGGAGCCGCCGGGACCCCCGGTCCGACTGGGAGGAGCACGGTACCCCACCCCGATCTGACGGAGCTGCTCGTCAATCTGGAGACGCTCCAGACGCAGCTGTTCCACTTCCTACAGGTCGGTGGACAGAGAGCAAACAAAAAAATGATAATATACACCAAGATCTTTTTCTACTTTAACTGAAACGTAAACGATCCCTGAGCCCGACCCGGGCCACTTCCAGTCGGACAAAACAACATTCCAAAAGTGTCGTATGATCTATGTGATCATCTGACCAACAGGTGTCATCAGGTTCTACGTCAGACAAAGCAGCGTGTTACTATTTCAATCAGATGATCCACATGTGTAGAGATGACGGAGGGATTAAATGGATTTAATGCACAGTGAATGCTGTCAAACAGATCATTTTTAAAACTATTAAAAGAATTATATATATACACAACTCATGCACTTTTACTATTTGTTCTGAATTTGAATGAAGTAAAATTTCCCTTTGATATTACTAATAACATGAGAAAAACACAATTTTTCTTAATTAAACAGTTAAACCCTCAAAATGTATGAAAATCCACAGAGTCTCTCACAATATCCCCAACTTATTGTGAGTAATCTACATTTCTGTGATGCTGTTTTACTCGCAGCAAGCAGAGATTTTATTGCTGAGTCACAGCTTTAAAAAAAAAACAGCACACATAAGTTGTGGTGTATTGAGCTGCGACTGAGTCATGGTATTAAAACTCATATCTACTGAAGGGCCCGGGCTTGTTATTGAGCCCATCACTCCACCACTAAGTGGCAGTGTGTGCAAACTCCTGTGCTCCAGCTTGATGAGACTGGACGAATTCAGCCCTTCTGAGTCACCGGTAAACAAACGGATTTGATCCCAAATGCCCGTTTGATTAGCTCGCTTCGGACATTTATAACACGGACAACAGTGGAAGGATCGTTGTTTACGCTTACAATCTTCTTTAACATTGTTTTGCTGTTGAACACTCCTCACAGCTCTGTCACCGAACTACTTTACAACAGGATCAAGCCAAAAGGGATCAGTTTACCTATATCAATTTATATATATAAAAGTTTGATGAAACCTCTTTTGGTGTATGAGCCAAAAGCCACATGAGCCATCTCTATAAAGAGGGGGGGGGGGTATTCGCATGTAGTAGTAGTAGCAGTGCACTGACAGCAGATTCTATGGTAGTTCTGTGGTGGTGGTGTTGGTGGGGGTCTCACTTCACAGCGTGACAGCTGCCTCCACCAACAGCTGAACCTGGAAGGGGGGGTGGTGGCAAAGGAGCGGCGTGAAGGAAGTGAGTCAGGGAGGAGGGGTCCGCTGTTATTTTTGGAAGCTGAGGGTCCAGATAGCTGGTAATCTACACTCCAGTGTACCCTTCAACCCAGCCCAGAGAGGGGCTATTTATAAAAGTACATGAGGTAAGGACAAAATGAGGCGCTCTCAGCAGCTTTCTCCTCATGTGGTGTTGGGCAGGAGGGAGACAGTTGACCAATATGAAATGATCCCGGACAACGGAAAGCCCCCCCGCCCCATGAATTCTAAGAAACGCGTTTCCTTAAAGTGTTGGGGTATTCTGAGCAGAAACACACGTGAGATTCGGTGAAAGTAGCGCTGAGAGTTCTATTTTATGATTTCTTTGAGTGACAGGGACAGAGGGAAGGCTGCTGGTGGTGATGATGGTGGCACCTTCTACTGCAGTGGTTCTCAAACTTTTTCAGGTCAAAGACCCTTAAACTAAAAAAAAGAAACCACGGACCCCATGAGATTTTTGGCTTTTACAGATTTTATAACAGAAAGTGATGATCAAAATTAAATGTCTGACTCAGGCATTTACTGGCATATTTTTCCTCAGTAAACGCCTGTATTCATTATATTTTCCAATTAATTGATGAATTAAATTTTCACTTTACACAAATACCTCAATTTGATTTATCTTATTTATTTTTATTCAACCCCCTGCATAAATATATAAAACAGAAGGGAATTTTGAAATTAAATGAAGTAATTTACTTTTATTCTGGCATTTTCAATCATTGTGTAGCTGTGAAAGGAATTATAGTAAAAATTAATATTTCCCTTCATTCTAGGGACCCCCTCAAGGACCCCTGGGGGTCCCCGGACCCCACGTTGAGACCCACTGTTCTACTGGATGAACTAACCTGGAGATAGGACACATGGTACTCCAACAGAGCCTGAGCGTTGCTGATGTTCTCTTTAGTTCCCACAAACACAAATGGAACCATTCCCTAGAGAAAAGAAAGAAAAAGCAGAGTTAAATATCATTTTTGTGAAAGAAATGGATCAACATCACTGCAAATATATACACAGCCCCATTGTTAAAATGGGTCAAAGAAAAAAAGATTATATACAGAATTAGCATTAGCATTAGCAAAGAGCCCACACGTCAAAAAACTGGTAACTAGCAATGAAAGAAAAATAAAACGACAAAGAGACAAAGCAGTGGAAAGGAACAGCGCCAGATCAGAAGCAGCGTTTTTTATTTTGAAGATTTGAAGACCCGTCTGATGGTCTGTTCACCTCTTTGCTGCCCGCGGCGTCGTCCCTGCTCGCCGCCTGCCTGCCCCCGTCCTCCCGGGGGAGCTTTTTGTCGTTGTCGCCCTCGATCCTGACGCGGACCACGCCCGACTTGTCCACAATCTCCTGGATGACTTTGCCGCTCTTGCCGATGACTTTGCCTGCACGCGGCAAAAAGAAAAGAATCGTAATAAATATATAATTATAACTAGGGAACATGTGTAGTAGAATCAGAAACTGTGTGTTGCTTACTCACCTACAAGGTTCCTGGGTACCTGGAAGTAGTCTTCTTTAAACTCAAGATACTCTCTAGCCTGCTTCACTGCCTCTGGGGTCTGCAATGAAACACAAATCATCACACTGCCGGATATATATTCATTCATATAGTGGGATTTTTATCCTGAAGATACAAGGTCATTAACCTGTTAAAATTCTAAACTCACTGATATGTGGACAGCATTGAGTTTTATTCATGTATCGCATGAGAAAACCTCAGCTACAACACTAAAAGTATTTTATCTGTAGTAAAACACAATGTTAGAGTATGAATATATATTATTATCCATAACATCAAGACAAGTTTACATAAAACATTAAAAGAATCAAGATACAGTTTATTAAAAGGGGAAAAATCATAAATCTAATAATAAAAACTGTATATAAAACTGTATAAATAAAAAACTAAAAAGGTACAGTGCAGTGAAAAATAATCGAGAACTAACATCAGCAACAGGCAGCAGCAAACAGAAAAGTCTTCAGCTCCGACTTAAAAACAGTGAAAGTTTAATAGAATATCAGTAGTAGAGCTGCAACTAACCACTATTTTGATAATTAATTTAGATTTGAGCCGTTTGCGACATTATTTAATTGGCTCCTTGTTTTTAAACATCTTCCAGAATATATTCTTTATATTCTTCAATGATTCTCAGTGTGATTTCTATGATTTTATGAACAAATAATTGATCTTTGAACTCGTTTTTATCTGTAGTAAAACACAATGTTAGATTTTAATTTTATATTTCTGCTGTCGTCATCTCACATGTAGATTTCTTTTGATGCCAGGTTGAAGTATAATAACCTTTGTGCTTGCAGCCTACCTCTCCGTAGATCCTGAAGGTGCAGCTCTCCTCCTCCAGCTCGATGGCTGTGACACCTGGCACTTTCCTCGCTTGCTGGATGTTGGCACCGTGGGAGCCGATGGCGAGGCCCATCAGGTCCTCCCTGACCCTCACCTCCTCCTGGTACGCCGACGCTAACTGCTTACTTGTCTGGGACGGGAAAACACATACTAACTCATCCAAAAAGCAGATAGTCGGGGACTAAACTGACACGATTTTATCCAGCATGCATGTGTTTTTACCTCCAAATGTTTGGTGGCTTCTTCGTTGCGGGACATTAACATGAGCTTGGTACGGATGCTGCGGAAATGCATGTCGCTCAGGAGAGTGGCACGCTTTACTGTGGTTTCATTTGTAGACTGAAGAGAAAAGAACACAAACTTAGAGCAGCAGAGGAGTCTAATAAAAACTATAAAAACTACTAAAATATAAGAAATCATACTAAAAAACAGAAAAGTATGTGACAGTCTGAATAAAAATCCACAGAACAAACAATATGTCCTATGCGGTTTAGCCTTCACAAACTTTCTTTTGTACATATTTTTTCATCTCTGGACATTTAACAATGTCCATTCACTTGTTAATGAGGCTAGAGAGACCTCTGCTAACGTGTGTGTTCAGAGTACTAACCAGCACAATGAGTTCGTGTGTTTGGGCACTGTAGAAGATGCAGTTGGCTCCGATAGCTTTCCTGAAGTCTTTGTGAATGTTGTCATTTGCGCAGCTGTCGATAAGAAAACAATCCACAGGAGAGCGGGCTTTTGTTATTCGTCTGGCAGCACCCGGTGTTTGCAACAACACTCGCTGCTCACTGAGGCAACTCGTGAGGTTAAGAAATTAACACTCTCGGAAAGGTATGAAGACGTGTAAAACGACCCGTCCATACGGTCAAATCACTACATTAATCCGTTTCCGTGGCGAAAACTCCTTGGCGTGTAAATGGTTTTGTTGAACCTTTATTTAAGCAGGAGATTAAAACAAGCGAGACCAGCCAGCAGCTTCAGAGCATGTATGACAGCGCCATATAATAAGAAACAGAATGGAAAGATGCTCACATTTCCCTCAGGTCTTCCGGGACAGGGATGGGGACTTTGTGGAAGGAGATTCGAGAGGAAGGGCTGTTCGGGTTGAGGGGCCTGATTCGCTCCGCTGTGACGATCTCGTTGTATGTGGCGTCGCACGCTGCGTATTCGATCACGTAGAACTGGAAAAAACACATCGAATGTTAAACAGGAGCCAAAAAACACCACTGTTGTGCCAAGATATGCACAAATAGAACAAAATTAATAAAAAATTGTCAAATGAAAAAGCTCAGCAGCCCTTTCCAGTCTCTTTATTTTAGAGAAAACCTCTAAACAAAGAAGCATAGTCCAGCATAGAGAAAGAGTTTTTTCTTTTTTAGACACGAGGAGGAAAAGGTGAACTGTGAGCGAATGAGGCAGCGAGATGTACGCCGCACGCTCCACGCTCAAAAGGACAGAATTAAAGTCATCAGTCAACGCGAGACATTCCTGCAGGCTCTTATCAGACCGCTCCGAATAACGGCACCGGAGCAGGCAGCGCGTCCCCGGGTACAGCAGCGCTGCAAAAGCTGTCCTCTCTATATCCCACTGACCCACAATTCAACCCGCGACTCGCTGCAGGTCAGCGCCGAGCGTATAGGAAATATTATTTAAAACGTACAATGTCAAGATAACAGCAGGATGCTTTGGAGTTCTCCTACTACAGCCAATGTGTTCTCTGTGCATTCAGCAGACTGCAGCACTCAGAGCGCAGGAAACCGGTGCTAGTAATGCAACGTAACGCTGAGAAAAGTGGAAGATAATTGCTTAGCCTGCATTACTGACTATTAAAAGCAGAGAGGAAGCGAGGCTAGCTGGATCTGATCAGGCCTGATCGATCTATCGCTTTTAGATCGAAAAACATAATTTCAGGCAATTGTTTGCGATTATTTTTCTGAACTCAGGTTTTGTTTTAGTGAACCATTTTACACATGTATGCCGCCTCCCTGACCTTGCACTACTTTAAGTAAAAAGATTTTTTTTGGCTCTACTTTAACCCAGATTTTTACAGTTTCCATGTATAAAATTATATCAATTGAGTCATTAACAATCCGGTTATGCATCCATTTTTTTCACATGTCTGAGAATTATATACTGGAATGGAACTATTGATCCCATGTAAAAAAATATTACTATTTCGTTTTGGGAGGCATTTTAGAGACTTTAATTATTACATAGATATACACATGTCAGCGTTGAAAAATCATAATTTAAATAAATTGACCCCTTTCTGGGAGTTTGTCTTCTCCATGTTTTGAGAGGAAGGAGCAGGAAGTCATGTGACAGGAAGCACTTAAAAACTTTATTTTTTTGCCTTAAAAATTTAATTTCAAGTATAAAATACAGTCATAGACTTAAGGACTTGTAGGCTTAAATTGGTTAAGTTGAAAGAGATGCCTCTTTTAGTTCTTCAGGTCTAATAACAGCCGTTGCTCAAACACTATATCTCGACTATTGTTTTCATTCTTGCATTAGAGTTCTGGCATTTATCGTTTTAATGGTATAATGTACATTTCTGTGATGCTGAAAATTATGAGTAAGATTGAAACATATATATATATATATATATATATAAATATCAGCCCCGTCATCAAGTTCTATTTTACAAACAAATCATTTCAGGAAATTTAATCCGGCGATATCCGTTTAGCACGCGAGTGTTTCTACCACATCTGAAGCGTGCTGAAGATTAGGCAAATTAGAGCGGATTAAAGAACAGCTGCGTTATTTAAGATGCGTTTTGTGCACAGGACAACACCAAAATAGCATTATGTTCTTTGTGTTTTACATGTTTTAATTAGCGTTCAGTGGAAGAAATGCAGAGACTGAAGGACTAGGAACGTGTCTATGCTGCGTATCCGTCTATCTTGCAGACTTTTTAAAAGATCAATGCTCTTAGGAACCATTTACCTCTCCCTTCATCATTCTGACCCGGGCCAGCCACCAGCCACATGGCTCCTGCTCGTTGGCCCTGGAGTAAACCTGCAAGGAGACGCACAGGGTGAGTGACAGCACAGAGCTGAAAAATACAACTTCTAATACACCTACTAACTGGGTATCTATCACACTTATAGACAGAGTTTCAAGCGTGAAATAGTCTGTAAGGGGAAGCGAGACGACAGTGAATAGAAGCAAGAAGTGTTACATGAAGCAAATAGAAAGCATAGCGTTCTGCTAACAAGTACTGCGTGATACGGACTCAGGAAATGCTGAATAAGGGAGAAACTTGTTGGATATTTCAAAGCTAGAAATGCTTTAAAAAAAAAAAAGACTGCTTTTATGGTTGTAATTTACATCTGATTGTAAGATTTCACATGCCGGAAGTTGTTTTACAGTAAGTTAAAACCTTTAAAAGTAAGGTGTATTTGAGGGGATTTCATGATTTTAGAGGTCGGGTGGATGCCTTAGCAATATCAATCAAAACTCAGTGCTATCCAATAATGAAGCGTCTGATGATGAGGCCTTGAGACGTGAGGTTAGTCAGGGAGAGGCATTACCTCCACCTCCTCTCCTTCGCCAATTTCCTTGTCGTACTCTGCAGGAGGAGGCAACCGCACGTCACTGAAGGGCAACTGTCTCTCTGGCTGCCAGCTTTAGCGAGACAAAAGAAGAAAAACAACACTTCAAAGTCAACAAAATATAATCCCGGAACACGGTTCAAGCCCCTTGTGTCATATAGGGATTGACTCACCGCTGTGCGGCACATTAACACAGATATAATGAAAAGAAAAATGAAAATGGCCCATTAAGTTTAACGAGGGAGACAGCGAGAGACTATGTTCGTTGTATGACGTCCTTTGACATTAAAATATAGATTGAAACTAGCCCAACAGAGCGCTGTAACGTTCATTTAATGACTTTTCATGGTTGATTTATTATGTCAAACGTTTTTATGGTAATTTAATAGTCACACCTACTAAAAACCTTAGAATCTTAGATTCTAAGAAGTCGGATTAATTGCTGTCTATACAGACCAGAAAAGGTTTTTCATTCATGCACTTTCTTGTACAACCGGCTACTCTACCACCACCATGTGCTCGGAGAAAGTAGGAGGAGCGTCCCCAAAAATGACACGGACCTCCGTCCTCCCTCCCTCCTCGCATACCGTGGGCGACTATTTTTAGGGGCACCCTGCTCCACACTCTGATCCGAGTAGATAAAAAGGGTTCCAGAGGGACGGTGTGGGTCTGAGTGGTGGAAGGGGGACAGTAGGTGGGGCTAGGAGTAAAGGAAAGCATGCTAACAGGACGGCAGAGGGGGGGGGAGGGCGGGCAGGAGGTATAAAAAAAAAAACTGTTAGAGACGTGTATGGACAGCTGCATTCCAAGCACAGGTGTCGGGAGAGGACAATTTTGAATGCCTGGGTTAAAGCACCAGACCGGGTACTCTCTCGCTCTCCTTTACTACAGTTCAAGCTCTGTTTCCCCATGTAAGGACGACATGTAAAGGCGAGGCAGAGGGAAAGCTGACTTACTTGTTTTCAAATACGATCGTGAGCGAGTCGTCGTGGACATCTTTGATGTAACCCTGAAAGAAAGAGGAGCAAAAAAAAGAATTAAACTCCATGAATGTGCTTATGTAGGGGAGGCTGCAAGCCTGTATGTGTGTTTTTGCATATCAGCTGGCTTGTAAACCACGCTAGACCAATACTGTGACGGTTGCTGAAAAAAAACAACAAAAAAAGAGCATCTCTGGCTTTTTTTTGGAAGCCAAGATGATCGCTGATACGATTCTCTGGCTGTGAATTGATTTTGTGAACACTGACGTCTCCTGGCAGCGCAGACGGCCTGGAAACCTCTCACTCACAAAAACAGAATTAAAAATGCAGGAAGACTAATAGTTAGACAAGAGGCGTGTTCCTGAGGACACGTGTGCGCTTGTCCATCATGACAAATCTGTCACAGCACGCCATGAACTTTTACCATCACCCCCTCCCTCCATCATCACTGAGCAATGACAGGACAGAAGTGGTGGGTGTGGCGTTTCCCTCAGTGTGACACTACCCTATATGGGACGGAGGGGTCGTGAATTTTCTCCATGTGCACCTGCACAATCTGGCTTTGAGTTTCAGCCAGGATCAGGATTTGATCTTTATTTATCCTGAACAGGTCAAATATAAAATAATCTCAACATTAAGTGATCATAACATACGATTTTCTAGACAGAAAGTCGTTTTTAAACCCCACAACCGTACGTTCTACAAGGAGATTCTCAGTTTCTGCCTTTCCACGCTGCAGGAAACTGGGCTTTTTACATCCAGCGTTGCTTATCAATTACCACTCGCCGCTCTCTGAAGATCCTAATTGAAACTCGCCCCGTCTCTCGCTCGCACTAGCCTCAGGAAAAGAAGCCTGCGGCGATGACAGGTGAAAAAGTGCTCATCCTCCAGGTTCCAGAGGTCACATTAGGAGGCAGCTGCTGCATGCGCGTGTTATTCCAGGCTAAGTATTGCTTCCAGCAAGTACTACCAGGTCAAAGGGCGGGCAAGCCCTCTTTCTGACATGGCATGATTTGGGGGGGGGGGGGGGGCACGGCCAGGCAGTGTCGTAATGGTGCCGCTTCATCGGCAGACACACGTGGAGCTTGACCGAGACGTTTTGGACGAGCTGAGGCAGCAGATTCTAACAAAAAACCCACCGACAATTATATAATAAGCATCAGAGGTGCAACTAACAACTGTTCTGATAGTCAATAAACCCACGGATCGGTTGTTTGGTTCATTAAACGGTGCAAAATGTCGATCACTGTTTCCCAAAGTTGAAGATTCAACTTAAAATGTCCAGACCATCAGTCCACAGCCCAAAGATCATCAGTTTAGTGTTATAGAAGACTAAAGAAACCAGGAAATAATTAGATTTGAGAAGCTGGAACCAGAGAATTTGGACATTTTATTCTTAAAAATGACTTAAAATAATTAATCGATTATCAAAATAGTGAAAATAATCAATTAACCAATTAATCATTGCTGCTCTAGTCAACTAGTGGCAGGATGAAAAAAACTACAGGCTGTAACTTCGGGCTGTAACTTCGGGCTGTAACAACAACTATTCTGATGTATAGTCATGTCTTTTTTTATCCAGACCAACAGTCCACAACCCAAAGATCATCAGTTTACGATAGAAAATCTGATTTTAGACGCTGGAACAACAGAATTTGCACATTTTCTTCTCAAAAATGACTCAAATCCAATCATCGATGATCAAAATAATGCATGTTTTGAATATGACAGAAACCTGCACACACGATTAAACCAAAAACCGTTCGATTCCACGTTTGAGCTTCTATCAGCCTGCCTGGTATGTACGTGCTGCTGCTAAAGGCGCAGACCATAAACGGGACAAAGTGCCGTTCTCCTGACAGGCGCTGTATTGCCTTGACAGCTTCATAAATATGATTGTGCTTCACAGTTTAATAATAAAAACTAAACTGATTCACAGCGACACCAAGGTGAATGAACCGCATTCAAATGGAAAAACCCCTTTCACACAGCGTGTCAGTCACTACAGAACAAAAGCGGGCGAGATTTTGACAAAAATCCCTCCCATATCTACAACAAATCTACCCAAACATGACTTTTAAGATCGTCGCTAAGTCCGTCTCATCCTGCAAAACGAGAGCTGGGAGATAATGAGAGAGAGAGAGATGAGTGGAAAGTGTTCATTCATGCCAGAGCCAAACTGTCACCCTGTAAAACAGAACGACAGGTGAAGCGGCGTAAGGAGAGTAAATATAGGCTCGTCTCTAAAAACGCCACGTGGTGCGAGCTTGGGAGTCGGGAGGGCCTGCCGAACGCCCGAAAAGTAAAAGTAAGAAATGTGTTTGAAGTGAGAGAGAAATCAAAAATAAGAGATATCATGAGACTAAAAAGGACGGAGGGTGAGCGTGGTTATTTGCTGTTTTCCTGTCCTCGTCTATAGGGTCAAAACTAAGTGTTTTTGGTTAAATACGGAGTAAAAATCCTGTAAAATCTCAAATCTAAAAACCCAAATCTGTCTGAAAAATAATACTTGATGATGGTTTTTGTGGGTTTGACTTTAGGTTTCTGGTACTTTTTTTTCTACCAAGTCATGTATATGATACCTAAGCAACCAATAAAAAAAGATGTATAAAAAACACTGAAATTTAATTACTGCGAGTGTGTAGGATTTAATACGAAGTCGCTGACTTTCTATTTTGATGGTTATGACACGGCTGCAACAGTCATGCGTCTGGATGTGAAAGTAGACTTTTCTTTGGAAAATGACACAGAAATGAAACAGAAACCTACAGTATAATTCTTCCCCTTGTGGACGCGATAAACATAAATCTTCACAGTCAGTAGAGGGTTGGGCTGATAAACAATAACTACAGAATAATTTAATATAGAACCATATATTTATATGCAGGCTGCGCTTTGGAACTTCTTTGTATTTTATATTATTATAGACCAAAGCTTTAGGTTCGCTTCTTTCATCATGTCAAAATTCTAGATTTTTCCAGACCTTATAAATGTCCGAGTACAAATAAGTGGCAATTTCCCCTTCACATACTTAATAAATAAGATTATATTACTGTTTCCCTCCATGTTTAGGTATCTTCTATAAAAAGGGACCAAAAATTAGTTGAAAGAAGTTTATGTAATTTAATTTCCACAGCCGATTTTATTCAATGTGTCCATGAAAAAAATATAAACAGTCATAAATTGTTCATATAAGATTAATATTTTTGTTATATGATGCTATGTGTCATTCAAAGTTATTAAGATACAGAAAACTTTTGGAGTATTTTATGAAAATGTATATTTTTTAAAACAAAACGAGGCAATAATCTGGACACATTAATATTAAACAACACTTATTTATAAACCTGTAATTTACTTAGATCAAATTCCAACAGCACATGTGCAATAAATTCCAGTTTATTTGGATGTTTTAGGTTTATAATTAGTAAAACAAAGGTTTAACAGTTATATGTAACAGATTTTTTGTACATCCTTTAGAGTAAATGGAGCCAAAACTCTGTCACAATTGTAACGCGACATGTTTCAGCCATATTTCAACTTCAACTATTTATAGAACTTCTTGAAAAGAGTCTTTGGCAAGTTTGACATAGCTTGAATCAATTAGATCTTTAATTGGAGTTAATAGGAGTGTGAACTGTAGGGATTGATCTGAGGCCATTTTCTTTCACCAATTAGTATCATCAGCTGAGGGGACAAAAAAAATGTACATGTACAGATTCCCTTTGCATTTCATTTACCATGTAAATCCAATTCTGTACCTGTCAGAACCCTGTATAGACTGCAATCATATTTACAACTGCAAAAAAAAAATATAGGTCATAATGGTACATGATGTGTCACACTCAGATTGTCAATTTTCATTAACACAACAAAATTGTTGAAAAAGGTTAAATAATTTAGTTTTCACAGCATTTATTTACTGTGCCCATGGAAACGAAGAACGCATCCATGAAGGTTTTACATATATATATATTGTTCTGATAAGCTTAATATTTGGTTATTTGTGATGCTATGTGCAATTCTAAAGTAATTTCTGGATTTTTCCTTTCTTTTATTTTGATTTTTGACATTTGCAAGCAATAAAAACAAGAAAATGCAAATATTTAAAATATCATATTGAATATCCGGTGGTCCAGTCTTATTAATGGAAGTCAAATTCCACACTGTGTAGAAAACATGTATGGATTATAATCGTATTTACAAGTGCAAGAAAATTGCATGATCTGTCACACTTCTCTGTAGATTTTTCAGACCATATTGATGTCTGGGTACAAATAACCACCCATTTCCCCTACCAGACTGAATAAATGAGATTATATTATTGTTCCCCCCATCTTTTATGTATGGGGGAAATGCACAGCATCTGTGCAGCCTTTTTATTCAGTGCCCATTTGTCATGCAATGTGCAATTCTAAGATATAGCTGCAATTTCTTAAACTATCTCGGCTGCGAAAGTTTTGGAAGAATCTGAGGAAAATATATGACATTCTGATTTTTATTTATTTTTCTTTGTAAAAAAAAGAATAAGTGTTTCTTTTCCCAACATACTGGAAATCACTTAAGATTCAAGGTTTTGTTCATTTGTCATTTATGTGCACTTGTTTACCAAAAAAAAAAAAAAAAAAAGAAAGAAATCAGGTTGCTCCCTAGTTCATCAATCAACTATTAATAAGAAAAAAATTATTTCAAGTAGGATATCCAGTGTCAAATCCTGTCTCATTAGAGAGAATCAAATTCCATACTTGTTCCATACTGCGTAGGAACCTTGTGTGCACCGTAATTGTATTTACAAGTGTAAAAAAACAACCAAAAATAGGCCACAACATAACATGATGATGTGACAAGTGTACCTAGCTCAACAGCTAGCTGGAGCTAGCTACCCACCCCACAATGGCAGCGAAAACCACCCTTGTTTGCCTGCGCTAACGTTAGCCAAGTGACGGCTAGCTGGCAGTTTTTTTTTCATCCCCGAAACTAAACTTTTAAACAACTGGAAACTGGAGGCAATATTTTTTTTTTACCTTATAGAAGGCCCCGTTCGAGCCGCGGACCTCCACAGCCAGCCCGTCCATCGCGTTCACGTTGCCGGTCGGTAGCTCCCCTCGGCTGGGTTTGTCTCCTGGCGAGTCCGGTAGCGTTAGCACCCCCAGCCTCGCCGGCCCTTCGCCGCTCTCCGGCCGCTTGTGGATTTCCAGTGTTTCGGGTGGAAGGGGAGAGAGGGAGAGGGGGAGAGAGATAGAAAAGGGGGAGGAGAGGAGGAGGAGGTGGGAGGGATAGGAGGGGAGATGGGTGTGATGGTGTCAAACTAATACAAACGCAGTCTTCCAGAAAGCAGCCGGTGTTGGGAGCCTCCGTTTTTTTGTGTTTTTGTGGTTAAATGTGGGATTTCCGAGAGGCAGCCGCCACCGGCGAAGGCGGTGAAACGCGAAGCTATAAAAGGATGCAATCAGTGTTGTTGGGTAATTAGCTGGGAGGCTAAGTTAGCTATCAACACCTTGATTTCCCCCCCTAGTCAGTCAGTCAGTTTTTTTTCAGGGGATGCTAGCTTGTTAGCATTTGGTTTTTAGCCCCGGCTGTGTTGCGTGTGTGGCGCAGTCGTCGCGTTGAGTCGTCGCCGGGGGTCGTTTTTTTTTTTTTTTTCTTCAGTCTGTGGTGCAATTTTCAGGTTCCCCCCCCCCTAAAAAAAAAAGAAAAAAAAAGGAAAAAAAAAAGAAAGCTTTTGAGATGCACTACCGCCCGGCGACTCCTTTACTCCAAACCGCCCCGTCCCCTCAAACACACGCCGATAGAGTGATTCAGAGAGGGACTGAATGACCTAAACACCCCACCCCTCCGCGGAGAAAGACACGCCCCTTAGTGAACGCGTGCTTCTGATTGGCTGCCACCCCCGTCGATCAATTCTGCCTTTTTTCTAATTGGTTTAGCAAATAGGGGTTGGTCAGCGGGTTTGACCAATGAAATCCCGCAATTTGCATGCTGACAGAATCCATTGGTTTTATCTCTTGTCAATTATGATCTTACTCAAATTGACTGGCTCCCACATCTAATTTTTGCCCACTCATTGATGAGTTAGGACCACCAACCATTGTGTAAACAGCACTCTAGTGAAGTTACTACACATATTATTTACCAAGCAAAACTTGCATCACATGCTGGAAGCACCCATCTAGAAATTGGCAAAAGCGGAGGGGGGAGGGAAAAAATCATTTATACTGTGACATTTTTGTCATTTTATTATCTTTCTGGTAAATGACAACTAATTAAGATATTTGTACTTTACACGTTCTATGTGTTTTCTCCCTTCTCATCTTAAATTAGACTTAATCGTTTCCCTATAATTTCCTTCACATGTATATTTCATGCTAAGCAATTTGAGCTGCATAAAAAGGTGTTGCACAAATTCAATTCATTATATAAAATAAATATAATTGTGGCTCCTTGCCCCAATGCCGACAAGTTAAAGTTAGGTATGGGTATGGTTACAAAGCAACAGGAATGCTGCACCAAGAAGACCAGATATGGGCAAGGGCTCTTTTGAGGAAACAGCTGTGAGGAGCACACACGAGGGGCTGGAGGTCATGATAGAAAGCCACAGTCCAGGAATACCCACTGCTGAAGAACCACAGATTCAAGCTGATCAGGAGAGAATAAATGGAACTGGACTTACTCAAATACATGTCTTTTAGAAAGTGCTGACACAAAGTTATAATTTTGCATCACAAAGAAGGACTAAAAATGGCCAGAATAGATATGATTGACAGTAAAAGAGGGTGACAGTCGAATGACATATTCTGTGATCTCTTCTAATCAAATTTCAAGTACTGATGGAATCATTTGGCTCATTGTTTCAGCTGTGAAATAATCTCCTTTGCCAGTGAAGCTCCAGCAGACTTCACTTGTAGTCTAATATCACCACTTGACTTTGAGTTAATTTTCTTTGCCGCTGCAGAAAAGAAACAAAATTAAACAAACCTGGTGCAGCAAAACCAAACAGAAAGGAATAGAACATGTTGTTATATTCTGCCAGACTTCTGCTTGCAATGTCACATTTACCTGAAAGTTCAAACAAGCTCTTTAGTTAAATGCGTTTCTGTTTTATCTTATTTTTGGAACGGCAGCGTCCAAGCTACACATCAGGATCATTATTTGCTGTATGCTTTTTTTGTAATGTTTTCATGAAGTTCATCCTTTAATTTAAACAGATTAGATTGATTTTGCAAAATTTGGGTGGTTGAAAATATTTTAAAATCTCTGAACTTCAACCTACAGTCAAAGGAGATGCTGTGATTGACCTTTGACCTTATATATTAACATTAACAGCCTCGACCACATGGCATGAGAGCAGCAGTGTGGGTTTTTGTGTGTGAGTGAGCAGAGACGTCACTTATCATTGTGACTGACGGATAAAACAGAGACTTTTGATCATTATCACTAAATACATCAACGATAGATCTTCTCAGCTTTGGAACACACTGTTCTAGAATCAATTTACCCAGAACTGGCATGAATCAAGAAGTAGCGTTTGGGTTATTTATCAAATTCATTCACACTATGGAGAATGCATGTTTGAGGAATGGCTGGTGTAACACCACTGCTAGAGTTACCTCCTCTCAAGTGCTTAAGTATCGTAGAGAATTTATGGGCACACACACACAGGCTATTTCCAACCCTTGATACTGACATTAGATACTTAGTGTGTGAGAATACAATGCCACTTGCTCTGTCAGTTAATCCTAACACTCAATAATATACCATTTATTCATGTATCTTATGTGTACTGCTACAAAAACAATGCTATGATTCTCATTTATTAAACCAGCATGGAACTCCTGAGTGGGTTATTTAGAATTATTGTAAATTCGTTTTTTTTGTCATGTTGCTGGTATCCACTTCTAGTAATATACTAGTTAGTATTTAGTAGTTTACTAGTTAGTAGTTTTTTAAATGGACATGTATAACAGATTTCCTTCATACCTTTATAAATAGAGTGCTTAATTAGAACTTTATCTACCCAAATATAAGTATAAATAAACAATTAAATCGTATACCAACTTAAACACATTTAATTTATATATATATTTATTAATTTATCGTTTAATACACCATTTATATATTGCATTTAATGATGATGAATAAAGATATTTAAAAAAAGGTAAACGAAGATCACGTGGCTCAGTTAGCCAATAGGAACGCTCCCTGTAGACGCGCGCTACTTGATTCCGGAAGTAAACATATTTTGCTTTCTGCTAGCGAGGAAAGTCTTCGGGAATCCACAAAACGGAGTAAAAAAGGTTTCTGGTTAAATAAAGAGCACAATTTAGCAGAGAATGTCCGCTGGGCCCGAGTCTACAAACGATTCTTCGTTTGGGAAAGGAGACAGTTTACACCAACAAGGTGAGAAAACAACTTTAGTACGTTAACCTTTATTAAATAACTGTAATTAACTGCAAATTAACCGTTAATCTGTATTTGACCCTTGAGACCTTTCAAAGTTGTTTAATCGAACTCCACCTCCACCAGTACAATAATCAAAATGCTATTACTATATATACTATACTATTAAATCTATTCAATATATCAGGCAAAAAACAAGTTTTAGATGAATTATTTTAGCATATTTAGCTGTAATTTAACTTAAGCAGCATTATGAATGCAGGGATTTTACAGTTAAGTCTGAGGACTTCTTCCACCACTGACAGTAAATTCTTTTGTAATGCACGTTATCTGTTCTCCTGCCCAGTTCTTGCCTCCTTCCCGCTGTGTGACCTGACAGAGGAGGACCTGGTCCGGAATCCCCAGTTCTGTAAACTCCTGGCCACCCTGGCACAACATGTGGACCAAACTGGACTCACTGTCCCACTGAAAACGGAGCTGGACAAGGTATCAGCCCACACCATCAATATCAGGAGGATGCACATATATCAACCATACTATCAATCAGATCATTGAATTTTAAAGCAGGCAAGTTAATAAATAGTGGATTGGCTGGGTAATACTAATCCATTTGATGTTGAAGTTTAGATGCCCCAATTCATTCAAGGAGGATTTTCTACAGTAGAACCACACTAAAGACCTCAAAATCTATAAAGTAACATATGGAATCAATTAAAATTCCTTTATTTTATATTCCTCATAGTAGTCACTGTCTACAGGTGGTGTTACACAGCCTGAAGGTGTTTTTTTTTAGATTATTTTCCTGTTGGAAAAACAAATGATGGGTCTCAGCGGCATGAACCATATGGGATGGTCTGTCGCTGCAGGAAGTTGTGGCAGCCATGCTGGTTATGTGTGACCTGAATTCTGAGCAAATCACCAACAGCATCACTCTTCCTCCTTCTCCTCCTCCCTGCTTCACAGCGGAAACAACACATGCAGATACCGAAAATCTCAAATTCTGATTCATCCGACCAAAAACCACTGGTCTATCTGACCATTCTTTGTATTTCTTGGTCTGAGAAATTCTCTTCTTCTTCTTCTTCTCTTCCTGCAGCTGTGGTTTCTTTGGAGCGATTAGACCATGAAGGCTTGATTCATGCGATATCCTCTGTTGATGTATGGATAAAATATTATTGCATAGAATGTGCAAAGCTGTCATCGGGGCAAAGGTTAAAAAAGGCCTGCAATCAACTATTTGTATATTCTAGGTGAATGATTATGTCTCCTCCAGCTGCTTAGTGATATTTAATTAGTCTCTTGTTAGACTATGACTTACCGACCCCTACTGGCAGACAGGAGGAACTGCAGGAGCATGGATTTTTTTTTTTTTTTAGCTTCCTGCACAGATCTGAGTTTCAGGCTCATGTATCTGTGATTATTTGCTTATACATATGTGTATATACTTCTCCTCTTCAGGCTGAGCAGAAGCTGCAGAGCCAGCGGCGTCTCTGGCTGCAATCTGAGAGTGTCCACAAAGGGCTGCAGGAGATGATCCAGGACCACTGTGTCAGGAAGCAACACGCCGCTGTTCCCCCGGACCAGAACATGGTACGTCCTACATACAGCACTCATTCATTCATTCCACACATACACACACAGCTGTCGGTGAAGCATTCAGGGTTCCTGGAGGGTCTTAGAAAGTCTTAAAAGCACTGAATTTATGAATGTGGGAATAATACCACTGTGTAGTTCCATGCGACGATGGAGAAGTGTCTCCTGGTGGCTCAGTGTGTGAGGCAGCTGGATCTGAGCAGCAGCACCGACCAGGACCAGCCGTCCGTTCTCGGCCTGACGCCTCAGCAGGTGACGGAGCTCATGCCATCAGAGACGGTGAGACTTTAAAACCAACGAAAAATGTTTGACCTCACAGCAGAATGTCTTATGATATAAAATTGGCACTAAATAGGGCTGCACAGGGCTCCGTTTCTGGTAAATTTACTTACAAGCTGGTTAGCTACTGTATGAATATATTTTTAATTTAATATTTTCAAGTTATTTTAATATATTTAATAAAGTTAATAGATCAAATATATTTATAACATAATATTAACAAAACTTACTTCACCGCCCTATAATAACAGAATGTTATGAGACAAAACTACAAACAAAAATGTTATTGTGGTGATTATGGGAATAATGACGATGGGTGACTTCTCAAAAATATTGAACTATCCCTTTAAATCTGGTTGTTTTAGCCAAGATTTAAAGGGATAGCTACAATATATTGTTTCCTGTTAAGGGCCAACCTTCCAATTGTGTAGGTTTTTAGATCTATTCCTGTTTATTCCCATATATTGCCATTTATTCCAATATATTTATGTTAATTCCTCATGGAAAGTTTCCAGATTTGCACTAAATATGTTTTTTATGCTTTTATTAACAAGAATGTGAAAAGAATGAAGCAGAGTCTGCCCAGAGAGCTGGAGAAACATCTCAAGAAAAAGTGCCAGAGCCTCCTGGCCTACTACCAACCTGAATGGGGTACAGTCTCTTAAACGTCGATTTTCAAACTCCTTGTTCTTTCTACAAACTTCCCGCCGCTTCGTTGTTCTCCACAAACCATGTTGTCTCCTCCAGAGAGTGACAGCGAGGGTCTGAAGAGCAGCAAGTTGTCTCATCTGGCTGCACAACTGGACAAAGAGAAGAAAAAAGCGGAGAGTCTGAACGAGACCTGCTGCAAAAACACAGTTCTCCTGCAGCGGCAGGTGCAACTCTACCTCTCCGTGAGTAAACTGATACGTTTTCTCTGTTCTTTGGAAGGTGATCGCATTGATTTGAGGACGTCGATGATTTTCTTTGCACCGTCTTGTTCTCTGATCAGGAGCTGACCAGATGTATCCAGCTGCTGCAGTCGGTCATCTTGGACCACAGACTGAAGATCCAGGCAGATCTGGACCACAAGAAGTTGGACTACTACGAAAGCAAATGTGAATTAGTCTTACAGAAGATCAAGTGAGGAGACTTTTAATGCTTTGTCTGTATGTGACTGGAAAAAGCTGATTATTTAAAAATGCCCGACTGTCAGATTACCAGCTTAAGCCCCAGGCCAGTTCTTCAGCTGCTTGAAATTATCAATAAATATGATAAATCTCTACAACCACAGAGGTTAGGTTCTTACACCTGATGTTAAATGAAAACTACAATATGTGAGGTGACTACAAGCATTTATGTTGCTGCAAACACAGTTAGAATATTGCAAAAAAGCAAAAAAAAAAACTTTTTTAAAACGTAAAACAAAACCAAATTACCCTAAAAAGAGCAGAAAAAACTTAAAATAATGCAAAGTTCAGTGATTAATAAGATAATTAATAATTAACATGAACATGATGAATATATTCTGTAAGATGTTTAAAAATGAGATTATAAAGGACTCAATTAAATAATCACACAAACAGCTCAAATCTGAATTAAATATCAAAATAAAGGTTAGTTTCATTTCATTTTAAGAGGTTTTAACAGGTTAAGGTGTGATTAGATTTATCCAAAATATAAAGTTAGGAAAAGATGAATGTTAATAAATGCCTGACTGTCTGATTAATGTTGATGTTGAACAGGTCATTTCTAATTTTCTAATTTCTAATCCCTGGTTTTTCTCCTCCTCCTCCTCCGAAGGATTGAGACGGTGGAGATCCAGCTGGACACGTACACGGTCGACTCCATATCTGCTCATAGAAAAATAAGGCAAGAGGCTGTTTGCTAATCACAGATTTGTCATTTTTATTGTAATACAGTTAATTATTATTCCTAATGCTAGGATAGCTCACTGATAGTAGAGCAGGCATCACCAACCCTGCTCCTGGATAGATAACATCCTGCTGGATTCTGGAAGTTTCCTACTCCAATTATTCTAATTATTAACACCTTGACTTCAGTGTGTCATTCAAATGCTTTTGGGATTTGAACCATAATTTCCAGATTCATGTGTTCAGAAACTACAAACTATATGGAGTCAGGAAACTGGCAAAACTCCACATTTTAAAATAAAGGTTAAATAAAGGTGCAAAAGTTTGAATCTACAAAGAACGGTTATGAATCTGGATTGAAAATGAAATTATTTTGTCAGTAAAAATCAGATGCACTGAAAATGTTTTTATATTTCAAATATCATTTTACAGTGTTTCACCAATAGACTTTCAGAGGTTTAAATTAGTCACAACAGTTTCAGAAAATGCATTTTTGCACTGTTCTGGACATTTTTTTTGTTTTTCATGTTTGAAAAAAGTCTCCAAAAGCTTTAAAAAATGTGTGTATATATATGTATATATATTATACAAAACATGTAATATTTGCAAGACTGAAAACTAGTTTTGAATGATTGAAGTTCTTTTTAAGAGACTGAAACCTGATTGTGAATCTTGAAAACTCTTTGAATCTTTTTTTTTAATCTCTGCAAACACATTTTCTCAAATTGGTCATAATTCCCTCACAGCAAGAAGGTCGCAGGTTCAAGACCTCCTTGGTCCTGGGTCTGGGACCTTTCTGTGTGGAGTTTGCATGTTCTCCCCGTGTCTGTGTGGGTTTTCACCAGGTACTCCGGCTTCCTCCCACAGTCCAAAAACATGCTGAGGATAATTGGAGACTCTAAATTGCCCGTAGGTGTGAGTGAATGGTGTGTGTGCCCCACGATTGGCTGGTGACCATCTGGGGTGTATCCCTGCCTCTCGCCATAACGCGCTGGGATTGGCTCCAGCAGACCATGTGACCCTAATGAGGAATAAGCAGGTATAGAAAATGACTGACTGGTCATAATTCCGTTTTTTTTTTTTTTCCTGCACCTCCTCTGCAGGGGGAAACTGGAGTCTGAGCTGAAGTCGTGTCAGGAGGAGAAGCAGTCGTTGGAGTTGAAGCTGGCCTCCTTTGAGATCTTGGGGAAGGAGTTCGAGGCCCTGGTGGAGGAATACTGCAAAGTGAAGCAGGAGATAGAAGTCAAAAACTGGGCTGTGAAGGAACTCACCAGATATAATAACAAGTGAAGATCATATCTGGTGCTGGGACCACAGCAGACGTCTCTCTCTGGTGCGTCGTCACGCGTATTTCACATTTCTGCTCTCCTTGTTACTTTTAATCAAGGCTGTTGTTGTATTTATTTACTTTTCTTCAGCTTTAGATGAAGTGGCATGTGTATGTCGTCCATTTTAATCGTTTTCTAGGTAAGATCAGAAGTGAGAATCATTATATTCATACTGTGGTTTTGTTAATCTGACTTCACTGTAATGAAAGTGTCAATGTGTATTTACTTACACATGAAGTTGTTGTTTAATACCTTTTTTTATATATATTGCAATGAAACCTTGGGAGAAAATAAATAAAAAATAATGTGTTATCACTCGTCTGAATGTCCTTGATTCGTTTATCTTCTCTGAGCTGACATCAACTCTCACTTCAGTTATGTGAATGGAATTTAAAAGCAGTATCCTTTTAATCCTTGGCATATCATCACCCTATTAAAATAATGGCCTAATATAAAATTATAATATAAAGTAATAATAAAGTATTTTTGTGTTCCCCCCAAAAATTACTTAGGCCATTATTATAATAGGGTTACAATATATTTACTTATACTATATTTATAGTAGAGTTGGTAAATTTTATTATATATATATTAGACCATTTCCTCATAAAGTTGCTCTCTATAATTAACTCTAATAATAGATTAAATACCTGCAGTTCACTCCATCTTACACCAGATGGCAGTATATGAAGGCATATTAAATGAGAAGCCAAATTCTGATTCTTATAACTTATAACTACTTCTGTAACTCAAGATTTTATAGTGTCAGTCACGATATCTCCATTTATTTTACTGCAAAACTGTTTTTCTATCTACTTTGAAACCACTTCTAAAAACTCATTTAATAGCCTGTATGCGGTTGTCTTTTTATTGCTTTTCTGCATCTTATTGTCTTAAAATTGCCGTCATTTTATCTCGCTTTTGTTTCACTCTACGGTCGTTATGCTGTAATGTAAATGTAAAGTATTTCCTTCTGCTTTTGCTTTATCAAAACACTGTAGACTGTTAGTATTCAAAGCCAATTTTATTAAATAAAAGTCAGAATAATGAGGTAAAAAGACAAAATTATGATACAAAGTCATAATTATGAGATAAAAAGGAAGATCGGTTTGTTCTTTCTACACCAGAGCAGTTTCTTATGTAAAATTCATCCAAGGGTGTGTTTGTTTAATACAATCCCATGTGAAATAGCAAAGAGATGAAGTATTTCATCAGTTGTAGACACCCTGAGTGTACTCACAACCCATTTCTAAGAACTTACACAACAATTATCACTTTGTATCTCAGAATTTTGTCTTTTTATCTCATAATTATGACGTTTTTATCTCATAATTTCGATTTTTGAATTCATAATTCTGACTTTGTATCAATATTTCGCCTTTTAACTTATAATTTGACTTTTTATCTCATAATTTCGACTTTTTATCTTATAATTTGACTGATAATTTGGTCAAAAACACTGAACTTTGGTTTGATATTAGAGTAAATAATAAATAATGCATTTTTAAAATATTTCTAAAAGTTCATATTCCTTTTACATACATATATATGTACAAAATAAATACAATTATTATTATAAAACCCTTTCTGCATTGTCAATTTAAACGTCCACTTCATGCCAATAAAGTCTCATTGAATTGAATTGTAACGCCCTCTTCATTGTCTCTTGCATATAGACGATCTTTGTTGAGCCCGGTCCGCTGGGACCCGGTAAATGGGTCAGGAGTGGAGCATCTCACCTTGTCCAGCCCTCTCTGCGCTCCTCTCATCAGCAGCAGCGGCGGCCCCGCCTCGCGACGCGAACCGCTGGCTGGTCCACCTCCTCCAGCACACAACCCCACATCTGGCTGTCACACAGCAGCGCTGCCGCGGCATGCACGCGCTCACACCGGGACATTCAAAGTGGATTTTAACCGTCGGGACGTTATGTCGGAGGTACGGAAATTTACGAAGCGGCTGAGCAAACCGGGGACGGCGGCGGAAGTCCGGCAGAGCGTGTCGGAGGCTGTGAAGACCTCCGTGGACCTGGTGGTGAGCAGAGCTTTTCAACGTTGTCCGTGAACCGGCACCCCGGCAGCGGTCATGCTAGCTAACCGGGGTCCGGTAACGAAACGCTGCTTTTCAATGTTAGCTAACCGGGGTAGCTCCACTCCCCAGTCTGAAAGATAACCGGGGGAAAAATAAATAAATGCGATACGGGCTCCGTTTGTTTCGCGCTTGCTTTTTTTCTACATGTTCCAATCAAAAAAACACAAATCTGACCTTAAAGCCACGGATGTTACCCGAACCTACGGTGTTGTTTTTTCTTCAATAATAGCGTATATTTGAGCAAAATCGTATTTTTTTTATCCCGCGTGCGCCTTTAATTTCCATTAAAATCCTGTTGCGAATTTGGAGTTTCAACTGCTCAACAGCGCCCCCGCCTCTGGTTCACCGCCGTGCAGGTCAAAGGTGGAATTACACATCCGAAACAGCCACTCGCGGGGTAAAACGCTATTTTATTGAAAAATACTCAATATTCAAAAAAACGAGTACACCGTAGGGTCAGTTGACAACCGTGGCTTTAAGGAAACAAGTATTGTTTTACGATTGGTGGATGTAGGAGAAAGCAGCGGCGAAATGCACGCAGACCGTAAATCATTTTTAAGGGTTGTTTTAAGACTCCCCAGAGAGCGTCTCGCGCGTTACTCCCCTAACCGTCTCTAAAACAAGCTTCCGATCTCTTTGATTTATTTCACACACCATTCATTTTTTTTCCTCCAGTTTCCAATCCTGCTCCATGACACATTTCAACAGCGTGGTTGCCTCTGTAATCTGTGCAATGTTTTTAAAAGAAAGAAAGAGACAGGTCGTTGTGAAGCCATTATGTGACGCGAGTTCTCGCTTTCTAAATGAGCGGTGTTGCGGAATAGTGTGACATTGTCCACAGGAACACATGGTTTTTCAGTCTTCTGCGGCTCCTTTTGTGTGCTGGCGGATGAGGAGCAGTGCCAGTTGGACAGCTGCAGCATGGCTTCCCCTGTCCTTTTTCCTTGGAACTGTGTGTCTCTTTATTCCTGCTGCAAATAGCCACATCATGCAATTAAAATGTTCTTGCAAACGATGAATATTGATCATCACGAGTGTGCAGATTGCTTTTTTTTAAATGCATTATTGTATGGGTGAATAGCAGTGCTTGCTGGTGGCTTGGACCAGGCTCCAATAATGAGGGATTAGGCCCAGTGGTTTGAGATGAATAGCTTTTAGGATCCTGCTGATACAGCGTTTATTTGTGTGTGTGTGCATGCGTGTGTGACTGAACTTATTTTCATGTTAACATGTCTAAGGCGTGACATTTCTCTTGATATTTCCAGCACTGTCAGCGTCAGATTGATGTTCCCCTGCCGATATCTCGTTTTAAAACCATCTGGTCTAGGAACCCATTCACTTTCTCATTATGTAACAGTGACAAACTGCAGCTTTGACCCCCAAAAACACAGCAGTCATGCATCTTTGGCTGTTTAGAGCGTTTCAAAGTGATATGAACTCTTGCTCCTTTGGAATTAGTCTTATGATGATCATCTTTAGGAGTGTGACGCAAAGCGACGGCCAGTGTAATAATCTTGTGATAAGGTTCTGATGTGAAAGTTCTCTTTTTTTTTTGTTTGTGGACACATGTGTCTGTTTATTTTTTTTTTCTTTTTTAGCAGATATTTGGCCGCTCATATTTTGGAGTAACGGTTGGCTTGGTAACCGAGAACAAATGTTGTTTTGTTGGATGTAGCATGGCCTGCGTTCCTCTCACATGGGGATTCCCTCCGGCATGCTGTGGCCATGCTTGTGTTTTGTATTTTTCATCTATGTGCAGTCAGTTCCATTTTTTTAAAAGGAAAAAAAAAGTACTTCCTTCCATATGTGTCTTATCGAGAATTTACAAGTTTTACTCGAGTAGAAACTGAAACCTCTAAATGATTCAAACGACCATTAGGGCAATTAGTTTAAAGTTGCTTCCTGGGAATTCCCATTAGCTGACATGTCAGTGAATCCTTGCATTCATAAAAAAAAAGTCCTGTAGAAAACAACTTCTATTTTTGGAACGAGTGCCTGTAATTGTCAGCCTGATAATTGGAGGCCATAAATGGTCTTTTTCTGATTTGATTTAAACCCTAAAGAGGTTAACTCTGTGTCATAATGTCATATGGTTTAATGTGTGTCCCTCTGGTGCTTCACATCCTGTCAGTCCAGCTGCTAACAAAGACCTCATTTTAGTTTTTAAGGCTCACCACATGTTAGATTTAGGTTAGCAGCTATAGTCTAGCTAAAAAGGGGAGTGAACGAACTTACATTATAGGTCTAGTTCATTGCAGGAGGTGGATATGATCAGAGGGAAACACAGCTGTTACCAATAACCCAATTAATTGCTGCGACAAAGTCATCGTCAGGATCGTTAGTTTCCACTGCGCCTGCGTTTCCTGCTATGACGAGTCAAAAGATCTAATGAAGCTGACTCATTGGTGATTAGGAGGATTTAAAGCCTGGGAAGCCATGAAGATGCTGGTTTGGACGGGTTAATGGGGGCATGATGACAGGACAAATGTTTGGGATGCTGGTCTGCAGCGATGGTTCCCAACCTCCGGTTCAGGAAGTTGGAAATAAGTTTATGTTTATTGATCTTTCTTGTCAAATATTATGGCTTTTTAAAAAAAAAATTACTAAAAAAAAATGTGAAAGGAATGTACTCTTGGCCGCTACAGAAATATTCCACTTCTGAGTCTTTAACGAATGGATTTCTGTCATTTAATGTTCTGTGGGTAGTTGGAGACAGCTTATTTAGCTGCTGAGCCTATTGAAGAACAATGGGGTCAGTGGCTAGTGTTGAAAAGCCCATTTTTACCCAATTTGTGTCAGTTCCGTCCATGTTTCTCTCCGTACGTTCTACTTGACCAGGCAACCCTGGTCCTGGGTGCAGGTTTTTGTTCCAACACACTTGAAAGGGCCCTAATGGTTGATTAGTAGAATCAGGTGTGATCCTGCTTGGTTGGAACAAAAACCTGCACCTACAGTGGCTCTCCAAGACCAGGTTTTCCCGCCCCTGGGCTAGAGTTTAAAGGCCCATTCATACCCAATGTTTTACTCGTCCATACCTTCATACCTCTGTCTGTAATAATGGTGAGTGTCCAGGAGATGATATTATTGTCAAATGTCTGTTTTTTGGTGCAATATCTACACAGGTGTATAGAGGCCCATTTCCAGCAACTATCAGTCAAATGTTCTCATGGAACAATGTGTTTGCTCATTGCATCAGAAGGCTAATGTAATAACATGGTGGTAAATAAAAGAGAGACTTTTCATGGTGACCCCAAACTTTTGAACAGTAGTATACGTTGATGAATAAAGTGCTTGTTAATTGTTCCAGTGATGTTGCTGTTTGTGTTTTGCCGTGTTGACGTGGAGCTACACGTGTTTATTTGAACAGGGGGAAAAAAAAGGAGAGGAAGGTGGAATTTGTTGGCACAATGCAACGCAAAATAAGTGACATTTTTCCATGGAAATCAGACAGAGCTGAAGACACTGGCAAAAGTTATTAGAACAATGGCAGCAACAGATGATTCCGAGCTAAAGGGAGTAACTCAAAAACTACTTTATTGTGGTACATCCTGATGTACGATTTGTTTTCTTTATTGCCTAGCACTACTTTGAAGGGGAACATCGAAACTTGCTTTTTATTACATCCCATGTCATACCAAAAACCTCCCCGACCTCATCAAAACGCAAATCGCATACCCGCTGCATCGTAAATATGAAAATATGAGGATAATTGTGGTCAAACTCCACTAATCGCTCCTCACATCCCACCATTGTTTACAGCACCAATATATAATCTTCTTTGTGACTTTGGTTTGCACGTTTTGGACGATAAATTTAACGCTGATTGTCACGATTTTGCATCCTTTGCATTCCGACTGCAGCCGAGAAGAACCATCCAGCCATGGATGACTTTTCAAAGTCCAAAAAAAAGTGGACACAGATACTCCTGTTCTAGTTGGTCTCTAGTTATAGTATAGTACTTACTATATAGTTATAGTTATTTAGTCATACTGTAAATATTAAACAATTTTGTGGCTTCAATAAAAAATGTACCATTGGTTACTATTGTCGCTAATTTGCATCATACCTAAATGTAGATCTATTTTATGTGCTATAGACAAATTAACAATCTCTACTTAACCTACTTAAGCATTTGAATCACTATTATTGTTGCTGCTTGCACAAATAGGCCCATAAACAAAAATAAAACAGTTTTATCCTATGTACAAAACTCTTTTCAGGGTTATTCTAGAGACTTGAATGGTTAAATAGATATCAATAAATAAACAAAATGACTGGGGACAGGAAATTGATGACTATATGAGAGGAAGCACTTCAAAACATGATAATTTATGCTTAAATTTGTCTACTATCATGCCAAGAAAACAAGCTGTATGAGTAGTATTTTGATATTTTATTCAGAATAAAATGACAGTCATAGACTTAAAGGCTGTTAAAGCACACTGGACTGTCTTTTACGTAGATGAATGGGCTTTAACGTGTGTCGGGAGTCCCGAGGCCTTTTTCCTCAGCTGAGCAGACATCTGGAAACGCACCATCATCGTCATCATCGTCGTTTTATTCCCCTGGAGACACATGAGGAGTCACAAGCTTTGTACTCAGTGATTGGTGTGTGACTGTCCTTTAACCCAGGTGGACAACCCCGAGGAGCTAAAGCAGCTTCAGGCCATGTCCTCCATCATCTCTTTCTTCGTGCTTCTCAATCAGTGAAGCTGTGCGGCTTTCACAGCTGCTTGAGATTCTTCAGCTTCTTTCCTCTTCTGAGAAAGCAGAACTCGCTCTTTCCTTCTTTGCTTACCCCCCCCCCCCCTCTCTACTCCTCGCCCTCTGTGTAACATGAGTGTTGCAGTCGAGCCCCTGCGAGCCGTTGCTTATGACTCTGGCGCTGCGGTTGAGCTTGTTGCACATGACAGGAAGCAGAGCTGCTGCTTTTCGGGTGCAGGGGGGCGGCTCGGCCATGTGTAATGCCTTCTGCAGACTTGTAAGAGTTCGCCGCCGCTCGCTCGTCTGTCAGGCAGCGGGTCGGACTGTCGTCAGGGCTGGAGCTTTTTTTTTTTTTTAGAGTTGGGTTGCTGGTTCCAAAAAAAAAAAAAATGCAAGACGTCGGGGTTTATGTGGGCGACCAAGGAAGTCAGGGTCTGATGGAAGAATGTGCAGAGAGCATATATGTGTAACCAGCTTACTGCCAAATTATTGGTTAGAGAACATGGAAAGGGAGAACTCGCTTTCCTTTCATTGGCCTGCACGCAGATATTCAAGAGGGGGGATGTTAACTCCTTAAACCTCACTGATCTGCTGGTGGACCAGTCATTAACAGACTCCACGCCGCCGAACATTCTTTAAACCCACAGAACTTCTATTTTCAAATTGTAGCAGGGATCCCAAAGTTTCCAAATGATATCAAATATAGGTGCTTAAAATGGAATTTTACAGCCATACTGCCTGACAAAGCAAAAAGGCAGTGAGTTTTCATGACATTCAAGGCATCCTTATCTCAAATTTCTATTGTTTTATACAAAAAACGTAGTCGTTTGTACAGTAACTGCAAAAAGCCCCTTTGAAACAAAGCAATTAAGCTGTTTCATCACCAAAAACAGCTTCCGGGTGGAAGATAATGGCCAGAAATCGTCAAATTACCCTGGATTTGGTATATCCATGTTCAGGAAAACACATATTTCCAGTTAAGTTGTGGTAACACAGTGTTTGGAGAATCTGTAGTTTCTTCCTTTTTCAGAAACAACTACAAAGCATACAAGTTAAATATGAAGGTTAATGTATGCAAAGAATAAGATTTGAGTTGATAAGAGTAATTTTTTACCGTGTAGTTGCTTTTTTGCTTTGTAGGGCAACATAGATAACACTGCTTAAACATTTTCATTTCACCGACTTACTGTTTGATTGATTGATTGAAGAGCCTGATCAAGTTAATTCCAAATATCTGATATATTTAACACTCTTCTATGCAGGAATGAGGAGATTTCTCAAAGCTTGAAGCGACACAAGGGGCATATAAGGTTGCATATTTCAGATCAGGCCTCTTCCAGCTCCATAACTGCACATGGAAGCGTACGCTGTGTGTTTTGAGCAGCAGGAACTACTGTGTAACTTTATTACCGGCCTTGTCACTCTGCCCACACTCCCAGCAGCGGTACAGTAGGAAAACAAAGCTCAGCATCTCAGCTGCACGATGTTGGAATGGAAATATGACAGAGCACAAGGGGGAAAAACTGCTCACACATAGTCTCCCAGCTGTAAGACATAGTCCCGCTGTTCTTGTTTACTTGTTAACTTGCTCTATTTATCCATTTATTTTTTCTATTTGATCTTTTTTCCTTTCTCTTTTCTTCCCTGCTTTCTTGAATAAAAACAGAATATATCAGACGCCATGTTACCTAAAATCCCATCGAATCCATACACTCTTGATTTTTCATCTTGAGTTTAAACAGCTCAGCTTAAGCTTATTGGCTGATCCGGAGCTTAAAGCGTCACTTTCTTAGAATTAATTCAGAGCGGTTTATACATCACGTGTTGACCTAGCTGTTGAAGCCTATGAGCCTCATTTTATACATATAATAAAACATCTAAATGTTGCTCATACAGATTTTTCCCCCTGACATAGTAGACAACTTTTTATGTTTTAAGAAAAGTTTCCATATGCTTGAAGAATAAATAATCCCCCAAAAAAGAATGTGTGCAAGCGGCAACTATAACAGCCATTAAAATGCTATTTTCTTCAAATAAAAGAGTACAAAATGGAAAAAATAGATGCATAACATGATTGTTATTGACAATTATATGCACGAAATCTTTGAAAATCTTGGTTTTAATGAGTTAAAAGGACTATAGCCTGTAGGCCTCTTTGAAGCATAACAAGGAGGCTTATTTTATACGTTTATGTCATCCACTTCTCTATGAAAGTCAAAACAGGAAGCTGTGATGATGACACGTGATCTATCTTTAGTGTTTTGTTTCTTTTCGACACGTCTCTATGCAACAGATGAAATGTACACATCCATTTAGTCAGGTGTTGTGAGCAGTGAGTTCCCATGCTGCCTCGTCTCACCTTTTTTGCCCTTTTGGCCTTTTTTTTTTTAGCGTAATTTTTTTGCTGTTTCCCTGCAACTGTTTCCCTGAACTCTGTGGTCTGATGTCTTGTGGCTGTATGGGTGGTGAAAGGTTCTGGGGTTGAGCCCGGAGCAACAGTAAACAGCTCACAACTCTTATTTCTTCTTTATTCTGAACAATGTCTCTTAATTCCCTGGAAAAAGTTCAATTTTTTTTTGTCACCGATGCATTCTTACTCCCTACTGACTCACCAGTCATGTTTTTGTGGCTATTTTCGCTCATCTGGGCAAAATTCCCTACTAATTTCGCCAATATTAATGACCCAGTCAGCTGAATTGTACACATCAGCTCTAGATTTTTATGATCCATACACTTCTGGGGTTCTCCCTGTTATTAATGAAACCCTTTGGATCAAAAACAGCAAAAAAGGCAATATAGGAAAGCTATAAAAGAAAAAACTACCATATGAAGAATGAACCAAACTAAAACCATATTAACACAACCCATTAATTCCGTTTAGTATCGACCAGCTTGTAAATCTCTCTCCTGTCACTCCAGGCCTCATCTTCTAATGACTTGGAGAACTTTTCAGCTCTTTTTTTGTTGGCTAAAACGATGGTCTGAGGTCTAATTTTTCTCCCAACTGTCCCACTCAGCTGCCCTATTTCACTGTCTGAATTTCCTCCTACCTCCATGCAGTTCCTTTTAAACTTTTAACAGTCCCTGTGAGGCGGTTCCCACCATATTTCTAAATTCCGGCCTTCCCTTCTAAGATCCCAGCCTGCGGTCTATTATCATCTACTCCTTCACATCCAGTTGTGTACCTGACACTTTTTTTTTTAAATTGCCAGTGTTTTGCCACTCCTTAAAAACAAAAATAAACTCAACAAACTCATTTAACCCAGCCCAATCTTTGAGTATACAAAATCCTGGAAAAGTTCAGTCTTTTTTCACCACTGAAACTACATTACTATGAGTAAAAGGTGTATATTCCATCCTTGGTTTACTCCATTTAACTGCTGCCTTTGTGGATCCAGTAATTTTACTCGATAGGTTACATAACTGTGTTGATGTTTCTGGTGCCGCTTTAAAGTGGTTTCATCCTTGTTTGACTAATAGATATTTTATTGTTTGTGGCCTTCTCAGCTTCCCAGGAATCCATCATCAGATCAGCCTTTTTCTCATTAAACGCACTTCCTCTGGGTCATTTATTCAGAACTTTTAAGACATGTCGTGTCGCTGTTATGCTGACGATACACAGATCTATTTCTCCGCCAATCCCAGTAACTTGAATCATCTGTACTACTTGTTCTTTTTTTTAAATATTTCATCCACCTTAAACCCTGACAGAACAGAAGCTGTTTCATTGGACGTGACAACTTTAATAGTTTATTGGACGTTTCATTCAAATATTAATTTTACTGCTTAGAATCTGTTTCTTGTCACAGCTTCAACATGTTAACTAACCTCGCCCGCTTGTTTTTTTCAGCTAAGCGATATCGCAGATGTGTCCTGTTTCCTGCAGATCTCAAACTATGAAATCACACTTTCATTTTCTCACATCTAGATTATTGTGTTTCCCCTTTGAAGGGAATTCCAAGCTGTTCATCATTAACTATTGGTTCAAAATGCAGCTGCTGGGATATTACCTAGAACTATCCATAGGTGCTGTATTTCCCCCAGTTCTTGAATCCCTCCACTGGTTCCACTGGTACATTACTGTAAAAATTACAAGATCCTGTTGATAAGATATAAAGCGCTGCATGACCATGCCCTCCTTGTTCCTCATTCCACTTGTTGGCCACTTCTTCCTCAATTTCTTCACATTTTTTGGCCCCGATATCTCTGAAATCATTCCCTCCTCTTCAATCTGTCAGGTTTTTTCTAATCTTTGAATTGTTTTAAGCGGCTTGTAAAACTTGTTTTTACAGGCGAGCCTTTTTAATAAATCCACATCCCTGTCATATTTTGGATTTCGTTTTAGTTTAGGTCTGTTTCTCATTGTTCTGTTTTCTATTGTAATTCATTTCTCTCTATTTACTTATTCATCCTTTCATATTTGTTGCACGTAAGAAGCTTTGTGTGTTTTTTATAAATAAATCTTTTGTCAAGACATGAGATCAAACTGATTTTTTGTGTGCGTGTGTTTTCCCTCCCAGGAGCAGCCAAAGATTATTGAACCACTGGATTATGAGGCTGTGGTGTTTCAGAGAAAGGCTCAGATCCACAGTGACCCCTACCGAGACCTGCTGCTCTGCCCAGTCGACGATGTCTCGGTGAGTCTTTGATTATTCTGTTTAAAAAGTTTTTACAAAATATTAGAACTCTAATTACCTCCACCATGGAAGTTATATTTTAGCTGGCATCAATTTTCATTGTTAGGACAATATCTCAAAAAGTTCTGGTTAGATATTTGTCAAATTTTCAGTGATTGTTGGGAATGGTACCATGAACAGATGATTAAATTTTGGTAATGATCCTGAAGAAATCCTGTTCTTTGGATCACTTTGAATTTTCCATTTGGTGACATTGTGGTAAATAGACCTTTAAACACGTGCCAGTGTTTGGAGCCACCTGGTCTGTGTTATCTTGCACCTGCAGAGTGCTACTACTATCCTGACAAGTCCAATCATATAATTTAAGATGGTTTATCAGTTTCAAAATGGCTTCAGCAGGGGTTTAAACCCAAAGAAAAACAACACGTTTGTCAGTATTTTGGGTTTGAGGCTGCAGATGAACACCAGAAACAAGTCCAAAACATGTCGCATTAAGAGTGAGTTATGGCCTTTTATTGTTTTAATGGTCTGATACAAGTTTCTACACTGCTCGTAAATGTTGTCTACTGAAACTTCATTTGAAGAAAATCATGAATGAAACGGAAATCTGCCAGAAAATTGACAATTTGATTTTTTTTTTTTCACTAAAAGTCTTCACTGAAAGACTTTCCATGCTGTGGTTGGGTATGAACTGTCGAGGCTGCAATTTCTGCTCATTGCCAGCGTGGTATATCTGTAGTTGGCTAACATCAGCTGATGCTGTATATTGGCCCTGCATATTTATTATTTGGGCTCTGTACGGAATGTGAACGTCCTCATGACCCACATTATCTGATTTCTACATCTGTCACAGATTACTACCAGATCAGATGTGCTGCCGTTTGGTTTAACCTCCAAAATAAAGTGGTTTATCTGGCTAAACTGTTGGCTTGTTTACAAGCTGTTTGACAGCTCGTGTTTCAGATCTCATTATTTACCTTGGTGAGAACACTGTTATCAGAACGAATAGAAGGATACGGATGATAAAAACAATACCAAAAATAAAGCCAGAGTTGTGATAAACCAAATATATCTTCGCACAACAGTCAACAAACAGTTTGTAGCTGCTTGGACTAGTTATTTGGAGTGTAAATCAGCGCTGGCTTAGCACTCTTGTACTAAAACTATTCATCTATTTCCGTTTACTTATTCTGGAACCTCGTCTCCAGCCTGTAAACTCAAGGCCTTGTTGCAAATCTTCCACATAAGACACCTGCGCTGAGAATTTCTGTTTGAGACAAACAGGAATACAATATGACTTTCTCAGGAAAGGTTTCCCATACTTTTTTTTATCACTGTTCAGCCCCAACGCAGCAGACTCGGTTATTTCCAGGTCAGTCCAAGGGCCCTGACCAATCAGACACAAGGCAGCCAGCTACCCCTGCTCTGTATTTATTGCCGCTGCCTCCGAACACATGTGGTTTTGTTTAGAGGCGTCTCGCTACGTGTCGAGCTCGAGAGAATCTGTTGACACTCATCTCTTCCGTGCCTTCTGTTTGCTCTCTTACTCAATCTCTCTTTTGCCTGTTCCCTCTTGTCGTTTTGCGGTTGCCTACTGGGCTTCTATTTCACGAGAAAATTTGAGAAATTGCCTTTTGTGTTTGTGCATGCACACGCAGGAGTCCCAGATCTCCCGGCAGAGGAGGACTGTTGTTCCCTCGGTCCCCCAGAACGCTGAGCGGGAGGCCAGGAGTCTGTTTGCCAAAGAGGTACTAACACACCAGGCCCATATTAATCTGTGTGTGTGTGTGTGTGTGTGTGTTTCAGTGATTTTCAATGATTTGAGATGGCAACAATGAGACTTCATCGTTAAAATCTCCACTGTAATGTTTTTTACTTTAATATCATACTCACAGCATGAGTATGTGGTAAGTTAAACACTTAAATCCCAGGTCTATTTTCAGTTTTCCTTCTATAAATGACAATAAATATAGAATATCTCTACAACCACAAAGGTTATGGACTTAAACATGTGAGGGGACTGCAGAAGAGTCAGAATCAATATAGCAAATATAGATAGAATACTGCTAAAAAGTCTAACATTAGGTCTTACTACAGATAAAAATACTTTATTTAAAACTGACCAAACTGACCCAAATCAGGAAAATGCAATATCTGCAAAGCAAAGTTCAATGATTAATAAGATAACGATCCCAAAGATCAATTATTTGTCAATAAAATCATACAAATCACACGGAGGATCATTCCAGAACATGAAGAATATATTCTGCAAGATGTATAAAAAGGAGAATATAAAAGACCAAATTAAATAATCTCACAAACAGCTCAAATCTAAATTAAATATCAGAATAGTTGTTAGTTGCAGCCCTACTACTGATATTATATTATATTATATTATACTGTACTGATAATGTGAAATATTGTTATTTACACAAGTGCTTTTCCTATTTGGTCTGAATTTTAATGAAATAAGTAAAATTTTAATTTAAAATGACTAATATTGAATGACAAGAATCACCATTTTCATCAGTTTATTATTTATTGTATGAAAATGTCTCCCTCACTTATTGTGAGTAGTGTATATTCATGCTGTAACAGTAACATTGTGTTTTAGAAAAACACTTTATTTAGTTGCAGCTGAGTTTTTCTCATGCAAAATATGTATAAAACATTAAACATCGCTGGTATTACTATGAAGAATATCCTCTAGAACGGCTCTATTTTGAAAAGAGTCATGATTTTTGTTCGGATTTTTCGCTGTATAAATAAAAACTGACTTGACTGATGTGTTGTAATAGCAATGAGAAGCAGACTTTTACGCCGCCAGGTTATAAATCTGAGCTCCTCGGCCAGCGCTCATGACTGTGATACAGCACGGAAACAACTGGGATTGTTAAAGCAGATCCAGGCTTACTCAGCCTCTATTCAACAAAATATCCATTCAGCTGCCTTAATTGAGAATTTCTGCTCGCAGTTACACTGAATAAAAACCACCTTGAGTGTTACCTAATAGAAGTTATGAAAGGGAGTGATGCAAAAGTTGTTTTTCTGGCACTTCAGAGTTGATAAATGATACAGAGCTGGATTTTTCTGATGTGAAATATCCCCAAAAATGGGGAACTGAGTCCTTCGCTGTGAGTCACAGGGCTGTGTTCTGGGTTAGGTCACTTTCATGGCATGGTCTGACATATCCGAGTGTGCTGCTTCTAATCCGCCTCTCTGTGTTCTGACCTTGTTTGGCAGTGCATCAAGATGTACAACACCGACTGGCACGTAATCAACTACAAATACGAGGCGTACTCCGGTGACTTCCGCATGTTGCCAAGGTGAGGAAAACGAAGAAAAACAACTTCTGATGAAAATGAATTGCATTAAAGTCCAGAGTTTGTGCAGAAAAAAAAAAACTTACTGGAAAATCAAACGTGAACAAGGGGTTTACTCTGCTCACATGGGTCTGTTGGATGATGAGAAATCAACATTCCTGCATATTAATACAGCTCTGGGGGGAAAAAAAATGAGAGAACGCTGCATTTTTTCTTTCTGAAATCAGCATCTCTACATGTATTCCAGCCATTCCATTCCAGCATCTGTTGAATTTCTACACATACACACCTCATTCTGCTTAAAGGAGTAGAATAAAGTCACCCAAGAACAATGGAAAAGACTTGTGGAGAGATGCATGAAAGCTGGGATTAAAAATAAGGGTTCATGCACCAAATATTGATTTCTGAACTCTTCTTGAGTGTAAAAATGAGTATTATGTTGTTTTAAAATGAGTTTAATCTTGTTACAGGTCTGAAAACATTGCATCTTTTTTGTCATTTTCTGCAAATAAATGCTCTAAATGATAATATTTTCATTTGGAATTTGGGGGAAAATGTTGTCAGTAGTTTATAGACTCATACCAAAATGTTCCTTTTGCCCAAACACGTAGCAATAAGTAGTAAAAATCAGAAAAACTGATCATTTTCCAGTCGTCTCTTATTTTTTAATAAGCTTTAAATGCAGCTATGATGCTCCTGAACTGCAAACTGTTCAGGGCAGATTTTTTTTCCAGCTAAAACAGCAACAGGTGCAGTCCAGATGTTTTTATTTAACACTTCAGCGATGATAAAGCTTCCTCGGAAAAAATAGTTTTACCGCCGTTCAACCTGCACTTGAACCATAAATTGGAGCGAAAGAGATATACACGTGTAGCAGCACTCACCAGATTTACTTACCCACACAAGACGTGTAAAAGTGGGAAAAAAAGTGTAGCGAGACACATTAAGAGAAATACCATAGTGGCTTTTTTTTTGATTTACTGACCACTACTGACCTTCTATCATTGGCTTTTCAAAGCAAAGGCCTGAAGACGGACAAGCTGCCAGCTCACGTGTTTGAAATCGACGAAGACGCCAAAGACGAGGTGAGTGGAGAACGCCATTAGACATCGATCCGTTCCTGGGAGGATGAATGGCGAATGGGCTGCTGTCGATACAGATGGCACAGCTGTATATATGCACGGCTTCTAGTGATGTGCTGGGAAAAATGGAAATGACCTCTTTAATCTTTTGCCGTCGTGGAAACAGGACACAAAACTGGCTCGTTGAATGTGAAAATCTAAGCAGCGGGAGCAGCGGTTTCCCGGAGGGGACGGGTATTATACTGATTTATAGTCCTTTAGCAGAGGGACCCCACAGAAACTGAGCGAAGCCAGAAGCCTTATGTGCGTCCTATAAATAGCTCCCATCGATCCTCCTCCCTCTACCCGTGGGCCGGACGTGGATAAACACATCAGGCGGAGAGAGGGTTAAAGTGAAGGAAAATGAATGCTGCCGTGGTGGGAAGGGCGAGGAGCAGATGGCTGTGTTACTCCCTGGTAGGCCTGTGTAACAGCACCAGTTATATCATTAACGTCCTGGTTGGTCAAGCGGGAAGAATATTTAACCCAGTTAAGCCTATTAGCTGTTGTCATTTTATACTTAAAATAAAAAAAGAAATCGAAATGTTACTCATACAGCTTTTTTCCTGACATGATACTAGACAACTTTTTTACTTTTTAAGCAATAAAAATGACATTTCCAAGTGTCATCACTTCCTGCCCCTTCCTCCTGAGAACATGGAGAAGATAAACCCTCCCAGAAAGAGGTAGTTTATTTAGATTATTAGGATTTTTCAACCCTGACATGTATGTTTCTGTTTAATAATTCAAATCTCTATACATTTGTACATGCGATAAATGGCTTTTTTTTTTGTTTATGGGCATATTTGTGCAAGTGGCGATACATTAAAATGCTATTTTCTGATTCAGATTTCAAAATGGAAAAAAACAGATGCGTGACTCAACTGGTGTTATTACATGCATGGAAACTTTGAAGAAATCTGGGTTTAAATGGGTTAAAAAAAGAAAACGAAGCAAACAATCATCTACTGGTAAATCTATAATAATGCAATTAGAAGCATAAAACTAAGGTGACAATGCTAAGGATGGTAGAAATGGTGATAGGAGGCAGGGTGTGGTAAGAGGTGTGTGTGTGTGTGTGTGTGTGTGTGTGTGTGTGTGTGAAGCAGCCTCTGTGTTTCTGGGGGGAAAAAAGGGAAGGATGAACTTGTGCAAGCGGAGGTAGGAGGAGAACGATCGGCCAATTGGATTACAGGACGAAGCCGGAGAGAAACGGAGGCGTGACACGTAGAGGACGAAATGACACTTCAATGTTATTAAGCTTGTTCCATTGTACACACACACACACACACACACACACTTCACTCAATGTCCTGATAGGTTTAATAAACGTGCGTCATGTCTCAGGCTTGTATTAAGTTAATTGGCCTCTTTGTATTGTGGATTCCTCCAAGTGACCAGATGCATTACTTGTGTGGGTGTGTGTGTGTGTGTGTGTGTGGACCATTCCCATGTGATGAGTGCTTGTGTTATCTGTGGTGCTGATGAACACTCCCATGATAGCTACTGTACGAGATAAAAACGCTGCACTGACATAATCTAGAGGCTAAATTATGAGGAGAAAGCAAATAATAGCCTTAATAATTTAATTGGTTGCTGGACAGTGTGTTATTAGAAGGATACACAGCAATGATTAAGTGAACATTTCTCCCATACTGGGAACAGCCTCTATAACTTTGAGACGACTGCATTGCCTGGAAGTGCGGTGCATGTTGTAATGTTCTGTATTAACCTGCTTATCGAAGTCTGATGTGATTGATTTTGTGCTTTTTCGTCCAGGACACGGCGTCGCTGTGCTCTCAGAGGGGCGGCATCATGAAGCAGGGCTGGCTACAGAAAGCCAACATCAACAGCAGCCTGTCTGTCTCCATGAGGGTGAGTCGCCACCTGCCTTCCTCCTCCTCCTCCTCCTCCTCCTGTCACTTATTCACTTCACGTGACGGCAACATGCAGGGTTCACAGCAGAAACAGGTGGACCTGGAAACTCGCGCTCCTTTTATAGATGATGCTCCGCTGACACCACATCACACTGTATTCTGCTACCAGACTCAGAATGGACATTTATAATATGACAGGGAAGGAAAGAGCCATAAATGATCATACACTTATATTTGAATCCTTAAAATCTACTGTAAAGTTAATATTCTTAGCATCAACAGGGCAGTATTTAAAAGAGGTTCATTGCAAACAACAATTAACTACATTAATTACTATTCTGATAATAGATTTGAGTCATTTTATTGAGTAGAAAATACCAAATTCTCTGGTTTCCAGCTTCTTTAGTCTTCTATAATAGTGAACTGATGATCTTTAGGTTGTGGACTGTTGGTCTGGGCAAAAAAAAAGGACATTTTAGGTTAAATCTTCAGCTTCTATAAACACTAAACAACATTTTACACCAATATATAAACCAAACAACTAATCGGTTCATCATTTCAATTATCGATACACTACCGTTCAAAAGTTTGGGGTCACTTAGAAATTTCCTTATTTTTGAAAGTAAAACACAGTTTTTTCAATTATGATAACTTTAAACTAATCATAAATACACTCTATACACTGCTAATGTGGTAAACGACTATTCTAGCTGCAAATGTCTGGTTTTTGGTGCATCAATATCTACATAGGTGTATAGAGGCGCATCTCCAGCAACTATCAGTCCAGTGTTCTAATGGAACAATGTGTTTGCTCATTGTATCAGAAGGTTAATGGAATAAAACACTAAAATGTTTGGGTGACTTTCCTCGTTTATTCAACAGGTACAAACACATAATGCATTTTATTATTGATTTCAGTTTGAGTTTTAATTTTTGGATTCTGCATCCTGTAAATTTGTAGATTAGTTTTAATGGCAAATGTAGCTAAAATATGCAGAATAATAGTAAACTGATGATCTTCAGGTTGTGGATTGTTGGTCTGGACAAAAAAAAGACATTTTAGTTTGAATCTTCAGCTTTGGGGAAACAGTGATCAATATTTTACAGTGTTTAGAAGCTGTTTTTAATGCTTTATCTGACTTTTTATCATCTGTTTACTGTGACTCTTCCTGAAAAATGCAGGTGTTCAAAAGAAGATACTTCTACTTGTCCCAGCTCCCTGACGGCTCCTACATCCTCAACTCCTACAAGGATGAGAAGAACTGCAAGGAAACCAAAGGATCCATCTACCTGGACTCCTGCATAGACGTCATTCAGGTATGTACAAAAAGAATCTTAAGCTCTTAATATACCCTTTTATTAATAATTTAATTGAACCTTTTTGGGTTTACATCCTCCTGAGCTCACTGGGATGAGCTCCCACCCTTGTAAAAGTCTGTGTTCTCCTGCTCCTGCCACGCTCCAGAGGCTTTTAGCCGCTTTGATTGGACAGATTTACTGCATTCCTCTGACTTGGGCCTAAAAGTCTGGTTCTATCAGAGCGGCCGCTGCTGGCTGGCACCGGCTGGTACCTCATTTGGGTTTACACTGGCTGAGGAGGCTGCCAGGAAGCTTTCAGTTCGATGAACAAACTCCGGAGATGAATAGGGAGAGCGGGAGAACTCGTCCGGGCCATTGGGTTTAATGTGAAAGCTTTTAGAGTGTGTTTGTCTGTTTGACATGCACAGTGGACTTTTGCAGCTGAAACACGGCAGCTTTTACTTAATTACATAGATGGAGTATAATTTATAAAGCCATGCTGCAATCTTTAGGAAAGACTGTCAGTTTGAATTCATCAGAAACCCTAAGAAGCACTGTGGTTTGCAACGATGAGTCGATTAATCGATTTGTCGTCAACTTTATATTAATCTCCAACTATTTTGATAATTAATTAATAGATCTGAGTCATTTTTAAGAAGAAAATGTCCTAATTCTCTGATTCCAGCTTCTCAAATCTTAATATTTTCTGGTTTCTTTAGCATTCTATAATAGTAAACTGATGATTTTTGGGTTGAGGACAAAAAAAGATCTAATCTATAATAATAATAATCTAGAATTTAAACCTCCTTCTCCTCCTCAAAGAGTCCTAAGATGCGGCGTAACGGCTTCGAGCTGAAGATGCAGGACCGCTACAGCCACTTCCTGGCGGCGGACAGCGAGGCGGAGATGGAGGAGTGGGTGGCCACGCTGAAACAGGCCCTGCAGAGCAGCAGCGAGGCCGGCCAGGACCGGAGGAACGGCGGCGAGTCCTTGGACTGCGTCCTGGGTGAGACGTTTACCCCCGTGCAGCCGTTCTAGAAAATACCATTCCACCAATATGTCGGCCTATTATTTACCGCCTTATTGAAAAGTTCCTGTAAAGTCATTCGCGTAGCCTGCGGTGAGGCCCACGGCCCCGTGTTACAGTAATCCTCCTCCATTTAGTGGAGGGAGGCCAAACCCCTGTGAGCACCATGTTGTGACACGTTAATGCCTTCCATATTACAATGATACATGGGCAATAAATAGATTTAACATGAAACCTCCAGCCGCTGCCAGTGGACAGACAGGAGTAATAAGCTCGCACATCGTCAGCTGTGAATCCTAAAACTCGCTTGTGCAGGTAAATCAAAGTTTTAAGAATCTGCAGACGGCTTTCAGCTGTCCCCCTTTAACTCGAATGATTAAATAGATATATACATATCAGAGTGAAATCAGGGTTTGTCTTCTCCAGGAAATTGATGACGTCATGTAACAGGAAGCATTTGGAAGCTTGATTTTTTGGCTTAAAACATAAAAGTTGTCTCCTGTCATGTCAGGAAGAAAAAGCTGCATGAGTAACATTATTTTAAGTATAAAATTACAGTCATAGACTGAAAGACTCATAAGCTTTAATGGGTTAACAGTGCTTTTTTTTCTGGTGGGCAATTGTGGTGAATAGTTGAATTCGCCGCTTGTCCCGAGCCGTGGAGAAACGGCAGCAGTTTGTGTTGCCAGTTTTTTTTTTTTTTTCTCGCCCTCCCGCCTTATATAATAATATACTCTCTGCAGAATATTCCAGTGAAAGCCAATAGGCCTCGGTCGGTCGCGGAAAAAAAATCCGAGATGCTGATGAGACGCTCTGAGAGCTTCCAGCGGGATGGAGGTGCAGTTAGAGTTCACTCAGTCCATCGCTGGTCAGCTGAGAGTCAGCAGGAAGAAAAAAACAGCCACAAAAGGACTTATTAAGCAGTTTAATTGGCCTTAATTCCACTGTTTCGGTGCGTTTGCGCCACATTTATCCATGCGTGATAATAATGTCTCCTCTGATCCAGATGACGACACCTCGAGCCAGGGGAAAGGCGATGGCCTGCTGGAGAATCTGGGGAGGAGTTTACACCCTGAACTTATGAAGGTACAGCACTGATGGATTAATGACTGAGCTCTTTTTACTAATAAAGTTGGAGATATTTTATTTATATTCAAGGTTGAACTTTTGTACAAGAGCACTGTCTTGTTTATAAATGTCATGCATGATTTACTTTCATTTCTTCCTTGGAAGAGTCCGACTAGTGCAGCTCTTTTTGTTTCCCTTTACTGGATTCAGGTTTTCTGAGCCTGAGAACATCAGTGTTTATTCCTCGGAGAGAACATTGGCTTTAATACGTCTATAAACCCGCAGCTTCACGCAGACAACAAAGCTGCTGTTTTCGCTGTTTGCTCCGGGGCGGCTCCTGGAAAAAAAAAAAAATCACTCGAATTTACCCAGGGAGGAGAAGGAGTCGGATCAGGGCTCTTACCGTGACCGGAGGGCTTTGATTCTTCTGTCTCTCCGTCAGATGCCCCGTGTTTCTCCTTGTGTCTGGGTCTGTCGGGGCTCCTCGTCTCGCCTTCTGTCTTTTTTTTTCTTTTCTGTCTGTATTCATGTTGGTTTACTAGCTCGGAAAATGCTCGCAGGCAACTCAGCGAGCAGTGTGTCGGGTCGTTATTGTGCGAGACACCAGTTTTCCCACTTCTTTTTGTCTTCCACTCACATTTTTCTAATGGATTTTTCAGATAATAAGGAACTACACAGCTAAGCTCTATTTCTACAATATAGCTTGTAACTGCAAATATCAAGACTCCCACTGACCTTATATAAATCAGTCTATAATACATTTTCTTGACATATTATTTAATTGTACCAACATTCATCTGCCCTGTGTGTTTTTCAGTATGTCAGAGAGACGGATCAGCTCAATAAGATGAACAGGAACGAAGGCAGACAAAAGCTTTTCTCTCTGGACCCTGAGACGCAGGTAGAGAAGCTGCCTCTTTGAACGTTTGACCTATTTATTTATTTATTTCATGTATTGATCCAGGCTTTTTTAATCTCTCCATGTTTCCCCCCCCTCTCCCTTATCCTCTCCTGTCCGATACCCAGCGGCTGGACTTCTCGGGCATCGAACCAGACGTGAAGCCGTTCGAGGAGCGTTTTGGCCGCCGCATCGTGGTCAGCTGCCATGACCTGACCTTCAGTCTGCAGGGCTGTGTTAGCGAGAAGGGCGACGGCGTCCTCACCAACGTACGTCATCCTCTTAACGCCACAACTTGCGCTTTGTGTATAAATCTATAAATTTATTACATTTCACAGGCTAGCAGAGCAGCGGCTCCAGTAATGCACATTTACTTCTCATCCCACAATTTAAAAGCTCTATACAAATCTGTATAGATAGATCTTAGTGCTTCTCAAAGTGGGGTCTGGGGACCCCCAGGGGTCCTTGAGGGTGTCCCTACAATAAATAATTCTTTCCATAACTACACAATTGCAGAATGTAGGAGAATTTGTATGGAGGACTGAAAGTGCCAGAATTAAAAGTAAATAAATGATTTTATTTAATTTCCCATTAACATTTATTTCCTTTTATTTTCCAATTGCGCTGGAATTATTTTTTTTTATTATCAAACGCAACACAATGAAATTGGGGATATAAATGGTGGTGTGAATACATAAATTAATACATTTAAAATTAATGTATTATTCATTTTTCAAAGAAAATCAAATAAATTGGGCATTTATGTGCGAAGGGAAAGTAATGCGATATATATTCTAGGTGGATTATATATTTAAAATTCATCATTCTTTTTCAGTTACATCATTTGACATTGTGTGTTGCACAAAATCATGATTTTTGTAAAAAAAAGGAATATACAAATGGACTTTTAAATGACAAGAATCCAACATAAATGTACAATTTGACATATCTGATGAATGCTTCTTAAAACTGTATTTAAAAAAAATGTTTGACTTGCTCATCTTGCTGACCATAATTTGTCACTGACCCAATTTAAAAAAATAATCCATTGATTAAATGGGAAATTTAATTAATACTTCACTGGCAAAACACCTTTTAGGGGATTATTCTAGACTTGAATGTTAAATAGATATATACAAGTCAATGAGGTCATGTGACAGGAAGTACTTGGATACTTATTTGTTTTTTACTTAAAACCTTTTCTCTAAGTTGTCTCATATGTCATTAGAAAAAACATCTGTATGAATAACATAAGTATAAAATGACAGTCATAGACTTAAAGGCTCATAGGTTTAAATGTGTTATATCAAGCGAACAGATGAAGAGTGAAGAGAACTCCTTTGTCTGTACACACCCAAGCTAAAATAACCAAGCGCAGCTCTGCATGTGCAACTCTGCATGTGCAGCTCTGCATGTGCAACTCTGCATGTGCAACTCTGCATGTGCGGCTCTGCATGCGCGGCTCTGCATGCGCGGCTCTGCATGCGCGGCTCTGCATGCGCGGCTCTGCATGCGCGGCTCTGCATGCGCGGCTCTGCATGCGCGGCTCTGCATGCGCAGCTCTGCATGCGCAGCTCTGCATGCGCAGCTCTGCATGCGCAGCTCTGCCTTCGTGATTCATGTCGACCCGTCTGCAACAGTGGAAGCAACCAGACCAAAAGCTGTAATAACTGCTTTTTGTTTCTAATGAAATCAACCATCAGGTTGTTGCACACATCACGTAGTAATCCTCCTTTTGTAATCTGGTGTGAAACACTGAGCTCTAACGTTTGTTTAGGACTCGAGGTCGGTCTTTGAGTGTGTGTGAGGAATGGAGAGCTGCTGGTAGGATGACACAGCAGGCGGGACATGTGTGAGCAGCACCAGAGTGGATGTAGTCATAAAACACTGAGTTATCGCTCCTCTTCTCGCTCGTTGCTGCAGCACAGCGGCCGGTGGGAGATTTGAACTGACTCATATTTGTGGTTTTGAAGCACCACATGCTTTTGTTTCCGTCCCCCCTCTCTCTCTTCCGCCATCTCACGTTATTTTAATCTTTATCGCATAGACTCAGCGTTATTCATCGTGCAGGGAGGAACAGTCGTTGTGTGTGGTTTGCTGTACAGTAACTACAGCCAGCATGTGCTCTTCACACTAGAGATGGACCAATATTTGTGTGGTTGGTGTAATAGTGAGACAATATTTTATACAAATATTTATTTCTACAGCCAAAAAATAAATAAATTAGTAGAGGCACTCTGAGACTTGGAAAAAAAGCCTTTAATATAACATTTTAATCTTTGTTTTACTCCCTGTGTCGATAACCCTTCATCAGGACTATATCTATCTGAAGTCTCCTGAGCACCTTAAACCCTGTGTCTTCTCATTTATTTCTCCTTATTTTAGCTAAATTTGCCATTAAACCAAATCCATAAATTAAACTGATGCAGAATTGAAACATTTTCACATATGAAGCATTTTTAAAGCATTTGTACCTGTTTAATAAACAAACAGGGCATTTTAGAATGTAAAACGTCATAGTGAACAGATTATAAAAAGCCAAATAAAGTATTAAAAACAGCTTCTAAACATGTGGTGTAAAAAGTCAATATGCAGTTGTTTATTTAGTTGTTTTGTTCATAGAATGGCTACAAATATCTATCACAATTTCCCAAAGCTGAAGATTGAACCTAAAATATCTAATTATTTGTCTAGACCAGCAGTCCACAACCCAAAGATCATCAGTTTACTATTATACAAGTCTAAAGAAACCAGAAAATAATCAGATTTGAGAAGCTGGAACTAGAGAATTTGGGAATTTTCTCCTGTGTTTGCTTCTAAAACTTTGCCACAGTCGAATCTTAACCCTGGAATGATATGAGATTAGTGTGAAATGGCATGAATGAGTAAACCTGCACTGATTTGAAGGTGTAATCGTTTGCCGGTTCACACCCTCAGGTGGAGCCGTTCTTCATCAGCCTCGCCCTCTTCGATGTCTCCAAGAGCTGCAAGATCTCGGCCGACTTCCACGTGGACCTCAACCCGCCCTTCGTGCGGGAGATGCTGACCGACGCGTCCGGCCAGCTCTCTCCTTCATCGGACTCCGAGGGCGGAGGAGGAGGAGGAGCCAAGGAGGGAGGAGGAGGAGTCATGATGAACGGAGATTCAGGGAAAGGGAACGGCCTTCCTGTTCTTCAGAGGGTGTCTGAGGCGCTCCTTCGCTTCCCCACGCAGGTAAATACTTGATTAATTCAGGAAATGCCTTTACCTGAATCACACAGCTGGGCGTGAAAGGTGAATCAGTCCTTCATTCCATTCTAGGAATGAATAACACAATGTTCCCTTCTTGCAAAACCTCTTTCGAAATCAATGAAAAATCTTGCTTTATTGTATTTTTTGGGGGCTGATTTGTTAAAGTCGACGCTGTTACAAGTGCAAACAAAAGACACATGGACTCTATTGCGCAGACGGTTTATTAGACAGAGTTTTGGCTGCGGTTCGGTCTCGTCAGGTTCAGATTTTCATCTGATGAAACCGATTCCTGACTTTTTTTTTTTTTATTTTGTTGAGTCGCTTTTTTACGTCACTCGGCCGTTAATGCTAATTAGACCACATGAAGAAATAGCTGAAAATGAGCATTACGAGGCTGTGGCTTTGCTCTTTCATTTCACTTTATGGATGTTTCTGTGTTTTGTTTTGTTTTTCCACTAATGGTGTCCCACTTAAAAACAAAACATTTGATTTACATTTTAAAAATACAATAATGCAGGTGATAACTACGAAGAAAAGAAACGACTGATCAAAAGCAAACGACGAGAAACCACATTAATTATGACATCTGAGTGCATTCAAAGAAAATAGCGGCACATGAAAGAACCTCGATGTAGTTCAAACCACTTTGAGTTCAAAAAACGTGTTTTAGAGCATCATCAATGGAACATTACCATGAAAATACATTAACCTGAAGGTCGGGGTTGGATTTGATCGTCGTCTTCCTCTAAAAACGCCGTCCACGGCTCAGACAGGTGACAGATCGCGGAATCGCCCTTTATTTCCCTAACGACCCTCGGCATTCCCATGCTGGCCGCAGCTGGCCCGGAATAAGTGAGCAACTGACGGGTTCTCGCTGCCGAGACCGCGATGACAGAATGATGGAGCTCTTCACCCGAATTCCCCGTCCTTTATTTTGTCACATTGATTTTTCCCTTTTCATCAAAGTGCTGCTCCCTCCCCCCTCATTATCATTAGCCATTGTAGTATTTCCAGATGGTGCATGTGTCTCCAGACAATGGTTGGTCCACATCCAGCCTCTAAACACCCTGAAAAGATCCACATGGAACCTCGGCGAAGCTCGTTCGGAGCGGCATTCGCAAGCGATTACGGAATCCCTTTGGTTCGGTGATGTAAGCTTTTATGTCGTTATGTCACTTCTTCTTTGGAGAAGTTTGAAGTCCAGAGTTTATTTAGGAAAGAATAATGTCCATGTGTGAGTGTTACTCTTGGCTCGGGCCCTGGGCTTGTGTAAACTCCCACAGGTGCTGTGAGGTCAACACACACACACACACACACACACACACACACACACTAACACATTCAGGCATGCTCGGCCCATTAATGTGATTAAGTGCTTGTAGTAAAAAAAATCAGCTCCAGCTACATTATAAAACAGCACATACTGTAATTTCAAATACACACTTTCCATTATTTTCATGAAAAGAAACAGGATCCGCCAACGACAGTTAAAGAACTTCATTATATTACAAGTTTTCCCAGATTTTATGTTTGAATACACAAACGAAGCATTAAGTGAATATGTGTTAATTTACAGGAATCAGACCATTGGATAGAGCCAGGTTCAAAATCAGAGTTTTTAACAGAAGCCTTTTGGATGTCTTTTTATCACTTCATAAATGAGAAAACACTATTTTTACTGTGTAAAAAACATGTTTTTAGCAATAAAATGTCTTATAAATCAGGCTAAAAATGATATATGAACAAACCTGTCTGTAAAACTGTAGAAGTGGAGATTTCTGGCTCAGAGTGAGGGGAAAAAACTCTGATTGGCCAGTCAGATTTCACATTGAGCTTTAAATCCACCTTTCTTTTCATGATTGTCTGCTAATACAGTGGATATAACCATATAAATTATTATTAATACCAGATTTGTGTGGGAGGACATGAGCTTCATAAAGGTTCTGTACCTCATATGTGCAAATATATCGATTAATCCAATGGTTCTTAATCTTTTTTTTATGTCAAGGATCCCCAAACTGACACAAATTAGACCACAGACCCCCATTTGATAAGATTTTGTCCCTGGGTCCTCATCAGATAAAGAAAATGTCAAACATGTCATTGTGTTACTTGATGGACTTATAATTTAAATGAATTTAACCCCTGGATCCACCTCAAGGGCCACTGGGGGTCCCTGAACCCCACTTTGAGAACCACTGGATCAATTGATTAGTTGACTATTAACATTGATCACTATCTATTCTGATCTTCTATAATAATAAACTGATGATCTTTGGGTTTTAGACTGTTGGTCTGGACAAAAAAAGACATTTTAGGTTGAATCTTCAGCTTTGGGGAAATGATGATTGATATTTGACACCATTTTATGAGCCCAGCTACTTATCTTTCGATTGTTTTATTAAATGATTGATAGATATCAAAATAATCATTAGTTGCAGCTCTTGTGTGCAGTAGATATTTCAGGGTTCCCACACATCCTGGAAAACCTTGGTTAAAAGGTCAAATGTCCTGTAAATTATCAAGTTAAATTGGAAAATTATGGCAGTGAAAACGTAATTGTTTTAATAATTGATAGATATCAAAATAGTTAGATAATGTAGGGTTTCCACAAATCTTGAAAAAACGTGGAAAATGATTAACGAATTTTCCAGTCATGGAAAACATATGGAAAATGAGGAAAAAAGTCCTGGAAATTATCAATCAACTAATCGTTTTAATAATCAATAGATTAAATGTCTGTCAAAATGATGGTGTGTTGCAGCCCCAGTACAGATGCAACATGGACAAAGTCAAATAAACATTTCTTTTCGATTTTGAATGAGTTTTGGTTGCATGTTACAGAAGAAATATAGTCAAAAATCTCCAAATTGATGTGTGTGTGTATGTATGTGTGTGTGGGGAATGAGCAGATTTCTTATTTCTAATCACAAACGTAGCAAACTGGAGACATAATGTGAAAACTGCAGGAATAAAACACACGTCTGCACTAGCACAGCAGCCTCTGTGATTAGCGCTGCTCCAGCTCGGCGGAACCGCGGTTTAATTTAGGTGCGCTGGGCGCGGTCCAAGGACAGAGCCTCCACCTCCAGTATCTCTTCTCTCCTGTTGCATCAGCAGCGACTCTCCAGCAGTTCCAGCTCCGTTGCGTAACCCACCAAATCCGATACGTCTGCTCGAATGTGGCAGCAGCGGCGACGGGTCTTTGTCTGCAGAAAGTCGCCCTGACACCGTTTCGTGGGTGAATCTGGCGGCCGATTTATTTATTTATTTATTTTTTATTATTTTCCCAGCAGTCTGCAAAAAAAAAAATAACGTGACAAGTCATGCTGTCAAAAGATCGTAACCAGAAGCATCTGCATGTGTTTATTAGTGAATGAGAGCAGATGGAACAGGATGGGCGGCATTATGGCTTGGCTGGAAACCAGAGTGTGTGTGTGTGTGTGTGTGTGTGTGTGTGTGTGTGTGTGTGTTCTGCCTCTTGGAAGTGGTGTATTATTAATGTACAGTTTGTGATGTCTCTATCTGCATTATCCCCTTCACTACTCCCACTACTTTATCATCATTCCCTATGCAGAAACTTTAATGTTCTCCAAAATGCCTTCCTGCCTTTCTGTGTGGAGCTGCTTTTTATTCTCGGCGTGTGTCTTAACACACACAGCATGTCCTTGGCCGAATTAAATTTCACTCTCGCTGAGATTGTTTGTGTGATCGGACCCTACACGTTCGAGACCGGGGCCCAAAAATAGAACGAATGATGTGGTTTTCCCGTCCTAACTTTAGCCAACGGCAGCCACTTCCTCTGCACTTGCCTTGTAGAGAAGCGAGGGATGGATTTTTCAAAGTTTGACTTGCTGATGATTGCATATTTATTTGCGTGCCCGGTAGTTTTGGCTGATTCTCCTCAGATCTGTGGAAAATCCCAGAAGGAGGGAAAAAAAAAAACGAGGCTCACTCCTCTCACTCCAATTCAAGTCGCAATAACCACCAGATCCAGCTGTGTACTTGTGTCATCGCTAATTAGTCTCCTAAATATCCCGTTTCCCTCAGGGAATCTTTTCAGTAACCAACCCCCACGCTGATATCTTCCTGGTGGCTCGCGTGGAGAAGGTCCTGCAGAACGGCATCACCCACTGCGCCGAACCCTACATCAAGACCTCCGACATCAACAAGGTGCAACCCCCCACTTTTGCTTTTTTTTTGTTTTTTCCCTCCGTAAAAGACACATATTCTCAATACAAATCAGCACATGTTAACACTCTGTCTTCTGCCCCCTCCAGACTGCTCAGAAAGTTCTGAAAGCTGCCAAACAGACATGCCAGCGCCTGGGCCAGTACAGGATGCCGTTCGCCTGGGCTGCCAAGTAAGACCGGAGCGATCCATGAGTCACAATAAAAAATCTGTTTGGATTCGTCTTTAGAATGATCAGCAAATATATTAAATTATATCAGCATGATAAGATTATGGATTTCAAAACTTAAACCTGGACGACTCATTATGAAGCCAATGTCGATTAAAGACCGTGATGGATATAGAAACAGGAGGGAACATGCTTCTTTCTTCTCTTATATCCAAAATTTAGTTGATTGTTCCTTCACTATAGGCTCTTACTGTAATGGAAAGTGACTAGTCGTCGTGTTGAAGTTAGTTTCCCCTTCAAATGTTAGAATCGGGTTTTCCGTAGCACCACCTCTGCGATTTGGTGTCTGAGGTTTAGCTTATGGTTAGAGGGTGTTAAGATAAAGGAAACAACAACTGTTCCAGCTGTTTTTGCCGCAACGGCACAAACAATAACACAACTTAGGCCATGGGAGATTCCACTGTAACATCTATTTTTTTTGATCATGCACAACTGTATTTATACATTCCACACGTCCTCTAAATGCTAAAGGTTTCCGTTAAGGAAATGAGGCTGATATTTCATACCGATTGTGAGGTTGAAACTGAAACTTTATTTAAACCCAGGTCATGGTAGATTTAACCTCCGTGAATATACACCGTTGCTGAAAAATGACGCTGCACCCACGTGTCGTGTGTTTCCAGGCAGGTGTTCAAAGATGCTCAGGGCAGTTTGGACATGGACGGGAAGTTTTCTCCTCTCTACCGCCAGGACAGCAGCAAAATCTCCACCGACGACATCCTCAAGCTGCTGGCTGACATCAGGAAGTGAGTCATAGATGCTCTTCTGCTAACGCGGCCACTGCTCAGTTCCTGCAGCAAGAAACAAACGGGCTGTTGCACATTTATGCTGTTTTAAGTGGAGATTTTCACATGGTATTGCATAAGAGACAGTGTTGTACAGCTTAAAGTGTAAGTGAAGGTTTTTGGACGTTAGAGCCTATTTTATTGATAATTTATAGCAGTGCTTTCTGAGTCCATCTGGAACATTACACCACATTTCTAAATGTTCTAAAAGCTGAATGTCTCTGCTCCAGTTTGAGCAAACGGGAATCTGATATTGCATTTACAATGGTTTTTTGAAACTCAGGATTTCCCTCCTGCACTCTGTGAATTTAAAACGACTTGATCTTTAATTTTTTTTTCTTGTTTTTCCACCTCAGACCTGAGAAGAGCAAACTTCAAACCATCCCTGGACAGCTAAACGTCACCATTGAGTGTGTCCCACCTGACTTCTCAAGTATGTAGTCACTCCCCCTTTATCCTAATATTTGTTAAAGGGAAGCTGAGCGCCTGAAAGCTTATTAACAAGAGTTATGAGGCTCCGGTTTTATGAGAAAGCACTACCCCTTGCCTATGATTCCTTGGCACAAGAGCAAAAGACAAAATCTTTGCTTTCCTCACACAACAGCAAAAAGCTTCAGGAAAAGAGGAAAGACATGATCACAACTGACAGTTTAGGAAAAGCAGGAGCGTGACATGTTTTAATTTTCGGAGGTAAGCTAAAACCACAGCATCTTGCATCAATCGCAGCATTTGAAACCGCTGCCAGAACGTAGTTAGGATAATTGTGAAATAAGATGAAACCGTAGCTTTCCGTGCAGCCCAAAAAGAAATCGATACGCTGCGTTTTTTTCCCCCCTAACTGGCGTTCTCCCTCCCGGCAGATACGGTGACTTCTTCTTACATTCCCGTGAAGCCCTTCGAGGACGGCTGCGAGCGCGTTTCCGTGGAGATCGAGGAGTTCCTCCCCGACGAGGCCAAGTACAACTACCCCTTCACCACCTACAAGAACCAGCTGTACGTCTACCCGCTGCAGCTCAAATACGACAACCAGAAGAGCTTCACCAAGGTGTGGGACTCACAGCGATGCAGAATAAATGATGGAAACTGGATCAATTTGTGAAGCACACACGCTTTAAAATGATGTTTTCGTCATTACAGGCGAGGAACATTGCAGTCTGCATCCAGTTCCGAGATTCAGATGAAGAAAGTGCGACGCCTTTAAAGGTGAGTTCTGTAGACGCGATATAAGCTGCTTTATATGTAAGGGATGCATACATTTAACTTTATTATGCAACAGACCAGTTTATTGGATGTGTATCTAGTGTAGTTAGAGCTGATCTGAGCCACAGAGGCTAAGGTCAAAATATTTTAGGACAGATTCATGATTTTAGGATACATAAGTCATATTTTATGGGGAAAAAAAGTTGGAATATTTTCAGAGTAAATTAAAAAAAAAGGGTAATATTGTTACCCTTAAAAAAATGGAATATTTTCAGAATAAATATAAAAAAATTGTGAAATTGTTACTTTTGAGAAAAAAGCTGGGGGAAAAAATTAGAATATTTTTTAGAATAAATTAACAAAAGAGTAAAATGATCCCCTTGGGAAAAAAAGCTGGAATATTTTAAGAATAAATAAAAAAGGGTAATATTGTTCCCCTTTAAAAAAAGTGGAATATTTTTAGAATAAATATAAAAAAATGGTAATATTTTTACTCTTGAGAAAAAAGTTGGAATATTTTCAGAATAAATTGAAAAAAGGTGAATATTGTTACCCTTGGGGGGGAAAAACATATTTTTTAGAATAAATTAACAAAAGAGTAATATGGTTCTATTAAAAAATAAAAAAGTTGGAATATTTTCAGAATAAAATTTAAAAAATGGGTAATATTTTTACCTTGAAAAAAAAGTTGGAATATTTTCAGAATAAAGTAACTAAAGTAAGTTTACTTTATTCTGAAAATATTCCTTGAATATTTTGAAAAAAAAACTATGACCATATGATCACTATATGAACTATAAAATGAGTTTTTTCCTCATGGATTTTCAACAATATTCTGAAAATATAACCACTTTATTTTTTAAGTGTATCCAAGTTTCTTTTAATTTATTAATAATGTATTTTATAGAATTATTTTTTATACCTTTACAACTACAACCACTAGAGATATGTCTTTATCTCAGCCTGCACAGGGAACAAATGATGTGAAAAACATCAGATAATATTGTCCAGATAGATAAAGACTATAAAAATCGAGTATTAGTGAGGACAGATGGATCGGGGATAATACCATTAGCAGGAGTCTGGTGCTATTTTCTCAGAAAAGGTCTCAGACTGTTGTGAAAACTTGTGGAATGTTCTAAGAGAGAGTTTGATCAATACCAAAAAAACATGATGACATTTCCTTTTGTTTTATTGCTTTTCACAAAGTGGAAGTCAGAGTGCCGTGGAGGGGCCAGAAAAGGAAAAAAGGAGAAGCTTACAGAAGCCGGTTATTACGGCTGGCACGAGACGATAATGAATGGTCACTGTGTCTCTCTCCTCTCTTCCTATCCTCTTCTCTCTGGCCACACATGTCAAATATTTGTGGGTGGAAACAGTCATCAAAGCTCAGAGGAGTGTTTTTCTTATTTAATTTATTTATTTTTTTTACTATTCCAGAGGGGGACAGAAATTCTTTTTACCTGGACCGCCAAAACATTTACACTTGATGCTCCTGATCAAGACCAGCAGCAGCCATTCATGCATATTCTATCTCAGATGCTACAAACACACACACACACATGCCCACAGTCTGCTCCCAAACAATGCTCGATATAGGCCGAGGCCAAAAAATGTCTCTAAACAGCGAGCAGCAGCCAGCAGAACCTCTCAGGAGATTTTAATCAGCAGCGGAAGCCCGGGAAGATCTGGGTTTTACATAAGACACATGTATGAATGAGGGGAAATGAGATTTTGATTTAAAAATACATTAATTTCTATTTTTTTCTTTGATCATAGTAGGTATATGCAGAATTTGTAGATGCCCTTTTGTATTCAGCATTGCTTAATGCTCCTATTTTCCTTTTATTCTAACTGAGTATCTGTTAATGGCTCATTGTAATAGTTAATGTGTAGATATATGAACGTCGGATGGTTTATTGTAAGATTAGTTAACATATTTATAAAAGAGATGTGCAAATTTGGTCAAGCTTTATAAGTAAATTGAACAAAATCAAGAAAAAATAGAAATAAGCTCAATTATCTGCCAATGGAATAAGATATTTCTAGTTAATATTGGATTTTTTCACTTAAGATTTAATTTTTTGCAGTGTACGAGTGTAGGTTGATGAAATAAACCCACAGAATACAGAAAGGTGGCTGTAAACTATACAAAGAGGCATCTTTTAACTCTTAACATCTTCAAGCTACCTTGAAGGTATTGAAATTGAGCTTACAGCTAATATTTTTACTGTACACAATCAAAAGTTTGGGGAAATTTCCTTATTTTTTCTTTTTTTTAATGAAGATAACTTTAAACTAATCAGAAATACACTCTATACATTGCTAATGTGGTAAATGACTATTCTAGCTGCAAATGTCTGGTTTTTGGTGAAATATCTACATAGGTCCATTTCCAGCAACTATCAGGCCAGTGCAATGTTAGCATAGCTGAAAACAGTTTAGCTGGTTAGAGAAGCTAGAAAACTGACCTTGATTTGAGCAGATCACATTTGTGGGGTCACAAATTCTTATCATATTATCGTTACTATATTTTGTAATCATTTAACAACTCCTAAGTGTGACTTCTCATGAAAAACACTAAATTGTCTGGCAAATACCACTAACTCACCAGTCTAAAACTCCTATTTGTGGGCTTATTTTGAATACCTGAAGCGATTTCTAGCTCTATCAGTTTGGAGTCAAAAGGAAAACATGTTTTCCATCCCGTGTGGCGTAGAACTTGTATGAACAGAGGAGCCGCTTTGACAGATAGGATCAGAAACAGCTCCTGCAGCTGTGCCTCCTCCCTCATCTGGAGTCAGGTAATCAGGTCTCCCATCAGCCCTCCACCCTCAGATGTTTTTTTTTTTTCTGTCGGTGGTGCTGGTCCTGCTCTGCCTTGTGATCTGTGCATTAGGTGATCGCTGAGATCTGTCTCTGGGCTCCACCTTTTCTTCCAGCTTAAATGAGGGGAGTCAAACCTTTATTTCATGGGCCACATGCAGTGCAGTTTGATCTAAAGTGGGTCAGACCAGTAAAGATAATCTTGTACACCACAAACGCCTACAAATTTCTCTTTCTTTTTATTTTTTCACGATCGACTAACATTCAAATTTGCAAAATAGGGGAGATAACCTGAGAAAAAAACACAATTTCAACAACATGATGTCTGTTATTCCATATTCATCTGTTGCAATTAACTGAACAATATTTTGTAAGGATGCACTGAAGTGAAAATCTGTAGCCGAATACCATAAATCAAATGTGGTTAGGTTTTTCACTATTTCTTTTTTTTATATTGCATAAATATTCTAGAATACTTAGAGGAAAAATCTCTGCAAACACAGAAATGATGCAAAACCAAAAACACACACACGCATAAAACAAATGGAACAAAAAAAGAGGAGGAGAAAAATGCTGCAGTCAACAAAACAGAAGCAAAGATTCACAACTGAAACTGCAAATTCCCTCCACAGTCCACTTTAGTTGCACTGTTTTAATATTCAGTTACTGAATATTCTGTGAATCCTTAATATTTACTATATTAAGCAGCAGGTGAAGTTATCTCTAACAAACCATTTATAAATCAAAACTGTAAAATCTTTTATCCCTTGAGACCTGAAAGATTGTCACATTTCTGTAAAGAAACAGGAAGTGGTCCGTTTTGTACGTGCATCGGGCCGGTTCTGGCTCCCGGGCCACATGTTTGACACCCCTTTGCCCTAGAGTGAGAATGTGAACTCTGCCTCTCTTTCTCACAGCCTCTTCCACCCTCCAGAGTCCTGAAGAGGTTGTTTTCCCTGATCCAGGGACTCTGTTCTTCCTCCTGCTCTGCTCATTACGGCTCATTAGAGAGACGGCTGCGATTGTTAGCATCCTAATTACAGTATCAAACCAGAACAACTCTGAGTTTTCCTCCCTTGTTTGTCGCCCCTCGGTTAAAGTTTTCCCATGATTCTTCTTCTCCTGCTTCCAAGTGGCTGTGGTTGTGATGCCCAGCGTTTTTTGACATTCACAAATAACCTCACATTTACATCCACTAATAGCTCTATTTGCCATCTGGAAAGAAAAAGGGGAGTCCTCTCTACAGCAGAGAGGAAGCGGGGGGGGGGGGGGGCTGCTGCTTGATTAAAATAAGTTAAACAACGCTGTGTATGCTTGATATAATCTATATAATTCTTCATGATGAGGCCCCGCTTGTCTCGGCTTTTTGTAGTTTCTCCAGACTTTAAACTGTTGGTGTCTCGAAGATGCACATGATGAAGGGCTGCACACTCACCCCGTCTTTTTCTCTAAATATTGTCCCCGACCACAGATTGCTGAGCACTTACTCACCGCCGTGCCCCGCCATTAAAGGGCCAGAGATTTCAGCGACTGACGCGCTTTTTTTTTTTTTTGCTTTGCCTTTCAGTGCATCTACGGCAAGCCGGGAGACTCCCTCTTCACCAGCAGCACCTACGCAGCCGTCCTGCACCACAACCAGAGCCCGGAGTTCTACGACGAGGCAAGTTCCTCTTACTTGGACGCTCGAAGATGCCTGAAATTAAAAGTGGAGAGTCGGAAATTTGAAAATCAGGGAAAAGCCGGTCTGAACCGGTTGGTTTTGAGGAGTGAAGTTGAGTTTTTAAGAGAATAAAAGTCATTATAAAGAAGTCTGGCTTCCTCTTTCAGAGTGAGTGTGTGAGAAGGCAGACTGTATTGCTGCTACTTGAAATTTGAAACTAGAAATTTGAAACTTGCTATTTGAAACTAGAAAAATTGAAAAATAGTCCCATTTGATAAATGCAACTGGAGCATCAATTAGGAAAGTCTTTAATTTTCAAATACTGTGAAAGTGGTGTGTTTCAGTGATGGAATTCCTCAGCCAGCACTGAGATAATCCTATAAACCGGTCTCAGCGTAGAGCTGTGTTCTCACACTCGACCCCAGCGTGCACACATGAAGCAAGAAGCTCAGCGAAGGAAGTCAGGATTCTATAGAGAAGCAGAGCAGAGGAGGTCCATATGGCCCTGATATCAAACGGATTAGAGTCTTAAGAGTCTCCCCCATAGCGGCTCATTGGGGTTTACCTCCACATGCTTCAGCTAATGCACCGAGAACTCTGACATTTCTTAATAACCCATCCAGTGAACAGACCATCTACATCGATCCCTCTGATTCACTCAAAAGAGAAACTTCAGCGTCACAATTCATGACTGAATGACATGAATTGTGGAGTATATTCGATATTCATTCTTGACATTCTTAAGCAATTCGTTGGGAGTAAGATTTTAGTGGAAAATCTATTAAGCAGCTCTGTTTGCGTCATTTCCTGTGAGAAAATCAATGTGTAAAAGAAGATGCAAGGAAAGTAGAAAGTTTATTTGCTTGCAGCTGCTGCCCCCTTGTGGACAAGATGATTATTGCGCTTCTCTCTTTTTTTTTTTCCCAGGGACTGAAATATCAATCTATATCTATATCAGAATACAAAAACTAGTCGATATCATGTGTTTTTAATTTTTTTTAGACCTTTTTAAAGAAGTTCAACTATCTGGTACCAAGTTTTTAGGGTCACACCACTTGATATTTTTTAATTTTCCCATACATATTAAGAGAGATGAGAACACATTAGCCAACTGACCACCTTTGCGAGCCAAAATATCCCAAAAAGCATGAAAATAATGAAAGAGAAGCAATGATGTGGTAATAAGAATCTTAAAAAAAAGACTTGTTTCCGTTGTGTGCAGGTAAAGATCGAGCTGCCGGTTCACCTACATGAGAAACACCACATCCTCTTCAGCTTCTACCACATCAGCTGTGAGTCCAGCAACAAGGCCAGCAGCAAGAAGAGAGAAGCGGTAGAGTCACTAGGTAATTTCTGTCTATGCATGTGCCCTACATTGTTGATACTGAAAGACTTTACATACAAGATCATGTATAATGGCATGTTTCACAACTCCCCTCATGTGTCCTAGTGGGTTACTCCTGGATGCCTTTGCTGAAAGACGGGAGGATGCAATCAGCTGAGCTCCAGCTGCCTGTAGCTGCAACGCTGCCCTCTGGATACTTGTGTCAGGACACCAAGAAGGTACTTAAAAAGCCTTAAAAGTAGTGTAAATAAAGAGTGTAGTAGCCAGCAACATCATCATACAATGATATACTATAGTATTACTGTCAACTTAACTTACCATTTTAACCAGAAAACAGCGTCTCCACATCGTAAATCTACTGTCGTTCTCCACGTTAGAGACCGTCTGCAAATTACATGTCTCAGTATGAGTTGATTGATGAAAAATGTTCACAAAAAATTCAACAAAATGACTTTTCCCTACTCTGTTTGTTTGTTTTTTATACCCTAACTGCTACAGATGGATGTAGTTTATGGATGTAGTACACATTTAATACAAATATCTGTGAAATAATCTGTTAAATAGGTATTAATGAATTATGCATTTAACTTGAAGAAACCTGTGCATGTAAATAAAGCAAGACTTTGATATCCAAACCCCACTAAGACGTCTTTTTCTCAGTGGTGAAGGAAAATGAAATCAATGGATAAAGTAGACGCCCTAAGTTTTTAGACAGCATTCAAAGTCCCAACTTGTCCATGTCCACCTATTAAATGATCATTATGCGTCTCTTTTTAACTAAAATGCTCCATATTTGTCTGCATTTGAACAGTCCCAGCCAGATATCAAGTGGGTGGAAAATGCCAAGACACTGTTCAAAGTGAGAACCCATGTAGCATCAACAATATACGCTCAGGTAAAACCCTTAATTATTGTACTATTTCTCAACATAATCATATGTACAGTAAGCTGTGAAAGTATGGATGATAATATTCTACGGTTTTCCTCCTCAGGACCTGCATCTGCACAAATTCTTCCAGCACTGCCAGCTGATGAGGACGAAAACAGAGGGCAACCAGGCAGAACTTATCAAGTACCTGAAGGTCAGAGTCTGTGAGGCAGTGTTCAGTCGGGTCATTCCAAACAAGGATATATATATATATATATATATATATATATATATATATATATATATAATGTGTACAGCCTCGTTCACGCATGCAGCAGGCAGAAATGTTCCAGCTAGAATCAATTTTCTGGGAAATACGCAGGGAAATGTTGGGAAATAAACAGTTTCCCACCTCAAGAGTTGGTATCATTACAGGGAAAATGCAGGGAAGGTCGTTCCATTTCTCTGCTTATTACTGCTGTTTTTATTGATGCTTGACATATGTGTGAATATTGAAAATCACTAGCGGTGTCTTGATGGTATCAACAGCAAATTTACTGTAATTTTGCTAGATATTTTTCTGATATTTTAGTTTAGTTTTTACTCTGTTTTTAGTCAATAGGCTTTCTTTAGTCTGTTAACCAAAATTAATCTAGTCAAACCAATAGATCACTTTCCAATGCCAATTATCGCACAAAACTTTATTTTTTTAAAGCAGGCAGGTTAAATATACATGTCCAACCAGATGACATCTGAAATGAGGTATAATATTTTTTTATGCTCTATTTTTCAGTGTGTTTCAGGCAGAAATAAATTCACCGAAACACAGGTTAACACATAAAATGACTATTGATTGGCAGCATGTTTTACCAGAGAAGCACTTGCAGTGTCGCCGCATTTAGTGCCGACAGCACTGGTGGATGCTACACACACACACACACACACACACACACACACACACACACACACACGGAGGCAGTGCTGGAGGAGAAATACAAGTGATTTGCATCCAGTGAAGGTGCTTTTTTCTGATTGTAATTAAAAAAATCTGTGATTTAAAACAAAACAAACAACAAAACAGGCATTTTATGTCGTCACAGTCAGTGGTTAAGGGCTCATGAGAAAAAAAAATGACTAATATATTCCATCTAGTCTTGTCTGATGGAGTTAACACTGCATGGTGCTTTGTATAAAAGAGACTTTACATGTAAAATCACAAGCTCTGTAACAGCAGCTGCAGATTTAGATGCTTCGACGTAATATTTTCATGTCATATCTACAGATATGCAGACGACAGCAATGAGCCAGGTTTGTTTTACATCACACAATCTTCTTCCCTCCTTCCCTCAGTGCCTGCATGCCATGGAGACGCATGTCATCATCAACTTCCTGCCCACGGTGCTGATGCAGCTGTTCGAGGTGCTTACGGCAGCAACTAAAGTCGCCCATGAGATCGCTGTCAACTCCCTCCGGTTGGTTCTTCTGGTTTCAGTTTTTGTTTGACAGGGATGACAAAAAAAAAACTGCTCACAACATGTCATTTACTTTCTCTTTTTCAGTGTCATCATACATATAGTCTCCAGATGTCACGAGGAAGGACTGGAACATTACCTGCGTTCTTTTGTTAAGGTGTCGTACAAAATCTCCTGCACTGGACTTTCTGTTTAATAATAACAATAATAAATTGGACTTATATAGCGCTTTTTTGGATGTCTGACATTAAATTAAGAAAAGTGGATTGAAAAAAGCTCTGGAAAAATCTAAGAGAGGGTTAGGGTCACTGCAATGCACAATCATTCTGCTTAAAGAGGTGCAGGAGTGGAATAAAGTCACCCAAGAACAATAGTAAAGACTGTGGAGAACATGACAAGATGCATGAATGCTGGGATTAAAAATAAGGCTTATTGCACCAAATATTGATTTCTGAAGTGCAAACATCAGTATGTTGCTTTAAAATGAATTTGCTCTTGTTTCTTTGCATTGTTTGAGGTCTGAAAACATATCTTTTCTTTTGTTGTTTTGACCATTTGTCATTTTCATTTTATTTGGAATTCGACTCAAACAAAAATGTTCCTTTTGCCCAAACGGATATTTATAAGTAGTAAACTTCTTTTTTAACCCATAAGAACCCACTGTGACACTGGTGTCACTGCCCCTTTAAATGTTAAATGTGAATAATTCCTCCTTTCCATCTTTATCCTCAACTTAAACTGACGAAGGCCCTAAATAACGTGCCCTATATTACATTTAACCTGTTCCCACCACAATTCTTAATTAAATTGATGTAAAACAACTGTCACATCAGGCTTATTAACCTTAAAATAGTCATGGAAAAAAATGTATAACTAGCAAAGTTATAACTGATATATGTTGAGGAAATGCAAATTTCCTCAACATAGCAAAAACTGCCAAGTTGATTTATTCAAATGAGGAATAAATTTACCATAAATATATATAACATCACAAATCTATGATACTGGGAGTTAGTATTCCAAGAAATGTTTCAGAAATTCATAGTCATATTTGATCTATTTAATATCACTGAGAATCTTCCTTAAAGGAGAAATGGGTCCGGGTTCTTATGGGTTAAACTGATCATTTTGCAGTGGTCTCTTATTTTTTTTTTCCAGAGCTGTATATAAATAAAAAAAATGTACAATAATTTGTCAGCTTCATCTTAAAGTGCACGGGGCTATGTTTTCTTTTTCCTCTCCTCAGTATGTGTTCGTGACCAACAACAACACAGCGGGGAACTCGGTGAACACCCACGAGGTGCTGGCGACCGCAGTCACAGCCGTCCTCAAGCAGACGGCTGATTTCAACACCAGCAACAAACTGCTCAAGGTTTGCACCCGCATCAGTTCTCCGGCTGTAGTACAGACACCGACCAGCAGGGGGCGCAAAGCCCATTAAATCCTGAACTCTCTGAGAAAGGGATTATTTAGCTGCTTGTCTTGTTTTTGTAACTTATCCCTGTGAGACTGATCATGTTTATTGGGGAATTCTTGTCACAATCATCCTCTTTATCTTTTTTGTGTAGTATTCCTGGTTCTTCTTTGAAATCATGGCTAAGTCCCTGGCCCAGTACCTGCAAGAGGGCAACCGCATTAAGGTTGGTCTTCTTTTTTCCTTTTTCTTCCTTCATACTGTTCAGGTTGAGCAGCTGCCAATGCGTTCAGAAACAATGGATCTGGCACAAGCAAATTTACAGCATGTATTTGGTGTTCCTAAACATGTCATCGCAGTTAAAACAACACCCAGCAAAAAAGAAAGGGCAGATTATTCATTAATCATTAAGACATGTATATATATGCCAGTGTCTTTTTCCATGAGCCTGCGTTTTATAAACATTCTGAAGTGCTGCCGTTAAGGAAAAAAACTTGAGAAGAATAAACATCATTACCGCGGAGGAGAACTTTGTTTTGAGGGCGTCTGCTCTGCCTTAAAATAACATCATAATACCATTAAAACTGGGCGACAAGGCGGCGCAGTGGGTCGCGATGTTCCCTCGCAGCGTGAAGGTCGCAGGTTCAAGGACTCGGCCTTTTCTGCGCGGAGTTTCCGTGTTTCTCCTCCCGCTGTTAATTAAATTAATCAGAGACTTTATATTACCTGTAGGTGTGTGTAATTTCTGGAGTGAGAACACTTAAAACATTTAAGTGTGACAAACAAAAAATAAGAAATCAGGAAGGTGACAAACCCTTATACACACACTAGAATACACAACACGACAGGCCTGTAGAGATACTGCAACCAGTAAAGTGTTAAGTGCTGCTAAAGTGCTTGTGTATTCATTGCACAATGTGCTATTGCATTAAGATTTAGCAATAGAGTTCAGCATCTTGATGGAATACTGAAACAAATGCTTCATATCACTTTGGCCCACTTTGCTTCCTGATGGTTCATATTAAGAGGATGTGGAGAGTCTGCAGCGTTTATGTTGTGTACCGATTTCATGCTCGCACAGGCTCTATACGGACCCACTCGATGTTATGAGACAGTATGAGCTTTTAAAGTGAATCACGTGAATTATGTTCCCTGACCATCTCCTCAGATGCCGCGGCCCCAGCGGTTCCCCGACAGTTTCCACCAGGCGCTCCAGTCCCTGGTGCTGTCCATCATGCCGCACATCACCATCCGTCACATGGAGATCCCAGAGGAAGCTCGTTGCATCAATCTGAGCCTGGCTAGTTTCATCAAGGTCTGAAACCCTGGATACGACAAGAAACTTGAGTATTTTGGGAAAAAAAAGTGCTTTGCTGTGCGGATTTGATGCAACGCGTGCAGATTTTCACACTTAACCCATTTAACCCACTGTCAGACTTTTTCATGCATATAATTATATCAGTTGAGTCACTAACAATCATGTTATGCATCTATTTTTTTTCTGTTTTGTACTATTTTCTTTGCAGAAAATAGCATTTTAATGGCTGTTATAGTTGCTGTTTGCACAAATATGCCCATAAACAAAAAATAAAATGACCTCTTTCTGGAAAGGGTTTGTCTTCACCATGTTTTTGTAATTTGAACTTAAATTATTTGTTTAAAACCTGTCTAAGTTGTCTATCATGTCAATAGAAAAAAAGCTGCATGTGTAACATTTCAATTTTTTAATTTAATTTAATTTTAAGTATAAAATGAGACGTAGACTTAAAGGTTCTAACGGGTTAAATGCACTTTTCAGCGAAGGAGGAAACATCTGTGGATTAGAAGCTAATCTTTTCAAATGAACAGGAGGAGAAGTAATATGCTAACAAAGAAATTTGAATCGTTGAAAGAAAGCATTCTTTCACAATGTTTATTTTAGTAGGCACTTTCACAGTCTACCCAAAGTGTTTGTGTTTCCTTAGCACTGGTAGCTCTGTCCTTAACTAAACATTGAAAAAAAAATCATGTTTAATATTTGTACTCTGTCAAAATACCCTTTAAAGTCTCCTGCTGCTATATTGTTGCTAAGTTATATTATCTATGCAGCTAATCTATATTAAATATCCCCCCTTCTTCTCTCCTCAGAGGTGCATGACCTTCATGAACAGGGGATTTGCCTTCGGCCTGGTGAATCACTACATGTGTCATTTCGGTCTCAAAGATCCAAAGGTACGTGACACACGACAACTCGATATGCAAACACCTACAAGGCACCAGGAACTTGTTACGCTCCGCCGCCGCTGAAGAGGAAAAAAAAGACCATCATGAAGCCGCATTGACAGATATGCATTACCTGTTATATTTGATCTGATAATAACAGACAAACATGTTGTTGCTCGTGCTGCTTCTATTTCTCTGCATTAGCAGCACATTTGACTAACAAATCAAGCCAACAAGGATTTGCATGGGGTCCTGAAGAGCACACACTCGTGTATACATGTTTAGGAAAGAGGGAAGCACTCAGTAATGTTTTTTTTCTTTATTGCAAGCACACGGCTGCTGAGCTTTTCTCAGGTTCTGTCGCAATAAGTGGAGTTGAAACACGATATGGACATACGACTCTGTCAGTTTGTGGAGAGAATGACGAAGCAGTATCAAAGATACAGGATCTGTACATCCGTTTATTAAAAATGTTACCCAATATTACAATAAAACATCCAACATTCATATATCTATACATTAACTATTACAATGAGCCATTTCCATTAATGGGAAATAGGAATTAACAACATCAAGACTATTATTTGGTACAGTTAGTCCACTATTGAGTAGTATTGTGTTATTACATTGGCAGATAGTTTGGATTAATTAAAGATAATTTCCTGATTTGGGTCAATTTGGGTTGAAGTAAAATTAACAAAATAAAATAATTTAAATAAGCTCATCTGTGTTTTGATAAAACATCCTAATGTGTTTTTCTAATATTTTCTAAATGATATATTCTACATTTTTACTTTAATCATAGCATGTAAATGCAGAATTAATAGCTAGTCGTTACCTTTCTGTATTCAGCATGTTGATGTTGTGAATTTGTGAATTTTCCTTTTATTCTAATTGAGTATCTGTTACTGACTCATTGTATTAGTTAATTTTAGATATATACAAAAGGGATTTGGGCAAATTCGGTCAAGTTTTATGAGTAAATTGAACAAAATCAAGAAAAAAATTTAAAAAAGCTAAATTATGTCCCAATTGAATAAGGTAATTCTATTCAACATTGGACTTATTGTACCAAATACAAGATCTTTTCTCTTTTTAAGATTTTATTTTTCATTTACATGTTAAAACCCTAGAAACATCTTTAAGTTTCACTGTGAAGTGGAAGAAATTGATCTCACAGCTAATATTTTTCAAAAGTTTGGGGTCACTAAGAAATGTCCTTATTTTTTTCAATGAAGATAACTTTAAACTAATTAGAAATACACTTTATACACATCTAATTTGACTATTCTAGCTGCAAATGTCTGGTTATTGGTGCAATATCTACATAGGTGTATAGAGGCTCATTTCCAGCAACTATCAGTCCAGTGTTCTAATGGAACAATGTGTTTGCTCATTGCATCAGAAGGTTAATGGATGATTAGAAAACCCTTGTTTAGCTAACAATTAGAGAAGCTATAAAACTGACCTTATTTCTAACCTTTTCACTATATTCTTCATTTTACAACTCAATAACAGTGTGACTTTTAATGGAAAACACAAAATTGCCTGGGTGACCCCAAACTTTTAAACGGTAGAGCATCCATGTGTGTTTCCACAGGTGCTGACTGAAATGAAGTTTGATTTCCTGATGACCGTGTCCAACCACGAACATTTCATCCCTCTGAACCTGCCCATGGCGTTCGGTCGCACCAAGCTGCAGAGGGTGCAGGGTGAGAGTCGCACATCGTTTTCCCCACATGTTGCATCATATTGACTAGTTTCACACAAGCCCAACTCCTCACCAAACCCCTTTCTGGCCTGCATCCACCACACTGATCCCCCACCCCCTTTATTAATATTAACCTGCTTGATGATTGGTTTTCCACGCATACACATGTCTTGAGTTAAGCAGGTTTCTTCACACATGTTGACACTACACGTTTTATACAACCACGATTTGTAATGCTGTGGAAATGCTGCATGGATTTTTTTTTTTACAGTTTCACCCCCAATTTCTTTATTTTTACTCGCCCCTCCTTTCTGTTTTTTTTGTTTTTTGCTTGTGGTCAGATTTTATTCCGTATGCGACGGAGCTTTTTGGCCCTGTAGGTAGGTGATGCTCACCGAAAACCGTCCATGTCACTGCGAATACCTGCACCTTCTTGTTCTGACCTGCACTAATCTGCTGTGCTGTTAACCCTTCTGGGAGGAAACATGTGAAAGAGAAGGGAAACATGAGGAAGGGAGGGAGGAAAAGATGGAGGGAGGAAACGTGAGGAAAGAAGGAAAGGTGAGAAATGAAGGAATAAATGGAGGGAGGGGGGAAATGTGAAGAAGGAAGGATCTGTGAGGAAGGAAGAAATGGAGGGAGGGAGGAAATGTGAAAAAAGAAGGCAATGCAAGGAAGGAGGAAGGAAATGTATGGAAGAAAGGAGGAAATGAAAGGAGGGAATAAAGGAAGGAGGGAGGAAATGTGAGGAAAAAGGTAGCATAAAAAAGGAAGGAAGGAATGGAGGGAGGAAGGGAGCGAAGGAGGAAGGAAACGTGAGGAAGGAAGGAAACAAGGAAGGAAGTAATTATGAGGAAGAAAGGAAAGGTAGGAAAGGAGGAAATGTAAGAAAGGAAGGGAGGAAACATGAGAAATGAAGGAATAAATGGGGGGAGGAGGAAATGTGAAGAAAGAAAGCAATGCAAGGAAGAAAGGAAGGATCTGTGAGGAAGGATGAAATGGAGGGAGGGAGGAAACTTGAGGAAGAAAGGCAGTGTGAAGAAGGAAAGAAGGAAGCAATGGAGGGAGGGAGGAAATGTGAAAAAAGAAGGCAATGCAAGGAAGGAAGGAAGGAAGGAAATGTATGGAAGAAAGGAGGAAAGGAAGGAATAAAGGAAGGAGGGAGGAAACGTGAGGAAAAAGGTAGCATAAAAAAGGAAGGAAGGAATGGAGGGAGGAAGGTAGCGAAGGAGGAAGGAAGCGTGAGGAAGGAAGGAAACAAGGAAGGAAGTAATTATGAGGAATAAAGGAAATGTGGGGAAGGAAGGAGGGAGGAAATGTGAGAAAGGAAGGAAAAGATGGAGGGAGGAAACATGGGAGGAAGGAAGAAAGGAGGAAGGAAATGTATGGAAGAAAGGAGGAAATGAAAGGAAGGAGGGAGGAAATGTGAGGAAAAAGGTAGCATAAAAAAGGAAGGAAGGAATGGAGGGAGGAAGGTAGCGAAGGAGGAAGGAAGGAAGTAATTATGAGGAAGAAAGGAAAGGTGAGGAAGGAAAGAAGAAAGGGAAGGAGGGAGGAAATGTAAGAAAGGAAGGGAGGAAACATGAGGAAAGAAGGAAGGAAGGAAGGAAGGAAGGAAGGAAGGAAGGAAGGGGTCCTGGAGGATAACAGGAAGGTTTTGCCGCCCCCCTTTCTTCTTCTCTGTCAAAGTGAATCCCATTCACTCCCGCTCACTCAGCACTGTGCTAATGCAGGAGTAAACGCCTGAGCCTGTGTGTCTGGTGGAAGAGGGAGAGCTTGGCCTGTCTAGGAATTAACAGGAACCTCTTTTCTAAACGCCTAATGGAGCTGAAGAATGTGTAAAAGCACAGTTTCACGAAGCAGTTTGTGTCCGTTCTCCCTCTGCTTCCCTGTCTCTTTCTCTGGTCTGCCTGTCTGTCACTAGAGACACGATAATAGCAGATGCTGCTGCCAAGCTGCCTGCTTTAATATTAACAGCAGCATCGTTGTGGAGCTCTACATCTCTGCTCCTGTCTGCCGAAGCAGGCGGCTTCTTGTTTTCTGTTTTTCTGATTTACTGCTCCTTTCCTTGTAGAGAATGAATTAATGATTTCTCACATTACTCATCTCCTCACGCAGGTGATGAGTAATGACTCGTACTCCCTCTTTTTGTTTTTGTGTGTTGTGGAAAACTTGATGTGCCGATGAATGTGTTGTGTGGTTGCTGCATATTGGTTTTCAGTGTTGCATTTTGCAGGATTGAATTTCTCAGACTCTGGTTTTATAGTCTTTACAGTAGCAGAAGTGCCCAAATCAATCTAATATACTCTATTAATTACTTATAATACATGGGTAACACTTTATAATAACCATTATTAATACATTAACATGGTAAATTGATAGCTAAATCAACTTTATTTTATAGTTTTTACTCTTTGTTAATGGTTAATAATTAAATTGGATTTGAAAGTTTAAACTGAAAATTAAAATATCCTGTTAAATGGTTAATAAATATATGGTAAAACATCTACAAACAATAGTTAATCATTTATATATTGGCTTTATTCTGTATACAATTATTATTCTTATTTCTTTGAAATGTTTAATCAGTCTAAATACTAATCCCCTATTTTATATTTTTTATAGTATTAACTATCTAAATAGGTGCTTTACAACATATTTTCCAACCATTTAACGAGGTGTTATAATGAGCATTTGCAACTTTATAATCAACATCTTAATAATCAATTTACTATTTATTAATGGTGGTTATTATAAGGTATTACCCATTCTTTATGTTGCAAGTAAAATACAGAAGAATAGTGATAATGCTGCAACTAACACTGATTAATCGGCCAATTAGTTCCTCGATTAATCGTTTAGTCTTAGTGGAAAATAAAATACAAACACCTGTTCCCCACTAGGTTTATAAATAATGAATCCTTCCTGTTATCCTTCAAGTAGCAAGCACCAATATGTACTCACCAAAATCAGGTCCGCCTGGACATACCTGCACTAAAACATCTCTAAAACTGGTCTGTTTCACCTTATAAGGCTGAAATTTTGTGTAATTACTTATAAGACTTTACTTTACTGCTCCATAGATGAATTCAGCTACTAAACCATGATTTTCAGGTGGTTTTCAACCTAAGTAGATGACAGAGCTTGCATTATCCTAGCTGGATGTAATTCAACACTGTACATTTTACATTTAATCTGGTAATTATACAACTATCTCACAGGTATTAGCTTTATTTTAAACTCATGAACATTCAGAAAACCCCTGTAGATATGATGAGATATGCTGCATTAAGTCTGGGCATGTCATTTTCAGAGAGGCAGGCTGACGAATAGGCCTCGAGGGGAACAGGTTAAGACGTTCAATTCATTATCATGTCACGACAAAGAAACTACAAATTATCACATTGGAGACGCTGGAATCCAAAAGCGTTGGCGTTTTTCTTGCAAACTGACAAACGATTAATCGATTATCACAATGCAGCTATAGTCTCTTCTGTGTAGAAGTAGTAGATGAAGTTCTAACTTCTGTAAAACACGTTTCACAACGGTTATCAGATTCTGACTATTGGGACATTTCTGAATTTCCTTCAGGTTTGGTCATTTAGCGCCGCTTATCAGGTGCAGCCAGGCCTTAACCTAACGTACTGACGCTTCCCGTTTGACCCGACCACAGAGCAGAGTCTGGAGTTCAGCCTGACCGAGGAATACTGCCGCAACCACTTCCTGGTGGGGCTGCTGCTGAGAGAAGTGGCCGAGGCCTTGCAGCAGGGGCCGGAGGTCAGGCAGCTGGCCGTGAGCGCGCTTAAGAACCTGCTGATTAAACACGCCATGGACGACCGCTACACAGCGTTCAAGGTGCGAGGGGGATGGGGCTAACTTACTGGAAGGTGACGGTAATGAGAAAGCCTGGGGCAAGCAGAGGCAGGAGAAGAACTAACGCAATTAGTTGGAAAAATAGGACCAGGACTAAAGACGTATTCAGATTTATGATGCACAGTGAAACTGAGTCATGGAAAATGTGGCTCATTTTGTTTTTTTCTTAGTAAAGCAAAATAAATGATTAAAAAAAGCCTGTGAGCCTTTAAGTCTATGAGCCTTTAAGTCTAAGACTGTTATTTTATAATTAAAATTTAAATGTTACTCAAACAGCATTTTTTCTGACATTATATTGAACAACCAAGAGGTCCTTTTATTTAGATTATTATAATTTCCAACCCTGACATGTATTTTAATATGTAACCATTAATATATCATGGGATGAATAGATTCTTGTTTATGGGAAGATAACCATTAAAATGCTATTTTCTGAGAAAAGAGATGATTATATGCATGAAATCTGGGCTTAAATGGGTAAAATATCAACATCATAATGTAAGAAATCTTCATTACGTTATAGTAATGAATAGAAATATTACCAGCTAAATATATTTAAAAGTATTTGTTTTGCAGGAAAATGGTTTGTGACTGATATATCACATGCATATAAGTAGCATTTCAATCATTGAAGCTGTATTGAAACAGCTTTGTCTGTTATATGAAAGATTGGACAGGAAATAATAAAAGAAAGAATGGATTAATTTTTAAAAAATGTATTTATACTAGATATTTTAACCTCACTGCAAAAAAATGCATCTTATCAGGTAGAAATATCTTTGCATGTGTGTACGTGTGTGTACGTACACACATGCAAAGCATAAAATAAACTGAAAATTGAACTTAAGTCCATTAGTTCTGTTCCGTAAAAGTTCAACACAGTCTTCTTTGTTGCACCAAATAAACTGTTTTAACGGTTCCTGCACCTGTTCAGTGCTGATGGCTGTTATGCAAACGTGGATAACAGTCCCAGGCGGGAATATGTTTGAATAGACAACTGTGTGCTTTAAGCTGAATGACATTTACGATGTTGAACACGTAGAGTCCTATTGTCGGCCTCAACCAGACCGTATCACTTCAGCTTTTATTGTTTTAATGCTATAGAACCAGCAGGCCAGGATCTGTCTGCTCTACCTGCCGCTGTTGGAGCTGCTCTACCAGAACCTGAAGCAGCTCTCTGCCCCGCCTCACACCTCCAGTCCTGGTCTAGGCCTGAACGTGAGTCCACATCAAACCTGGACTTCCACACTAAACATAAAATGTCAAAAAATATTAAAAAAAGCCCAAAACACTGAATATAAACGTGTATTTTAGTCAAGTTATATTACACTTCATATCATCTTATATTAAGTAGATTGATGCAATTATATTACCTGTTTTACAACAGTATTTTTTATAAAGTTAGTGTACATTCATTTAATATTAAGACTGATTTATTGTTTTTATAGATATATATGTAGTGTCCATACTTTTTCTTTTATAGGAAACATTAAAAATCGACTGATTTTACATGATTTATAATTAAAACTATACAAAAAAAAGGAAATGCATGGGAAAACACTGGATTTTTCCACTATTTTACTATTTTTTCTCAAGTTCTTTTGTAAATCTGATCTTGCCTGAGTGTTTTTTTCCATTCATAGCTTAAATCTACTCTGATTTCTTGAATCGATTAGAAATCCCTTCTTGTGAGTAAATATTTCAAAGCCGCTGCTGTAACCGGCTTCCATCATGTGCTTCTCCAGGGCTCCAGAGACGATCTGATGTCGGACAGCAGGAGAATCAGCGCTGCGATTGAAAAAGACCACGGTGAGTTCAGGAACCGCAGGAAAAAAAAACAAAACACATCTGGCGTCTTCCTGTTTTCACATCATCCATTATCATCAATACAGACGCCATCACCAAAGCTATCGGGCACTATTTATGTAACAAACAACTCGATCCATTAGTGCTGTAGCTGTTTTTTTTTTTATTCTGTGCTCGTAATACAGCCAATGCAACCAGCCTGGATTTATATTGGGGGGGAAATCAGTTGGTTTCACTCTTTTCAGGCACCTTTAATCACAAATAATGAATTTACCACACGTCTTTCTGACCTAACACCAGACTTCACCACCCAAACGGGAGTATTTACAGATTTAAGCACCAATTTCAGTTCATCTTGATGCACAGTGGGAGTGAATGAGTCATGGAAAAATGTGTTTTTTTTCTTAGTAAAATGAAATAAATACATTATTCGTATAGCACAAGCTTTGGAACAATTTCTCAGATACTTTAAGTAAATATATCAACAGTAAAAGCTCTTTTTGTATTTTGCAGGAAAATGGTTTGTGATTAAGTTTTATTTTAAACTTTTCATTGTTGAGATGATAGATTGGATAAGAAATAAGGGAAATAAATGATTATTTCTTTCAAAATGTTATTTAATTTTATTAGGTTTGCGAAGAAATACTGGATAGTTTTACCTCACTGCAAAAAAAATACATTTTATCAGGTAGAAATACGTTTTTCAAAATAAATTGGATAAGAAAAAGTCTGAAAATATGAGCTAAAAAGTCAAATAATTTAATCAATCAAATTTTTCAAAATGTTATTTAATCTTTAAGTTTTGAAAGAAATATGTAGAAATATTTTGCGTTTACTACAATATGAGCAGATTGATCTTATTCTATTGGTAGATAATTTTAACTTTTTCAAAATAAATTAGATAAAAACTTAAATATGAGATAAAAAAGTCCAAAATATCAGATAAAGTCAAATAATAATTTAATCTAATTTTAAGAAAACAGGACTAAATTGATCCAAATCAAGAAAAAATAACTTGAAATAAGCAAAATTATTTTCAGAAGGAAGAACATATTTCAAGAAAAATGTACTTAATATTGGATTAATTGTACCAAAAAGAAGTTTTCACTTGATAAAATTTTGTTTTATTAGTTATTTATCTATTTGAAACCATGAAACATGACATTACAACATTATAATCTAAAAAATATGTTGGTTTTGCTCTTTTCACGCACTTTTACTCACATAAAAATTAATGTATGACATCCGTTTCTGACCGAATACCAGAGTATTTTACAGATTTAGGCACAAATTTAAAATTTTTCCTCGCTGAATCTCGGATGAGATTCGTGAAGTCGGGTAAATGTCAGGCTCCATAAATCGCTGCTGTTCCGGCTTCAGGTCCGCTCGCCCAGAACGGCCACGCTGTGAGGAGAGAGGACTCCAGAGGATCCCTGTTTATGGATCCAGGCACCCCAGATAGCATTGAGGTGAGGACATTTCATACCAGTTAATATTGTGTTAACATTTCTCTGGCGTATTTACTTTGCTGCACTTTATTTTAATCCTTGTACCTCACTTAAAAGAAAAAGGAGATCAACAAAATCTTTTAAAAATGATTTTCCACTTTAAGTGAATGGTTGTGACTCACAATGTCTGTTAAGTTAATGTTCATGGTAATATTCAAAAATAAAAAAAACACTGCCACTGCTCTGGTTCTACCATTCATGTTTTGATAAAAGGATAATCTAAATCCTTTAAGCGTCTTAGAGATTTACAGAGTCCCTCAAAAAACACCAAAAATATGATTTTCCACTGTTTTTTTTTGTTGTTGTTGTGAGTCACAATGTTAAGCGAGTGCAAACATCATGGCCCCAGTTATTTCTTCAAAAACAGAAACCGCTGCCACTGCTCCGGTTCCTTTTAACACACTTTCTGGCTTAAAATGATGAAGCAGCAACATGTTTTGAAGTCGGCCCAGCGACGAGATGCGATATTCCAGATGGAGGCAGGGACACTGCGGAGAACATCCAAGGCAGATGTACATTGGGCAGACGTCTGAGTTAAAGCGTCCAAAAAACTTGACTCTCACTTGAAATCGAGACCTAATCACAAATACCATACACTCATTTACCCGTTTCCAGGAATTTACCCTTTAAATATCAGTTTGGGTGATGATGGCGCTCATTTTTATTATACTGTTCAAATAATAGACTACAGCTGGGACGTCAAACTCATCCTGGGCCATGTCGGCATTGTGTTATATAATCGCCTTCTCCATAATAATCAAGTTTTATGGACTTTTAAAGATCAGAATATAAAAATACTGCATTGGTTTTTCAACAGGGGAAAATAGGAGCATTCTTGTTGTTAAAAACATCCGTGGCCAATGAGAGAATTAATATCAGGCACAGCGACGTGTCATACAAAGTTTTTTTTGTCTCCATTAGGTTTAAACATTGCTTTCTTTCAGTAAATCACAGGAGTACACGCGATGTTGTTTGTAATAATGTTGTAATTCTTTTCATCTGAGCCTCCTGCATTCAGACTGCCACGTCTATTTGTTTTATACTGTATATCGTCTGCACCCCCAACATTAATATCTCCGGTTTAAATTTTTTCCTGCTTTATTCCAGCTGCAGAGACGTGGCTCCACGATGAGCAGCAGCCCCATGCCTCCCATCGGCAGACTGGGACATTATGAAATCAAGGGTCTCCTGCTTTCCTTTCTCCACATTGTCAAGACCTTGTCGGAGGGTCAGTGATGATCAATGTTTGAATTACACAGACAGACCCTCACTTTTCTGACACAGGAGGGCTGAAACCGGCTCTTGTGCTGATTTTGGGAGAGAATCTAAGCAGAAACTTGGCTCGGCTGCATCATTTACAACAAAAGAAGTTATTAATTGTCGGCCAAGTTGCTGTAAATACACTTCTAAATGTTCCGTAAAACAAAATATACATCAAAGTGCTTTCTTTTCCTTTTGTCCACAGACACTCTGATGGCCTACTGGAACAAGATCAGCCCGCAGGACATCATGAACTTCCTCAGTTTGCTCGAGTGAGTTGTCCACGAAGGCACATACTTAAACAATAAAACATTTTAAAAAACAATCTCCCGTTGTCACACCACAAAGATTTATAGCACAGGATGTTAGAACAGCACAGGAAGCGCTGTATGATATATATGTATTGATATGTTCAATAAATATTGTTTGATTTGCACTACATGTCTGACAGTTGAGAGAAATCAAACAGAACCATGACAAATGAAAGAATATAAGTGCATTCTAATAATGAAAAGTTAACGGGAAAAGTAAACGGGCAGTAGATGTTTTTCAGACATTTTTCATTCAAAATAACAAACAATAAGTGCAACTGTTCCTACAAACCTAATTAAAACTAACTAGAATTATAGATATAGCCATAGTTTCATCTTTTACAAATTACAAATACGCTTTTTCTATCTATATTTTTTTTAACAGACATGCGAAACATCTTTATCATTAAAAGTTAAAATCCCATAGACTTGTGATTCACTACATTCCCCTGCAGCAGCGTTAGTGTAAAGCTCCTTATCACAGCTCCTCCTCATGTTGCTTCCCAGCGCTTTCGTTACAATTCAAAGCGCCGTTGTCCCGTTTCTTCCTGCACCGATCATGCAGGAAAAAGTCAAAAAAAGGATTGTAACGTCTAAAATGTTAGCTGCTGTGGGACGTAGCTGTCTTACTCAAAGATGTGTTCACAGACCCTCAGGAAATCCCAGCACTATCACCTAACAGAACAGAATCTGGCCTAAACCCATTTATTTATAGACATATATATAACAGTATCTAGATTGAGATCTGTTGTAGTCTTTTTCTTACAATAACTATATTTGCATGTCTCTCCTTATCTCAATATATGTCCATATCTTACCCAATGTACAATTTGGCCACTTTTCTGTAGGAACACAAACAAACTAAACAAACATACAAACTAAAACTACTATAAAATCGAATCAAAAGTAAATTATTGACTTTGCACTGGAGTACAACCACATTTCTCACTAATCAAATCTGTACTGAAGGACTGAAAAACTAAATTAAATTGAGCCGCACATTCCCGTGAGCTTTCCTTCCTAACGTCACTTTTTTTCCCCACGACTTTCAATCCCATTACAGGATCTGTCTGGTTCAGTTCCGTTACATCGGAAAGAGGAACATCGGCCGGTAAGACTGGAAAACCAACAGTTGTCGCATTATATATGAAACTCATCTGAAATTTGAAACCAAGCTAAACATAACTGAGCTTTGTGTCTTTGCTGTTTTGCAATTTTTTCAGTTAGGATGTTCTTGAAAGATGATATCCCGTCTCTGTTACTTTCCCTCCCGCCTGTTGCTTATTGTTAACACACACTCTTTCTACATGTGGTGTATTATTCATGCAGGAGCCAGGAGATGTGTATGTCGAAGCTGTTCTCATCCGACAGGAAATCTCAGACGATGCCGGCGATGCGCTGCAACCGCGCGAGCCTCATGCAGACTAAGATACACCAGTTCAGCACCATGGAGGCCTCGCTCACTCTCAATATAGGTAACATCACACAGTTCGTGTGCAACAAGATAACACCTTATCTTACGGACTTGTTTTTTTTCCCCCAAATACAATCTAAAACAGAACTGATAAGAGGCAGTAATTCCATGGAATGATAATCTGTCTTTTTCTTTCTGAATGACTGAAGTAAAGTAAAATGAATAGAGACAGCTTCACCCTGTGAACATGCAAACTTGACATGAAATGTGAAGTCTAGTACATTAATTCAGTCTAAAATCGTGGAAGAAATCCTCATTTCAACATGAATGAATTTGATTTGGAGAGCTGAAGACTCCCGCAGGGCCGGACCCTGTTTAACACATCTGGACAACATCAGACCAATCTCTGTGGTAATATCTTGACCAAATACAGCTACACACGCATACATACAGGAGGCAAACAATGGAGCTTGTGTGTGTTGTAGGGACGGGGCCATCAGAAGCAGAAATCCATCATCAGGCTCTGCTGGAAGGAAACATCTCCACCGAGGTCTGCCTGAGCGTCCTGGACGTCCTTTCTCTTTTCACTCAGTGCTTCAAGGTCAGAATGTGCAACACACACAAATACACACTAGTCTGATGTAAAAAAAAAACAAATGTAAAAGTCACTGAATGTCAATCAAATGTCACAGAATGCTCAAACACCTACGGAAACATGGGTGTCTGACATTGAGGAAGATAGATTTACATACTTCTCTACTTCTGTGTGTGTGTGTGTGTGTGTCAGACCCAGCTGCTGGACAGCGAAGGTCACAACCCCCTGATGAAGAAGGTGTTTGACGTCTACCTGACCTTCCTTAAAGTCAGCCAATCAGAGGCCGCTCTCAGACATGTGTTCGCCGCCCTCAGGGCTTTTATTAACAAGGTATTTCCACAAACACTCATATGTACAAAGCTTCAAGTGTGAGTCACTTTGTGAGCAATAAGAATAGGACACTGCCCGTTTAGCTGGACTCATAATAAAATCCAAATGACGTCTGTTTGTGTCTTTGAGGATCTTTCCTATCATCATACTGTCAATGTCCACATGTTACGGGTTGTGAGTAAGCGAAATAATATATAAACACACACTACTCTAATAAATCAGGTTATTTACATGAGTGCTTTTGCTATTTGGTCTGAATTTTAATGAAATAAGTTACGGTTCCTTTTGATATTACTAATAATGAATGAAAAGAAAACCATTTTCATTAAGAAATGGATGAAATTCTCAAGCAATATCCCTATTGTGAAATGTTTGCTTCTTTTCAAAGTATAGCATAGAAAGACACTCAGCATTAATGATAAACCTGAGAGTTACAATACTGTATTAAATCAGTTCTTCGGGTTGTGGGTAAGTGAAATGATATATAACACAGTACTCACAATAAGACAGGGGTATTGTTATTTACATGTGTGATCTTCCTATTTGGTTCCTTTTGATGTTGAAACACTATTATTACCTCAAAAATGTATGAAATCCACTGAGTGTTTCACATTATACGTGATTTATTGTGAGTTAAAAAATAGTCTAAATCTTAACTGAAGCTGTTTTTCAACCGCAATGCAGTCTACACCTGAAATCTTTATTTTATCATGTGAAGAACACTGTGAGTCACATTTTTTAAGGCAAGTTCTCAGAAAAAAGGAAACTGGTTCACTGAAATTGGTCACTCCAGCTGTGCTTTGACAAAATATTTCCCCTGCTGTTCTCCCTACATACTTACAGTATTTCCTAATCCCGTCCCTGCCCAGAAACCTGCCGTTTTAACACACTAACACGTTGTCCCGTCAGTTCCCGTCGGTGCTGTTTAAGGGCCGCGTGACGCTGTGTGAAGCCCTGTGCTGCGAGGTGCTCAAGTGCTGCGTCTCCAAGCTGGGTTTGCTGCGGGCCGAGGCGTCCGCCCTGCTCTACCTGCTGATGAGGAACAACTACGACTACACCAAGAGGAAGACCTTCCTCCGCACGCACCTGCAGGTAAAGCCGTTGGAGGGTAAAAACGTCCGTCTGCCGTCACCTGTTCACTCTCCTCGATCTCGGAGAACCAGCAGACTCCGAAACTCTTTCTTCCTCTCTGCCATCGGACTCCTCCTCCTGAGAGGAGTCTGCAACAAATATAACTTAAACCTGGGGTCTGCAACCTGAAAACGTTCAAAGAGCAAATCTGTCTGGAGCCGCAATAAAATACAGCCTGTGTTGCCTTCGCATAAGGATTTTAAGTGTATATTAGATATATTAGCCTACTATCAAAATGACTAAGTAGGCTACAAATACATAATGAGCATGATTATTGTCCCTGCAGCTCGTCCTGGTGAGAATGACTCACCACTTGACTACTCTGCTGTACGATATTTGCTGCTTTAACTTCTGTAATGTATTATGTTTTGTTTCATTTGCGTTTTATTTTGAGGATTTGAAACAAAAGAAAATATACAATACAATTCTCTTCTCACATTCTGGGCAAGAGTGCAATAAAACACAGCCTGCAGTGCTAAAAAAATAAAGTGGCATATCCATATCCATATGGCAACAAATCTGTTTTAGCATATTATAAAAAAAAATAAATTAAAGTTTAATTTTTTATTTGTTGAAAATTTTCCAAATTCAGAATAAAAGATGACATTTGATTGTGAGACAGTGATGCTCACATGTCAAATGTCCATGAGCAAACAGGAAGTCCTGGGCATGTGACCTCAGAAATTGTATGCCCTTCAAAATAAAAGCCCCCTTCTCACGCCTAACTTTACAAACATAGATATTAAATCGCAGCTTTTTTGGGAAAATGAAGATAAAGTAATTGTTGCCATATGACAACACTATACAATAGAGGATTAAATGTGTGACTTTAATAAATACTCTATAATCCAAGTTTCGCCGATATGCAAATTAATCCCTACATAAATTTTGGGTCGTCCTTAATATTTCTATAATTTACAGAAAGCCTCTATCTCTTATCATTTTTATTTATATCATTTTTTATTGTCTCTGTCCAGATCATCATCGCCGTGAGCCAGCTCATCTCTGACGTGGCTCTGACCGGCAGTTCGCGATTCCAGGAGTCCCTCTCCATCATCAACAACTTTGCGAATAGCGACAAGGTCATGAAGGTACAGCAGAAGTCCTTATTTAAAAAAAAAACAAAACAAAACTACACGTTCAGGAGAGACAAGTACAAGCAGTCCATCATATGCACATTTGTCAAGCGATGATTCAACCCAGACTCCACGTCTGTTTTCTCACGTTTCCAGAACGCTCTGAATCCAATCTAAATCTGCAGCTTACTCAAGAATATTTAATTTATATTAACCTGATAATACGGGGGCAGCATAGTTTGGGGTCACCCAGACAACTTTGTGTTTTCCATGAAAAGTCACACTTTTATTAACCATCATGAGTTGTAAAATTAATAGAAAATCATATTGCATTAGCCTTCTGATGCAATAAACAAACACACTGCACCATTAGAACACTGATAGTTGCTGGAAATGGGCCTCTATACACCTGTGTAGATATTGCAACAACAGACATTTGCAGCTATGATTAGCAATGTATAGATATGTGTATTTCTATTAGTTTAAAGTTATCTTCATTGAAAAAAACAGTGCTTTTCTTTCAAAATTAAGGGAAGCTCATCTGTATCAAATCATTATATTCAAATACATAAATTGCATGAAAAAAGTCTTAGCTACTACAGTAAATAAAGTCTTTTTTTATCTGCAGTAATTCACAATTCAGTCTGGTACCCGAAAAAGGCTCAAGTTGCACAAATAGAGTTCCGCCTGGTTAAAACATTTCTAAAAAAAACTCTAAAATTGCACTGGTTCAAGTTATGAGATTAATGATTCCTAGACTATCTGAGCTGATTTTTTCAAGATGATATTCACTGTAAAACAGGATTTATTTGCTTTATTTGCTTTGTCACAGAAATTAATTCTGACATTCTGTAGTCGGCCACATGTTGTAGCTTTCTTTTGATGCCAGGTGCGTGTACAAAGCCCATGCGGATGCAGAGATTTTCCATAACAGGCCAAAATTTGTCAAAACCTGGACCCGTATAATTTAGTCCACAGCGTTCCCGTCAGAAGTGAAAGGCCTGACCAAGCGGATCCGTACAGTGCTGATGGCCACGGCCCAGATGAGGGAGCACGAAAAAGACCCAGAAATGTTGCTGGACCTGCAGTACAGCCTGGCCCGGTCCTACGCCAGCACTCCCGAACTGAGGCGGACCTGGCTGGACAGCATGGCCCGAGCCCACCTCAAGAACGGCGACTTCTCCGAGGTACGAACATGGAGACTTTGGACGATCCTTGTTTCGCTTTAATATCGATTTTTAACAGTTCTGGAACCGTTTTCTCCTAAAATTACATACAAGGCACCAGTGGGAGTAATTTATGATTGTGCTTAAACACGAAAGGACATTTTTGCTTTGTTTTTTTGTAAACTAAAATGATCAAAAGGGGGTGTGTGTGGGTGTAAATGTAACACAGATGCTGGAGGTAGAGCTATCAAAGGAGTTTGTGCCAGTACACTTATGGTTTTACTTTTTGTTTTGTTTTTTCAGTATGAAACATTTAGATGAGGCGGAATCTGGTGACAAGATTTTAACATGAATCAGTCGCTGTATAATCCCATTTCTTACTCTATTTCTTTGTAATAACAACGGGACGATTCATCTTCATTCCTGTTTCTCTTTAGAGGAAGGAAGGTCAAAGGTCGGGGCTTGAACCAGGGTTATATGTGTACATATGTTTGTTAGTTCAATTGCATTTATTTAATAAACAAATGAACAGAGAACACAACAGAAAGTGGTGGTCGGAAGCTGCTAATCAGGATCTTAGCTTTTAATGATCCCTCTGGGTTCCCTATGAGTGAGAGAACAGCATTTCAATAATTTAGACCGTAGAAACTCCTTTAACGCGCATGTCTCTGATGGTGGGAGATAACTCAAGTGCCTGGGAAAACCAACACAATGTCTGGGACAAGACCCTGATTCCCAAGACCTTGTTGCTGTGAGGAAACACTCCAAACCACATGCTGCCCACTGAGGGGGAGAGAGAAGGACAGGGTTCAGACGAGGTCAAATATATTCCTCAACGATGCTTGAATTCTGTCATGTTACTGATGAAAACGACACGAAATCAATGTCCTTAACCACTGGCTGTGACAAAAAAGACAATCTACTTTATTAAATATATTTATTTAGTGCCTTCTCTGGATGCAAATCACTCGTATTTCTGCTGCAGCGCTTCTGCAAGGAGCATCTTCTATTCTATTATAGTTTGTTTACTTAGTTTTATAGTTTTATTTTATTTCATACTAGTACACACTTGTACACACACTTTAAATCTGTCTTAGCTCATGTCTTGATGATTCCAGTTTGGTTGAAAGCTGCATTTATAGAAGCATTCACTGCTTTTGTTGGTGTGTGTCGTTTGTCTCCACAGGCGGCCATGTGTTACGTTCATGTCGCTGCACTGGTTGCAGAATACCTGCACAGGAAAAGTAAGACTGTCCGTCCACACACACACACACACACATGCACACACACACAAGGTAAGCTTCTTTTATATAATAAAGATAAAAGAATAAAGAGAAAGAACATTAAAGAAGACAGAATTAAATGCATAAATAGAAGTTAATTAAAACATAATGAAATAATAATAAAATGCAATAAGATATAATAAAGGAAATAAAGTAAAATACAGCAGGAATCGCAAGATTAAAAGTTAAATTACAGTGCAACATATTGATGAAAAGAAAAGATTTCCAGACCTGAGAGTTGGTGCAGATCTGCAGTTTTCGAGGAGATTGTTCCAGATGCACTGGACAAAAACAGGTGGATCTAAAAGACCTGGATGGCTCATAACGGTAACTCATAACAGTAAAAATAAACTAAAACCATGTTTAAATACTACTCAGCCAACTATGGGACTTTAATGATTAAAGAGAACAATGAATCTGAGCTGGTGATGAAAGCTGCTTTCTGATTGTCCAGCTGTTATTAGATGCAGCATGCAAACCTTCTGCAGACTGATATTTTCAGAAGTGTAGATAAATATAGCAAATACAACACCAAGATCATTTTTAAATAAACGTTTTCCTAAAAGTCTCGAAGTCCAAAAGTCTGTCATTTTTTTTCTCCTTCAGAGTTGTTCCCCGCCGGCCTTGCAGCTTTTAAAAAGATCACAATGAACATCGAAGAAGAAGCCGCCATGAAGGAAGACACCGGAATGCAGGATGTCTATTACACGGAGGTCGGTCACCAAAATACAATTCATATACAGTTAATAATTTCATGTAGTATTTTTATGTAATGCTTTAAAAAAACAGGTGAGAAAGTTAAAAGAATTAGGATTTATCTGATTATAGACATATGGGTTAAAATTGTGTACTGTCGCTTTAAGAGCCGGCAGATTAGATGGATTCCTGTGCTTTAATTTGCATATTTGGAGCCATTTTTTGTTTATTCAGGAACCAGAATACATGTTTTAGTTAGCTCATATTGTTTGTGTATTTAAAACCATGGGATAAACATTTTCTGATTTTTAGCATTTGTGAAGTGGATTTATGTGTGAGCTAACAGATGAATGGGACTAGCTGCCTTAACCCATTTAAGCCTAGTTTTTTTTTTTTTCATGCATAAAATCAGTTGAGGTTTAATGGCTATTATAGTTAGACTTGGACTTAAAGGCTCAGAGGCTTCAATGGGTTAAACAGCCTACAAATATATAGTGTTGACATTGTAGATTAAGATCTCAGTCAAACCTCGACACTCAAACAGCAGCAGGGATGTTGTTGAATTCTACATTTTTCCTTCTGACGTGGTACGGAAAGCAGAGCGATTGAAGCCGTGTATTATTAGTTTAGTTGTTCCATTTCCCCTCATTCACTTCCCTCTCAGTAAGTGGGACTACACAACAACATACATCAAAGCAACATGGGGTGGGGCAGGATTGCTGGGGATTAATCACATTTCAGATGCAAACTCTCATGGTTCGACCACCAGTTATCGGCTCGTCGCTGTCCTGCTTCATAGAAATCACCAGAAGCGCCTGCAGACTTATTTCAGTACAGGTTTTCTTGCACCCAGCACGGTTTTCTTGCACCACACGCACAACTGCAATGCATTGTGGGTGATGTAGAGTGACCGTCACTGTTCACTCACTCACTCCATCTCACGAGTTCACTTCAGTTTTTCAGACAATTGGAAAAACATCACTTGTTGAGGGCGGCACCTTGTTTACTTCCTCATTTACTTCCCCCAGCAACAGATCATAAACAAACTCCTAAATAGCACCATGCTCCATGTTGGTTTTTAAAACAAATAAACAATGTTCTAGACTTTTTTGTTTTTCTCCTTGGGTTCAGACATTAAAAATTTAGCTTCTTTATATTCTTATTTCTCAAGTTAGGTGGGTTTTACTATAAGTCAGTGGTGTCAAACTCAATTTAGTTCATGGGCCACATTTAACGCAATTTAAACTTTAAAGTGAGCCGGACCAGTAAAAATGTACATATAGATAACAACCACAAATCTGTCTCCTCTTTTGGTTTAGAGAAATATTTGCAAAACAAGAGAGATGATGCAAGGAAAACAAAGTGCAATTTCAACAATATGGTTTTCAGTTATTGTGAAAATGAATGAAATGATCTTGTTTTTGCTACAATTAGTCCAATACTGAGAAGAATTTTCTTGAAATGTCTTATTCCATTGGCAGATATTTGGTCAATTTAGTCTCATTTTCTTACAATAAAAGTATTTTTATCCTAATTTTGTATTTTTTATCTCATATTTTAGACTTGTTGGAAGTTTTGTCTCACATGTACTACTACCCCCCCTCCTTTTTATGTAGAGAAATACATTATAAATATCTACATGATTAATTAACCCTTTAATTCACAAAACAGTAGAAATGACATAAGAAAAAAATGCAATTTCAACAAAGTCTTTTCTCTGTCTTTTACTTTTTTTGAGCAAATCAAAACTGCAAATATTTTATTGCTGGAGCACTGACAGATTCTCACTGACTTCACATTTCTGTGAATAAACAGGAACTGCTTCATTTTTTTTGATTCATCAGTGGCCAGATTGACCGCTGGGCCGCAGAGTTGACACCCCTGGTTTAGTTGTTGACTCGATATTGTAAACGTGTGTATCTGTTGAACTGTTGTTCCCTTTTTAGGAAGTGTTGGTGGAGCATCTGGAGGTGTGCATGGAGGCGCTGTGGAAAGCCGAACGCTATGAGCTCATCACTCACATCGCCAAACTCATCATCCCCACCTACGAGAAGCGGCATGAGTACGAGGTACAACTCACTCCCGGGCGTCTTGCGTAAAACTCCTAATCCACCACACCCTCAAATTCCTGCATGTCGACTGTCACAGCTGCAGTTGGCCATTTTTATTTTTCACCTCTCAATCAAGTCTGTGTAATCTCATTCCATTCCGCCCGGAGCGTTTGATGCATCAACAGATATGACACCGGTTCATCCACGAACGCTGCATATTCCACAAGGTCTTTGAATTGTTGCACCTTTTGATCCATCGACCATGTCGACTCATGTTTTATAGCGCTAGGTGTGAACAGAATAGCGTGACTGGAAAGCTTGTCTTGTCTCTGCACGCAGTTGATGGTTGTTATTATAATAATAATAATTAAAAGAAAAAAAAAAGTCTGAAAATAGATCAACACTGATGTGTTTTTACAGAAACTGAGCCGACTGTACGACACCCTGCACAGAGCCTACAATAAGATAATGGAGGTCATCCAGTCCGGCCGCAGGCTGCTGGGCACCTACTTCAGGGTGGCTTTTTACGGACAGGTGAGTCTAATTTTGATGGCAACCGCGGTCACCAGCATACATGGGAGGGGAAAAAAAAGCAAACACTTCACGGCCGACAGTTGCATAAAGTGGGAGGGGTGAAGAAACATTATCTGTTCAGATGCTGTCGAAACGACCACACCGAGAGTGTTTTGGAATCCAAGTTGTTGACAAATTCAGAAATTTTAGCTGATTCACAAGGTTCAAAAGTTCAAAACTATATGTGCGCACGAGAAGTGGATTTACGTTAATTCCATGCAGGTTTCTACAGAGCCCCTAATGCAGGGATGTAAAATTCTAACGTCATTTAGCACAATTTAATGTGAAGTGGGCCGGACCGGTAAACATTATGTAAAATACAGTAACAGCTAGCAATTTCTCCTCCTCATTTATGCAAAGAAAAACATTAGAAATATGTTTATTAGGGTTAATTTGAATGGATGATGTGTATACTCAGTCATGGTTCACTGACACTGTTTTAATAGGAAAAAATTAAATAAAAAAATAATAATAAATACAAAAATAATTTATATAAATACAATAAAAATGCAATAATAATAATAAATACGAAAATAATGTATATAAATACAATAAAAATATAATAATAAATATATAAATAAATATATATAAATATATATCTCGCAGAAGTTCGTCGTCCTATGAATTTATATAATTTATAGGATACATGTCCATTCATTGTAAGATAGTGTGAAATAGTGAAACGTTACCACTTATTTTTATTTGTTGTTTTTTTTTTCTACTTTTTGAGGTAAGTCGGAATTATGGAACCGTTTATGTTTGGAGTTTGGTTTGAAAACCAGCACAGACCTCTATCCGGTCAAGGCATCGCTCAGGTTGCCATGACGACACTTGATCTTTATATAAATACAGATTATTCTCTGTTATTAGGAAGCACTCTCAGGTGTGACCAAGTTAAAAGGTCAACGGCTTTGCCAAATAATCCAGTTGCTTCTTCCGCTTCATTTGCTTCTTAAATGCTTAAAGACAGGTCTCCTCAAAACTAAAGGAAATGGAAAAATGTCCATGCAAACCAGCCAGTTGTGATTAATCAGGAGGCCGTTTATAGAAAACTGTTGGTGTGGTCAGAAGGCTCGTACATGTGTGCACAATTTCAGGATAAGGGAAATACACATGGGAACAGACATCATGTGGTGTTTTTGATCTGATTAAAACCTGCATCTGCATGTGTTCCTCTTTTTTTTTTTATTTTCTTCTACGAAGCCACGTCTCATATATCCAAAAGCAAGAAATTCCAGTAATGCAGCTGTAACTGTACAAATATAAAGCTGGATGTTATCATTGTAATTTTATTGGGTACACAGGGTGTGTACCAAACAAAGTGTGGTGCAATCTGTAGCAGTCGTTGTATTTTTATAGCCAAGGCTGGCCTGTGATATAAAGAATACCTCGACTACTGCTCATAATAAACATAATGATATGCACCATTTGCTGTGACTGCATGAGCGCATGTTCGGAATTCTGTTTTGGTTCTATGTGCTTTGGAAATGTCAAATGTCAAGTAAAGTTGTAAATAACCCTGCAATAAATCAATCTTTATTTATATAGCACTTTTTATACATCTAAAAACAGCACAAAGTGCTTCACACAAAAGAAAACAAAAAACAGAAAATAACTATAGTAACCTGATGAGAAGGGGGAATACTAATAAATAGTATATTAATAAATAACTAATACATAATAAATAAATAAAAAGACCACAGAATACAGCAAAAATACATCTAAAAAAATTAATAAATAGAAAAAAATAAATAAATAACCAACATATCTGAAAATAATCAATGAAAAGCTTGATCAAACAGGTGAAAAAAGCCCTTTACATCTTTGAATAATCATAACTTTATTTTTAAAGCACTTTTCTTACAAAATCTAGAACAAAGTGCTGAACACACACACAGACACAAATAAACTTGACTTAGATAGATAAGTTTAGTCATTTACATTTTTCCCATTTTTTAGTCTTTGCTTTGCTGAAATTAGCGTTTTAATGGCTATCATAGGTGCCGCTTGCACAAAGATGCCTATAAAAATGATTTATCCCATGAACATAATTCTTTTTTGGGGGATTATTCTAGAGACTTAAATGATTAAATATATATATATACATATCAGGGTTAATTGATAACATGACAATCATAGACTTAAAGGCTCATAGGTGTAAATGGGATAAACATGTAGCTGAATACAACTCCCCAGGACACCAGGAGGGAATGTGGGATAGAAAAGAAAGGGTGTTCTAATGATAGTTAATAGTTCAGTAAGTCCATTCAGGAGTTTGTTTTTGAAAAGAAGCATTTTGAAGTGGATTATGGACTTGATGGGTAGCCAGAGAGACCAGGACGGTCTCAAGCTGTGGCGTTTTGAGACGAGTGAGCAATGATCGATGAGTGAGAAGATTGACGATTGGTTCCAGTGTGCAGTGAATCACAAGAGTAGATGAATGGAAGTTCAGCTCAAGCCAGGATAACCCGCTGTGACCTTCTTTCCTCATGTATGTTTTGCGCAGGGCTTCTTCGAGGAGGAGGACGGGAAGGAGTACATCTACAAGGAGCCAAAACTCACTGGCCTGTCAGAGATTTCTCAGCGACTGCTGACACTCTACGGGGAGAAGTTTGGGCCAGAAAACGTCAAAATAATCCAGGACTCCAACAAGGTGCAGTAGATGAACGGAGGACGGACGGTGTGGGAGACTTCTCACTTTGAATAGCTGCACTGTGTTAGGAAATGAAAATAAGACATTTGGCATCGCAGCCCAGCTCCTTATGCTTTTATAGTAAATATAATAGTGTGGGAAATGTGCTGTGTTTTCTCTCCCATCATGAAAGGATTGCAAAAGTGATTCTTTTGAGGTTGATGAGGCAGCAAACTGTTGCAGTCGAGATGTTGATGATGGAGACGTTGGGCAATTTGATGCTGCTTTGAGATAACCAACGAATAAATAATTAATAAATATTTAGCCAATGAATCACAAACCACACGTAGTCCTTTCACAATTCTGTACAAACAGATCACTGAAGGATTCGTATATGGGTCAGTGACAAATAATTTTTAATATTTAAGTTTAGCAAGATGAGAAAGTCAAAAACAGTTTTAAGAAGGTCTCATGTTGGTTTCAGGTCATTCAAAAGTCCATTTTCACCTTTTATTTTAATTAAAATCACACATATGTAACATAAAAATAGATCAATTTAAAAAATTTAATCCACCTATAATATAATAATTTTTAAGAGAGTTAAACTATCTGGTACCAAGTTTTTAGGGTTTCACCACGTGACATTTTTGACTTTATCCCGTATATTAAACTTACAAATAAATAAGCTATTATTCGTGCTCGCTTCAGGTGAACCCAAAGGATCTGGACCCCAAGTTCGCCTACGTCCAGGTGACGTTCGTCAAGCCGTTCTTCGAGGAGAAGGAGGCGCCGGAGAAGAAGACCGACTTCGAGAAGTGCCACAACATCAACCGCTTCGTGTTCGAGACACCGTACACGCTGTCGGGCAAAAAGCACGGCGGCGTGGAGGAGCAGTGCAAGAGGAGGATAGTGCTCACGAGTAGGTGGAGCGTGCACACACACACACACACACACACACACACACACTTCTATGCAGTGTTCCTCTAATCTTCATCCTTGTGTTTGCTTTGAAACACATTGCTTTGAAAAAGCAATTAGTTACATTTACTAGTTACTTCTCCAGAAAAGTTAATAACTGTTACTCCACTATAAAAGTAACTAGTTACCAGGGAAACTAACTATTGTTACTTGTTAAATAATTTAAATATATAAAAGAATTAATTATTTAATTATAGACTCAGACTTGAATTTCAAGAATCTCATTAAAACCATCACAAATTCAATATTCAGCTCTGGGGAAAAAAAAGAGACCACTGCAAAACAATCAGATTTTCTGATTTCCCCCAAATTCCAAATAAATATATTATCGATTAGAGTATTTATTTGCAGAAAATGACAAATAGACAAAATATTTAATACTGTTGGAATGTGTTTTTTGGGCTTCACAAATAAAACCGACTTGAGTTGAGTTGACTATCTGAAGATCATATCAAGGATTAACCCATAATGCATATAATTATATCAGTTTAGTCACTAATCATCATGTTACATATCTATTTTTTCCATTTTATACCATTTCCTTTGCAAAAAATATCATTTTAATGGCTAGTATAGTTGCTGTTTGTCCACGCCACAAATAACCACCCCCATAAGCAAAAATCTATTTATCCCATTTACAAAACTCCTTTTTCAGGGGTTATTCTAGAGACTTGAATAATTAAATAGATATAAACATCTCAGGGTTGAAAACCATAATAATCTAAATAAAATGACCTCTTTCTGGAAGGGGTTTGTCTTCTCCATGTTCTCATGAGAAAGGGACAGGAAGTTGATGACGTCATATGAGAGGAAGCTTTTGGAAATTTCTTTTATTTTTAACTAAAACCTAAAAAGTTGTCTAATATAATGTCAGGAAATAAAGCTGTATGAGTAACACCAAGTATAAAATAACAGTCATAGACTTAAAGGTCTCATAGGCTTCAATGGGGTAAAGGCCTTGGCCTTGGAAAAGCTTGTCCAGTAGACCTGACTACTGTAACAGGGTCTTTACCTGCAGCGAATTCAAAATGCTGCCGCTCATTTATCACATTAACAACTTGAAAGTACTTGAGGTAAAAGTATTTCCTCATATTTTTTGAGAAAATGCGGTAGGGGCGAAAGCTGCAGCTGCAACTATGAGGAAATGCTGTTCCCTAAATGCTAATGTGATTGTTGGTTGGGTAAGGATTCAAAATTCTTTAATGTCAGTGAACAGTGAAAACAGTAGCTTAGTGCAGCCTTCAGCAGGTGTATGTCAGGATCTCTTCAGTTACAACATACCGACTTATCTCACATCATTAAATAAGGCCAGTGAGCAGCGTAATGGCCTCCTATGTTGTTCACTATGTGCTATAAAGATTTATCTGTACCTACTATTATACTCAGGGATTTTACGGTGCCATAAAAATGCAGAGGCTATATTAAAAAAAAAAAATTATGGTTCAATATCCTCATCCTGTGTTTATCAGGCCTGATAATGACTCAAAACCCACCATTTTCACATCAGATCTGCACCACATGGTGTCTTGAATCAAGCTGATTACGTCAATTAGCTAATTTAAAATGTTTGACATTTTTCATTACACACCTGAAATGGTTTTCACTTCATAGCTGTGCCTCAGGGTTAATTAGTGGAATTTATCAAATAAAGAAAATACATTGAATAAGAAGGTGTGTCCAAACTTTTGGCCTGTACTGTGTGTATATATATATATATAAATGGTCATGAAATCAATATCCGTGGCTGCTCATTAACACAGGCGATACACAGGGGTGTCGTAAATACTGTATCCAGACACTTTTTCCTTAATCTGTAATTATTCATGCATCATTTTGAGCCTGAGAATGTGTCCACGCCACAAATAACCACCCCCACCCACCTATGCACCCACATTAAAAAAAACAACTCAGGCTTTTTTGCTTTAATCCCTTTGTACTGTTGCATATTATTGTTGCCATAAGGCGCTAAGACTGTTAAAACAGCATCTAATCCCTCTTTAAAGTGGTACATATTTAATTTTCTCTCGCCCTTTCATCGAGCCAAACATTTCCTCCTCGTTTTATTCCTGTTTCTCCAGCTGCGAACACTTTCCCATACGTGAAGAAGCGGGTGGAGGTGGTCGGGGAGAAGCAGGTGGAGCTGAAGCCTGTGGACGTGGCCATCGACGAAATGAAGGCGCGGACGGCCGAGCTGACGAAGCTGTGCTCCAGCCAGGAGGTGGACATGATCCAGCTGCAGCTCAAACTGCAGGGCTGCGTCTCCGTGCAGGTAAAATATTCAGCCGTCCACAACGGGAGGCGGAAATGTCTCGTCAAACATGTTGACGGAGCAGGTTTGGTAACCGAAGACTAAAGTCCTATCAAAACAAGCTGTAACATATTTGCTCCATTTGTACAGACTGATGGATGCATTGACCCCACACTTGCTGCGCTGCAAACAGTTGTTACTGATTTACTTCTCTACACTGATCTGGACTCAGATCTCAAAGGGGCTTGCCCAGAAACCGTCTCTCTGGGTCTCTCCCCCTCCTTGTGACATTCAGTTTTTGATGAACCATGAAACTTGCATAACAGAATAAACATAAGTTACTATTGTGCAAAACTGGGCTGTGGTTCAAGGGTCCCTGTGGTCACTGATTCAGCGTCATGAGATCATGAGATTGTAGTAGTATAGTTTATTTGCACATATTAGTAAAAGCAGTACAAAGAATATGTGTGTGAGTCAAATGATCTACAGAGAATATGTATAGCACATTTCAACAAGGTAATTCAAAGTTGAGATACAATTTAAAAACATTTGATTAAAAGGGTAAAAACCTAAAATTTAAAATAAAACAAGATGTGGATTATTTTATTAAAAAAATCAAATGCTGTTTTGAAAATTGACAAAATTTGAAAAAGTTGGGATCAACTATAAATAGAGAATACAAAAGTTAAGGCAAGTTTATTTGTATGGCACATTTCAACAAGGTAATTCAACTTAAAATGTAAAAACGTTTGATTAAAAAGAGGAAAAACCTAAAATTTAAAATAAAAAAGGTCCAACAGGTGTGGATTATCTTATTTAAAAAAAAAAAAAAAAGCAATTGCTTTTTTGAAAATTGCTAATGAAGGTGGTGATTCTAGAAAAAAAACAAAAAACGTGTTTGTTAAATTCTATACTGTATTAAATCGAGTGGGGATAACAATACTTTACTAATACTTTATATATATATTATTATACATTAGCATCCCCCCCCATGATGCATCTACAATAGTTTCCGTGGTGCGGTTCCTCTAGAGAATGCAAAGTTTGTGGCTTTTGCAAGAAAAGGAACCAAACTGAGCTCCTTTGTTGGGGTGTTGTGCTGATTTGAACAAGACAAGCATGTTTGTTATGTAATTATGTGTTTGTGCAGCGATCAGATTACAAGAATGGCTCACACATTCAGGCATGTTTGCAGGTGAACGCAGGTCCGATGGCGTACGCCAGAGCCTTCTTGGATGACAGCAAATCCAACCAGTCCGGCAACAAGAAAGTAAAAGACCTCAAAGACATTTTCAGGTGTCCTACTTCCTCCTGCTACTTTCGTTTTTTTTAATGTTTTTGCATCTTCTAAATCCCTTTTTATTTTAAAAAACAAGTTTGTGAAGTTTGTCACTTTACTTTGGCCGTTCCAGGCGTTTTGTCCAGGCCTGCAGCATGGCTCTGGACATCAACGAGCGTATAATCAAAGAGGATCAGTTCGAGTACCACGAAGGTCTGAAGGGCAACTTCAAGGACATGGTTAAGGAGCTATCGGACATCATCCACGAGCAGGTATTCATGACAGTAGAATATTCTTATGGAGCTGATGTCTGAAGGCAAAAATGTTGCTGCAGTGGTGAAGAAATTAAAAACAGGCCTGGGTTTAATTCAGAAAAAGCTGCGAGATGGAAGGAAATAGATAGATAGCGCTACAGTATCCCTTGTAAACATGTGACATTCAGATAATTAAAGCTTTCTATATTAATTAAAGCCATATAAACACAATCAGGACCAAAAAAAACACAAAGCCTTGATTCAGATTATTCTGGTTTTGGGTGAGCTAACCTTTTAAAGTGATATATACATTTACTGTAGTGACAACCAGCAGAGACATTGTATTGGAAATTGCAAATTTACCTCCTTTCTTACATAGATTTCTACATCTTTATTATATTAGAAAGACAAAATAAGTCAATTTAAGACTTTTCTTACATATATTTCTACATCTTAAGCAATTATATTGATAAATTATATTGGAAAAAGACAAAATAAGGCAGATTTAGCTCTTTTCTTACACAGATTCCTCCATCTTAATCCATACGAATACAATCCTGTCATTATTTTTATATTATAGAGTATTATTACTATAACATTGCCCATAATAACCTTGAACAACAGCACAGATGATAATCTTTGCCCTGCTGTTTGCTCTTATGAAGGGAGCGGTGCAGCTATAAAAAGCCCGTGCACCTGAGTGAACTCATTGTTTACCGAGGGCCACGAAATGCGTTCGTCTCGCAGCAGGAAGCCGTCTAAATATAACATCCGAGGATCAATAAAAACTAAATTTCCTCTCAAACAATTCCTGGAGAGGAAAAAAAAACAAAAACAAAAAAAAAACACCCATCCCAAAGTGTGTTTGGCTGCGGCCCAAACACTCGTCTGTTCTTGCTCTTTGCATTCTTGTTAGAAGAATGAAGCCGAGATAGATGGAGAAACGCTGTTGAACCGCCGGCTGCATAACTTCTCTATAGCGGCTGGAACCTCAGTCCGTGTTGCAATCCTTTTGTTTTCAGAGAGGATATATTTCAGTTGCTCATCACATCATTGGGTTATTGCTTTTTGTTCTCTTCCAGTTATTAGAATGTGCCAACGCGGCGTTGCAGCACATCTATTACGAGCTTTTGTGGCTTGAGTTTTCTGCATTTTTTCTCACTTTTTTTATTTCAAAATGTGACGTTACATCTGCTCTGATATCTCACCTTTCTTCTCTCCAATGTGCTCGCCTTAAGCTTTAAGGAAAAAAGCAGGTAATGTGAACATAAGATCTGTTAAAAGACCTGTTTGTCCTTGTGTGTTTGATTTTTTTTTTTTAAATCTTGATATGCATTTCATGGCTCACAAAACGCATATATCGGGTTAAAAGAAGATTACTTTCTAAATGCGTGTTAACGTCCACGGCTGTAATATCTTTACACGCAGACACTCACTGTGTCCTTGTTGGGACGAGTCAACGCATGTAAAACCTGGATCCTGATAGCGGAGCGGATAACTCACGGATTCCAAAACAAACCAGGACTCTCTCATGAGCAGATGCAGAAATGCTAAGGGCAGGATGAGCATGCATGCTGTTCACACCCACACACCCAGTAAACAAATGTGAAATTTGTTTATGAATTGAAGTGCTCGCGGTGCATTCATTCGCCGCGGTGCTGCACAGCCGCTGCCCAAATGTCAAAACATCCTTAATACAGCAAAAAAAAATAGCTTTTCTGAGAAACGCACAGATCTGATTAAACCGACAGCAGATGCTGACGACTATAATCATTTCTTCATTCGCTCGTTGCTAAACTAAACAAGGTTAATTAGTTGATTTAACCCAGGGGTCTCCAACCCTGGTCCTGGAGATCTACTGTAGGTGCAGGTTTTTGTTCCAACCAAGCAGGAACACACCTGATTCTACTAATCAATCATTAGGGCCCTTGCTATGGAGCTTCATTAGTAGAATCAGGTGTGTTCCTGCTTGGTTGGAACAAAAACCTGCAGCCACAGTAGATCTCCAGGACCAGAGTTGGAGATCCCTGATTTAACCTGTTCCCCTTCTAGGCCTATTGATCAGCCTACCTCTTGAAAATGATATGCTCAGACTTAATGCAGTATATCTCCACAACTACAGGGGTTTTCTGAATGATCTTGGGTTTAAAATAAAGCCAACACCTGTGAGATAGTTGTATATGTGCCAGAATAAATTTAAAATGTACAGTGTTGAAGCACATTCAGGTAGAATGAACCAAAAAAGTAGCTCCGCCCCAAAAACCCTGATCTATTTAGGTTGAAAATCACCTGAAAATCATGGGTTAGTAGCTGAATTCATCTATGGAGCAGTGAAGTAAAGTCTTATAAGAAGTTGCACAAAATGTTCAGCCTTATAAGGTGAAACAGACCAGTTTCAGAGATGTTTTACTACAGGTATGTCCATGGCAAATTTCGTTAATATTATCACAAAAATACAGAAATTTACAAATTTATATTTTCGCTACATGTTCATATTATTGCTTGGGGTTGAAATGATATTTTGTTAAGGTAATAATGTTCAATACACACTTGTAGCTGAGTTTTTTGTGGACATTTTGGTGTGCTACATGTACATATTGGTGCTTGCTATTCGACTTAAGACAGATTTATTTTAATGAAAGCAGGGGAACAGGTTAAAGCTGTTTTTTGTGATTTTTTTAAAAACTTCTGCTATTTGAGACTATTCCACGTTGTACGTGGTCAAACGCTATAAGCGGACCGGTCTGATGTGTAGTTATGCAGCACTTTGAGTGATTTTAATGGAGAGAAACACAATGAACAGGAACATATCAGTCGTGCTGCCTTCAGATGCTGCAGGAGAACATTCCATGAAGTAAAAAAGCAGCTGAGGACCGTTGCAATCACCTGTATTCATTCACAGATCAGCGCACACTGATTTATTGTCCTATGCAGCTGTACGTCTATTATGTGCAGCTGTTGGGGCCTTCCCTTGAAATGTGCCCTTAAAATGTGCTAAATTTAGACACTTCAGACATTTGTTTTATTCCAATATTTTGCACAATATCGTGTAAATGCTGAGGTCATTGTGAGGCAAAAATACATAACGAAGATTGACTCCGTGGATCAGTTTATAGGTTTATTTATAGGTTTATTCGCATGTGCTGTGACTTTCCACACATTTTATATAATATCCACGTGAAAGACAAACATGGCGGATTTTCTAGCTCGATTAAATAATTTCAGAGTGCCTCGTTTCCCCACAGGGATTTAATTTGCAGCCTGGTTACAGAAAGACATAAACTGGGTGGATAAATAGATGGATGAATGGATGGCAGGAAACAAATGTTTGCATCAATTGGATATCCCTCTGTATTTGATTTCGTATCATATCAAATGTGATTTTCATTAGTAACAGATGGGTCTGGCTACTTTCTGTATCGTTTCTAAAACCAGCAATAAATCAATACTGAAAACAACCATTTTGATATATTCCAGCAGCTGCAGTTGATTTACTACCGTTCATAAGACAGTTTAGTTTTTTCCATTACAATAAACTTTTATTTACCGCTATGACTTGTAAAATGAATTGAAAGTTAGTCAATAGGGTTTTCTAATCATCCATTAGCCTTCTGACGCAATTGTTCCATTAGAACACTGGACTGATAGTTGCTGGAAATGCACCTCTATACACCTATGTAGATATCGATGCACCAAAAAACAGACATTTGCAGCTAGAATAGTCATTTACCACATTGGCGATGTGTAGAGTGTATTTCTGATTAGTTTAAAGTTATCTTTATTGAAAAAAACAATGCTTTTCTTTCCAAAATAAGGAAATTTCTAATTTTTGAAATCTGCTACTTAAAATAAGTCGCCCAAAAATACACTGCTGCCTCCTGTTTGAGTAAAGTTTGCCTTTTTTTTAAGTAAAATTATATTTGTGAGTTGATTTACATATTAAGTAGATGCACTAATACAGTTTATTTGTTTAAAATAATAGCAGAATGTTAAAAAAAACATGAGTAAAGCCAAAATCCTTGTATTAGTCTTTTATTTTAATACATTAGGAACGTTGCTTTTTATGTCTTTAATCAGAATGTGCAGAAAAATGTCAGAAAATGAAGAAAAATTAATATTAAAACTCCAAAAACACCAAAATTGTATTGTTGACTTTACCATTCTGACTATTTTTTTTATTTTCTTCCATGTCTTTTTGGCCTTTTAGCATTTGCATTATAAATGTTGGGTCTGTTGCTGTTTCTATGACTCTTCTTCCCTTATTAATAAATTATCAGCCATGTAGTCATTGATTGTCTCTTAAAATCAATGACTGATCAGGTGAATCATGTTGGATTGCATTGTTTTAAACATGTTTTAAACATGACGCTGCGAAACCAAACCACAAACCAAAGCCAACAATGGTTTTGGTTTGAAAAGGGAGTTTTCCTGAAATAATAGAAGAACGCCAGCCTCATCTGTTCAGTTTGCTTCCATTTGCTGTCTGTGTTAATATGTAAATTGCCTGTAAACACACAAAATAAAACACAAAACCGTTGATTATCACATTGGAGGTACGACATTCCAACACTAAGTCTACAAAACGCAAAATGATATTTGACGTTTCACTTTAAGGGACTTTTCCCAGATGAGTCTTGTCTGCGTGAAGGTGAGAAATGAAGGAAGGAAAAAAAATCAGCCTGAATCACATCCCTTCAGACGTCACTGTCTCTACTCGCTTTCAATAGACTGTAAAAAAGATATTGGATCTACTTTTCTGCCTCTTTCCCAACCTTAACAACCCGATGTCATAATTCATTGATTCAGTCGATGAGTCATTACGCAGCAACAGGACGTGATGGTCGGTTTCATGTACTTCATCACATCTCATTTTGTGCATATTTCGCCAAATCTTTTCATGGGACAACACTGTTTTTATGACACTTGGATACAAAGCAAAGGAGTCTGTGTACAGCTTGAATAACTGTGTAAATTTGCAGCTGTTATTGTCTAAAACACTGGCAACAAATGTCCAAATTGTGCCCAAAGTGTCAATTTTTGTTGTTTCTACCCCTTTTTTCATCATGGAGTCTACTAGCGCTTCACAGGTTGCCATCATGGATGTACACTATTTACCTAAAAATTTCCTTATTTTTGAAATAAAAGCATTTTTTTCAATGAGGATAACTTTAAACTAATCAGAAATACACTCTATACATTGCAAATGTCAGTGTTGTATTATACACTGATTTTTCCCCCAGTGGCCACTTGTGGTACTGCAACAAAAAAATCCCAGATTTAGATTACTAATCTTTATATTCCATATTCTTAAATCATCAACTTTTTATCCATCAATTACCTTTGTAACGGTCAGAAAAGCTCTGGAAAATTTTCCCAGCAGAAATTTACAGTTATTCAATCTGTACTCTGACTATTTTATATTGTCTCAAAGTGTGAAAAGACGAAAAGAGGTGTACTCTCTTTAGTGCGATACCCTATCAACCCCATTTTCTCTGACTCACAGCTGCATCTCATGAATGTTTGTCCAGCTTCCCAGCACGTATATTCCAGTTTGTGAATAAAATTTCATGTGATCTGGGATTTGTGACTCATGTGTTTTTGTTTTTTTTTTTTTTTGCTCTGATCCAAGATCTACCAGGAGGATATGATGCGCTCGCTGTTGCAAAACTCTCTCCATGTGTTCCGCGCCATCAGTGGGACATCCACCAATCTGGGCTGATACGTGACACACACACACACACACACACACACACTCACACACAGACGGCGAGGGGGGACATAGCAATCCAAACCGCAGCAACAACAACAGCAGTGACGGTATTTCTGGGGAATGTATTGCAGTACGGTCAACTAAAATGTCAGCATGTGAGACTTAAGGTGTTTGCTGAGTCATGCTAGGTTGCATTGCACTTTGTTTTTTCTGCCTTGGCAACAAACTGCAGGACTGACTCTTGAGATACTGTAATAAAAGCAATTTCTTCGTCTGCATTGTTACACTTCAGATCTATGCAGGACACCCTCTCCAGAATATTTAGGTTTTTTTTTTTACTACTTGAGTCAACTTTTAGAAGATTGTAGCTTATTATTTTTTACTATCTGGCATTTTTCGTTGGCTCTGATTTAAAATGCACCCAAACCGAAAGCATCGAGCATACCCCGTGGTGTTTATAAGCCAGAAGTGCATTCAAACCCAGTTGACATGAATGGGATAAACAGATAAATCACGTCGTAAGAGCAGCAGCAGCATCGGGCCAAAGTTTCAACCTAGTTTGTATAACAACAAATGTAAAAGTCAAAGTAACGGAAAGACCCACGTCAGGGTTTAGTTTCTGCAGCAGCGCTGCTCTAACGACCAGTTTTCTAATGTAAAAGTAGCTGAATTTCACAGAGATTGTAATGTCACACCTGCAAATTCTATCAAGAGCTTTATAAGAGCCATTGAAACCCGTTCTCTGCAGGCTTGAAAGTCAATAAACGTATTTGAGGATTTGAAACTGATCATATTTACTTCAGTAAAGTGAGTGAAGAGCTTCTCTCGTCTGTGTTAAGATCCAGTGCCTTTGTGCAAAACTCCCTTATCTCATGTAATAAGATCACATGCTGGTTATTCACAGTATTTCACAAGTGCTACACTGAAATTAGCAGATAGATTTTAGATAGATATTTAAGCAGATGTACATAATTTGTCATGCTGTAAATTTAATTCTGTATCCATGTATGTACTGTATGTATGTATTTATATTTGTAACATGTTGGACTCTCAGTCCAAATCTGTCCCAGCAGAAAGATTTTTTTTTTATTGCATTGTTTACTGAAGTGCAGCAGCTTGTCCAAACTTACTTTGTAAAGCCTTTTTTTTCCAATAAAATCTGGGAAAGCTCTTAAGATGCATTCTTGATTCTTTTTTTATCGGAGACAACAAAGTTCTGGATCTTTTACAGTATCATTTTTGCTGTAAAAGTCAGTAAAAGAAAAGACCAGTCCTCGGGGTCTGATTCATCTTATGAATAAATACAAATAAATAGTGATTTATTTTTCAACCTGAACCATATTTTATTATTTAAGTGTCTGTTCGGCTGTTCTGAGCAGAAATCTGCTCCAGTATTGAGCAAGCAGCAGCCCATTGTATCATATTTTAGGCTCCAAATGTTACTGTAACCGGAGGCGTGATAATGGAAAATTGTCTTTTGTTCCTGTAAATAAAACCTGATTAAAATGAGCCGAGAAAAGAACAAACACAGCTGGATCCCATACGCTTCCATTAAAGCTGTGACGTGGGTTAGTGGTTGTTGCTCACTACTGAAACATTTCTGTTTGGATCACAGCAACCGAATAACTGTGGAAAATGATTCAGTTTTTTTCCCGTTTACCATAATTTCTGTGTTTTGGAGCAGTTGAAAGACTCATAGCATATTTTCCTGAATTGTATTTTAATGTTTTTGAGAAACAAGACAAAAACATGTTTTAGAAATCACACTAAATTTTTTTTTAAACATTTTCAAATTCATTTTCAAATTCAACCAAATATGCAAAAAGGAAAACTTGGTTTGAGACGGTTAAGTCACTTTGATTAAGTGAAATTACATTTAGTGTCTAGAAAGCTAAAGAAATATAGCTGCTTCCTCCTCTCTGCCTTTGTGCTTGTATCAAAACCGTCTCAAATGAATGAAAAGTCCAAAAAAAGTAGCTTAGGCAGAAAATGTATTTGGATTCTAATAAGACAGGATGATGCAGCAGTGGTGGAAGAGTGAAGTTATGTAAATATCTCACTTTAGCCAAAAAATGACTCTGCTACTATGCTACTATGCTACGAGGCTAACAATATGCAAAATCCCCTCTGACTCCAACATTTAGAACCTGGTTTTATCCGGTTTTTAAATTTCCGTTTAGAAAAAATGGAGTTATATTATAGTATAATATATTTATAAATATAAAGTATATTTTTTGTTATTCATTTCACCTTTCCTATAAAACAAAGAAGATAATAAGGAAAAGTCATAGAAGCAGTGAAACAGGAGCATGGTAATTATAATTATTATAATTATTATCATGGTAATTATAGTATAATTATATTATAATTACCATACCAGGGATGTTTACTGAAAGCAAATGATACTCAGTAATTATACCCTTCTGTTTCAGAGCTTCTTTGTCCTCCGAAAATTTTTTTTTGCTTCAAATAAACATTCTCAGTGCGTTTAGTGATTGAAGGTCTGAGGATTTAATGAGAGCATTAAAATGTGAACTACATAGATACTCTGCGTCCAATCTATGAGGCTTGAAATAACTATTTTAAATATGTAAAAAGAACAAATATATAGATCATACAAACAAGTGGAATGAAATAATAAGAATAATAACCACAACAATTACAACCTTTGTGCAAAAGAAATGATCGAACACTCTATAAATCTTTTCATATATCAGAAAAGGAGATTATTATTATTATTAAATCCAATAGTTCACAATTACTCCTTTTATATAGGCTGAATTTTCTTTAACCTACATGAAAACTAAGTAAAATATGACATTTTTCTTTTTAATAAAGAACATAACTTTACGTACGTATGTATCGTAACCATATTGAGACTCTCTCTCTTTTAATATATATATATATATATATATAATGTAGATTCCATCATTGTAATAGTTTAACTCTTATATTTAAGTTAATTGAAACTTTTTGCTATTTTTCTGAATAAATTTAACGTTCAGACAATGAACCAAACCAAATAATTTACTTAAATTGTATACGTTTAAGTAAATTAAAACAATAATTAGTCTAATTAGTTTAAATTGAGTTAAATTAGTTTGTTTTAAGGAAGGACATTTCAGAATTAATAAAAAAAAATAAGTATGATTTAATAACACATTAAAATCTAATAGATAAACCAGATAAAAACATGTAACACTTACAAGGGGTCAGATTATTATCATTATAATATTAATTATCATTATATTGTGTCTATGTCATATAAAGGTCTTCGGCTCCACTTGTGTTACAGAAATAAAGTTGATTTTATTTATTTATTTATTTATTTATTTATTTTTTAATGTCTTAGCTGCTCCTTGTTGTTGTTGCTCCTTGTCAGCTTTGGAGAAAAAAAGGCATTAAATGGCCATAACCAGCTGGATGAATCTGACTCATTTAGTCCGGCGACTTCCTGGAACGGTGGACGCGCGAACGCGGCTCGATTACGCACGCGCGATCTGCCTTTATTATGGGGCGTCACGTGGGCCGCATACTTTTGACTAGCGACCGCCTTGTGTTTGCGCTCAGTCCGAGTGAGGATCGGCTGGAAGAAGAAGAAGGAACAGCCTCAGCTCCTTGTGAGTCACCGCCGCCCCCGCACCAGTCCCGCCTCGATATTCCCGGACTCAAGGGGCGCGCGCACATCCCTGCGCTCCAAGAGTGTTCCCAATTGTGTGTGTGTGTGTGTGTTTCCTTCTCCGTAAACATTTTGGAGGAATACTCAGACTCTCCAGGACACCCATGGCTTTAACTCTGGATTTTTTCTCTGTCGCGACGCACACGGCGGTGTTTTTGTCGCTCATCTGTGCGGCAGGTGAGTACAGAGGAATGACGCTCACACGCTTTGCGCCTCGGAGCAGGAAACAAGAGCTTGAATTGGGGATTTGTAGAAAGCCCTCGCAGCTGGTTCAGGATCTGAAAATCCAGTTTGGCAGCTTTACTGATGCCCAGGAACCAGAAGCTTAAGAGACGCGTTTATAACATACAGGTGTTTCACAATTCTTATTAAAAATAAACTTATTATAGTGTTTTTATTAGTATTAGTAGGTTTAAATCCTGAAATCAAAAGGTCAAATCCTAAGAACTATGTAAAATACGTCCTTTAAAACTTAAACCTAAAAAGGAATACAGTTACATTCAGGAATGTTTAGTGGAATCAATTTATCTGCTGATATAAAGTGAGTTTCATATTGGATCATATTTGTTTAACATTCAAAATGTGTATATATATATATATATATATATATATATATATATATATATATATATATATATATATATATATATATATATATATATATATATATATATATATATAATGAGTAGTAGCCTCTGTTATAGACTTGGGTTTCATCTCACGTCCAGATTCGTGGTAAATTGGCGTCAACACACATCTGTCGCCATTTAAAAGTCTTCCGATTAGCAACAAATCAAAATCATCTGTTCCAGTTTGGCTTTTCCTTCTCCCCCCAAAAAACTATGGAGTTTCCCATATGAGAACCGATGAACTATTACGATTATGGCAACAATAATTATCACGATTCATGATATCACAATTATATTTTTTATTTAGCGTTAATGACTTGTTGGTTGTATTATTCATTTTAGATGGTTAAACAGATTTGATGCCGAGGGAACCCTAATTGTTCCCAGAAAACAACTTTTACGACACTTTTCTCAACCCAACGACTCTGCGCTTGCTCTGCCGTTTCACGCCCTCTCTCTCTCTCTCTCACACACACACACACACTCGCACGCGCTCGCTCTTTACTCGCTACCTCTCTCACCTGCGCTCACCTTCTCTCCACCGCGCGCCCGCGCTCCCCCTCTCTCGCAGTGCCAATGTCTTGCGCGTTCACGTCCCCTTTCCGACAATTGCGTAAATGACGAAATGCCAGATTAATCCCTTTAACTCGATAATGAGTTTGGAGGTCGTTTGACATGTATAGTCACGATGGAGGCGATTCTGAACAGTTAATTGATTCCTTTGGGAGGTTCCCTCATGGAAACTGAAGTTCCAGCACCAGCACTGCTATAAAACTATAGACGCACAATCACTAGATAAATATGTAAATAAATAAACGCCCTAAAAACCAACAAATGGATACCAAAATAAAAGCCTGTACACACCTTATTACTACATGGTTGTTGTAAAATGCACCAGATATGAGATACGGTGAGTAGATAATGGAAATATTGGAAAAAATAGAAATAAATTACACCTGGTTATCTATTCTGTGTGCATTATTCTATACATTAGTATGGATTATATAAATATACAAGTATAATAGATAGAAGGTACAAGTCAATATATATACAATAATACAATAATAAAAAGATAATTAAAAAGATAAAGTGTGTGTGTGCATGTGTGTGTGTGATGTCCGTTGTGCACAGCAGATTCCAGTTTTGTCATGTTTGGGGTGTTTTTTTGATAAGAAAATTGGTGAAATTGTTTTTCCATCACAAACCTGGATGCAACCCGCTCTATTGTTGTAACACAGACAGATGACCTCAGAGATTATTTGGATTATTTGGAACCTTGAGTCCATGGAACAAGCAGAATCGTTCTCCAAGATCTTGGCAGTGGCAACAAAAGCATCAGAGACACTCTCCAGACTCCCTATTCTGGAGTTTCCATTCCATCCATGATCCAAATATGGGGAATGGGTATTTTACATCCGTGCTCATGAGAATTTGTGTATTTATTCCAATTAAAAGTGATGAATCCTGCTGATGTGTATTCCTAAAGTGCCCAATTCTCACATTTGAGGGATTGAAAGCGTGTGTGTGCGTGTGTGTGTGTTGCTTGGTTAAATCTTAAAGTCATTATTTAAATATTATATTAAATTTATTATTATTAGATTATGTTAAATTATGCCTCCTCCTCTGCTCTGAACCAAAAACAATACAATTCAAAACAGGCTTTCTTTAGTGTTACTGCCAATTTAAACTGATTATAGTGGAGTACAGGTACTAACTTTCATTTCATGACATAAATATAATGCATTCTAGCCAATATTAGCGGAGATTTAAAGGTTAATGTTGTTTCATTTAGCTCCAGTGTGGACATGGGGTCTTCTCTTGCACCAATCTCCTTAGATGCTCGATACCAATCATTTGAAAACAGATTTTTATATATTTCACAACCACAGGATGTGTCTTTCCACATGGTCGATTAAGAAATGAGAAGCTACCTCATTGCATCAGTTGGGGTTAAATAACTTATTTCCACCTTTTTAAAGATTATCAGCCATGTAGAAATGATCCAATAGGAGACTCTGTTTAATTAGTGAAATCGAGGTGGTGACTACTTTTTTTGGCCAGGCAGTGAATATAGATTTTTACATTTCTACACAAATCGTGTAATATTGAATTTGAAAGAACTACAGAAATGAAATTGTGCTTCCTGTTTAGCCCTCTATTGCAAGGACTAAAAAGCAGTAATATAAAAGTCTTTTACTTTGATATCGCCGTGCATTCTGGGCCAGAATTAGACAAAAACCGCGCTGCTGTTGCAACGCGCTATGCAATAGTAGGGTTAGAACCACTTCCAGAGGTGATGTTATTTCCAAGGAAAATTCCGCAAAGTCAAAGCATCTGAAAAACTCCAAAGATCGCAAATCACTCCCAAAGCGGTTTTGTTGAAAACACCGACACCGGCTCGAGAAACGTCAACGTCGATCCAACCGTTCTGGAATTGCGATGAACCACAACACATTTAATGCTTCTTGGAAAGTTTGCCCGCACGCTACAAACTCCAGTGAGTTTTACAATGCTTTAAATTTTTATATATATATATCCATGTGAAATATTTCGGTTTACTGCCCTTAAGTGGATGTAAACGGAGCATGCAGAGCATCCATCATCATCCGTGAGGAAAAGCCTTTGTAGGGGCTAAAATATGCATGATTGTTCCCAAATAATGCAGCTGTGAGGACAGAATGGCGACAGAACGGGGCTCAACAGGCGACCTTGTTTGCACAATGACCTCCAAGGCAGATGCAGTCGTGCCACGCTTCACCCATGGAGGAAGTGAACCTCTCCTTAAAACGGGAAATATGGGAAAATGTTATTTCCTATTCAATATCGCTGTAACTCCTAATGGGCTAATAAAGAGAAGAAGGAAAAAATGAATGAAGTGATTTGTGAGGCTAATGGCTGCGGTTAACCTTTTAAGACTCTTTCCAGCTGAAGGTTTAAAAAAGGGCAATTCCACAATTCTCAAAAACCGCTGATGCCTTTTGAAGAAATGATTGATAAATTTAATATGCCCCCATAAGAGTTGTTGTTTGTTTTAATATTTACAGTTGAGTTAGGAGACACTAGACATCCCTGAAGTCTCTATTAGAGAGAAACTAATGGATGCAAAGTGTTTAGTATGAATGTAAATGGATCAGAACCCTCTGTAGATTTACAGGAAGACGTCATGGTGGAGCTCCATCTGAAATTATTGCAATACAATATGTTGTTGCTAACGTGTATAACTCCAGAAAAGCTAAAGAAATATCGATTCCTCGATTCCACAGCTGTTTTTATTATCCAGGAAAAACACCAGAAGAGCTTGAATTTGTTTCTTATTCATCAGGGACAGATTTGTCACATCTAAAGGAAGAATCTGGAGACTTGTGAATAGTAACTCTCTAATTCCTCCTTTTTTTTTCTTGGCCAACAGATCGCCTCCCTCCACCGACAGGGCTGTCGTATGAGTGGCTGGACGACTTCACGGTCCACGTGTCCTGGCTGAAACCCGCCGGTCTGCCGGGCGACTGTGAGATCACCTACAAAGTCCAATCAGGGAAGGAGGTAAAAGAAAACGCGAAGGCTCGTCTCTCTGCTGGCTTTCTTCCCAGTTTGCAGCAGTCGAGACCATAATATTTCCACCAGTGTTCATTTTTTGTGTTCTTTTTTGTTTAGTCACATTTTAGTCAAAGTATTTTAGTCTTAATAGTCTTTCTTTAGGCTTTGACAGCAGGTTGATAGCAATGCTAATCAAAACGAATCCAGGCAGGTATCTCTAACAATAGGACTTACTGTTAGGAACCTTTGTTTAGTTCAGTGTGACACAGGGACATGTTTTGAAGTGACACCACCGGAGCTAGCGGACCGAGCTGAACGTTACCCGCACGCTAAAAGTTGAATAAAAGTGCGTAACCCAGCAGGTTAAAACGGTAGCAGAGAGTAGATTCTTGTAATGAAGTAGCAGACGTCGCCGCATTTAGTGCCGGCAGCACTGATGGATGCTACAGCACTGATGGATGCTACAGCACTGATGGATGCTACAGCACTGATGGATGCTACACACGCACAGAGGCTTTTATTCAGTTTTAATTAAGTATAAGTAGACGTTGTCTTTTTTCATCAGTGTCAGTTTTTGTCCGTTAACCTCTTATGATACATAACTGTATAGTGAGCGGCGGGGGAGTCATTTATGACGATACTACGCTTGAGTCATTTGTTTCTATGTGCAAATAACCCAACAGCTATGGTCTCGAAGCTGTTTCGCATTGATTGACACAATGTCACGTAGCTTTTTCAGAGCGCAACTAGAGAGACAGAGTCACTAGTCTTTCTAAATACTTATTTCCACATTCTTCTTGCAAAATTACACTTTAAACATGTGTGTGATTCATGGCGTGAGTCAAACGGGATCAACAAACGATCCGTGTCTCGCTTTTGACGAGCACACATCATTTTTTTCTCAAACCGGAAAGCTGAAGTAATTAGCTCTCAAGATCAGTGGAGACATTATCTCCACTTCACTGAAAGTTTGATGCAGCCCATTAGCTTTAAATTACATTACTAAAAGTACAGAGCTCAAAAGTCTTTCAGAGCCGTTCACTGCATCTCACTGGTTTCACTTTGACGGCCTCGTCCTGAAAGGTTTGGTTGTATCAAAGATCTGATCGGACAACACATTCCTTTAGGCTTGAAAGGTACGGAGGTGGCTGCAGGCAGGGATTCTTTCAGCAGGCGTCATTAAAGGCTGCGTCTTTTTCTTCATAGCTCGTTTGCACGACTCTCAGGAACATCACATTCACTTGTCTGGGAGAAGAGGCAGGTTCTACGGGTTGCAAGTACATCATTCAAACTGTCACCAACGACAGTGAGTTCTGTGACAGGAACGCGAGCACGCCCGTGACCATCAATACTGATGGCCTGGTTCCAAGAGGTAAGAACAAAAGAGCTGCAGCGACAATAACAAGCTGAGGTTGTGTAGTAAGATCAGAGGCAGGAAAGTTATTTAAACGCCAAGTTGTAAGATGAACAAATGAAGACAGTTTTTTTTTTTTAATAAGAGCTTTAAATCAGTCACAGAAAGCAACACAACAGGCTCATATATAGGGAACAATGACCCGTGTCTGACAATCATTAAACTCATCCACAGCTGAACAAATTCTGGATTTATTGTTTCCATAAGAAACAAAGTCCAACAGACATTATAGATAAGTTTCTAGCAGGTACCACGCATCTGTTCCAAGTGTCGTAAACATATAGACTAATGTTCAAAAGTTTGGGGCCACTTAGAAATTTCCTTATTCTTGAAAGAAAAGCGCTGTTTTTTTCAATGAAGATCACTTTAAACCAATCAGAAATACACACTATACATTGATAATGTGGTAAATGACTATTCTAGTTTTTGGTGCATCAATATCTACATCGGTGTATAGAGGCGCATTTCCAGCAACTATCAGTCCAGTGTTCTAATGGAACAATGTGTTTGCTCATTGCGTCAGAAGGCTAATGGATGATTAGAAAATCAGCACAGCTGAAAACAGTTTAGCTGCTTAGAGAAGCTAGAAAACTGAAATCAAAGTTTGAAGGAACAAATATTTCAAATGCAGATCATTATTTCTAACCATTTCAGTGTCTTGACTATGTTTTCTGTTCATTTTACAACTCATGGTGGTAAATAAAAGTGTGACTTTTTCATGGAAAACACTAAATTGTCTGGATGAACCCCCCAAATTAAATTTCCACCACAATTGTTCTTTTTTTTCAGCTTTTTAGTCATTTTCCTAAAGGGTACGACTTGAGTCTTCTACACGTGTGACAACCTTTGATTTTTGCACTGTACAGATGAAGTGATGAAGGACTTCAAATGTGTCATCTACGCCAATAAAACCGACTGTTCCTGGGAACCGGTGAATCCGTCTCTGAACCTGACGATCTCCTATAGGTGAGAATCACAGCAGGAGTCAAATGGCGAGAGGATGGAGAGATTGTGAAATAAATAGTTGAATCAAGGAGGAATATTCATTTTTATAGTGTTGATTCCCCCAAGGACAGAAATTTGGGAGGCAAGATTTTGAATTAGAGCTGAGTAAAACAATAAAAAATACCTACTATAATTGAAATCCCTCATAGACAAAGGTATAGCGGGCGACATGATGGTGCAGGGGTCAGCGCTGTTGCCTCACAGCAAGAAGGTTCAAGACCTCCTTGGTCCTGGGTCTGGGACCTTTCTGTGTGGAGTTTGCATGTTCTCCCTGTGTCTGCGTGGGTTTTCACCAGGTACTCTGGCTTCCTCCCACAGTCCAAAAACATGCTGAGGTTAATTGGAGACTCTAAATTGCCCGTAGGTGTGAGTGTGTGAGTGAATGGTGTGTGTGCCCCACGATTGGCTGGCGACCATCTGGGGTGTATCCCTGCCTCTCGCCGTAACGCGCTGGGATTGGCTCCAGCAGACCATGTGACCCTAATGAGGAATAAGCAGGTATAGAAAATGACTGACTGACTGACAAAGGTATAGCAACTGACTTCCTTAGATTAATCTTATAACCTGATGAGGCACTGAAGTTGGCTATAGATTTAAAAAACGCTCCATTTCTCAGGTTTATTCTGATATAAGAAGGCATCATCTGCAAATAAGGAAATCGTGTGGATTTCTTTATCTACAGGTTACAGGGGTCACCCCTGTCTAATTGTCCACTTACATCTGAAAAGTCTTCAAAAAACTAGGAAAAATATCCCTTTAAAGTACATTTTAGCACATAAAAGAATTGGGAATAATTTCTGAGTAGCTCAATCTTTAGGTTAATATGTATTGATTGTGATTACTGAGAGTCTTTGCACTCATTTGCTGCATTTAAATTAACAATCCTCACATATTTAAAGTCCATTAAAAAGTACAATATTTCCTTACTTACAAGTAAAATGCAAGTGCTTAAAATTGTACTGAATTTACAGAACATGAGCAAATCGACTGAGTTACCCTGCAGCACCTGGTGATGTTCAAACCCAGCGGTGGGAATGGAATCAAGAATGCAATGAGGAAAAGATTAAGTTTGGGTGTTATGCAGCTTCCACAGTAAAATGGAGGAAATGCTCTTGTAAATTCCTCTAATTTCCTGATGGAATCTTCAGCAGGATGCCAGCTTCCGTGGTTCTTCCTGGGTGTCGATGTACAGGAATATTATCGCTCGTGAAGACAAACCTTCGTTTACAGCATTTACATAAATTTACTGGCAGAAGGTCTATGAAATCTCTTCCTGTAATGTCTCGTCACATTTACAGCATCGGCGCTCACGATTCCTCATGGGATGCAGATAATGTGAGCTGTGTACACAGCAGCAGTAAACAGGGCAAAGTGTTTAGAGCGGTTGGGTGAAGCCTCTTTTTCACTTTGCTGTTTTTGTTTTTTTTATAACAGGGTCTGTGGAAGATCTAAGGAAGACAGGGAGACGATAAAACTGTGCAAACAGCTTTACAGCAGTGGAACGAGGAACGGCTGCTACCTGAACAGCAGCATTCCCGCCACAGACGTCTGCATGTTAGTGAAGTCTGAAGCCGGACGGAGCACTTTTCGACCTTCACCTAGTCGGTGTTACATCTTTATAGTTTTAATATAGAAACATGTGAAATGAAGTATCGTCACCCTATTGAAAGGAAGTGAGTTTTTCGGCCTAAATCATCTGGTAAAATCACATTAATCCTGAAAGGATCAGACTCTTTATGCTGGATAGGACAATGGCCATTTTACTTTTTATCATTTTATTTTTTTTTTTTGCCTAAATCGGGATAAAATGACAATTTGGCTGCTTCAAGAAGCTTCTATGGTGCAGAAGAAGCTCCAGACATGATTCTTGAATCAATTTCTATGATGTTTTATACTCATTTTAGTATAAATTTCACAAGTTTGGAGATTATAATCAATAAAAACGGGCAAAAATTCCCAGGAAAAGTGATGAAAAAGGGAACTGACATTATTTTCATTTAACTCCAGGTTAATGTAAGTTTTAAGTTTTCACTATGGAATAAAAACACCAGGTTTAAAGTTGCCTAAAGTCACTCTACAATGTTCTATGTATGTCTGCAATCAGCCACTTTCAAGGCCTTTTTGATTTGAATGATTGATAAAAAAATGACACACACCTTCATTTTAATAGGGCAACGATATGAAATTTTGCTTGATTGAGCCTTGTTTGTATATTTTTCCTGCCAAATACATAAAAAAAAAAACTAGATTTGTTCTTTATTGGCTGTTTTACGATCTCCTCAGGGATACCTTCGCCCAAGCTGAACATCAAAGAAGAAGGAGATCAGCTCGAACTGAGCTGGACTCCTCCCGAAGTAGGAAAGAATTGCGACTGGACATACGACATCTGCTACACTCGATGCAGTGAGCCCCAAGTAAGTTGTAGAGCGTGAATGTTAACTCTTGAACTGGAGCAACTTCCTGTTGGTTTAATGAACGTCTCTCTGCCTTGTTCAGTTTTGCAGCAACTTCACGCCTCGGGAACGGGAGCCTCTGCTGCTGCCCTACGATAAAAAATGCCGCTACGTGTTCAAATCCCGAGCCAGGAGCGGTAACTACTGCACCGATCTACTCAGCGACTTCTCTGAAGCCTCTTATGGTAACTTTTTTACTCTAAGATTGTCTGTTAACTACTCTACAACTAGTCCAGACACTGCTTCATCCTCAAATGAATATGCAAATGAAGTAAATGATGAATAAATATGCCGTCATTTTACAATATAACAGTTTATGTGCAGGTTGATCAGACTTTTATGAAGGGATCAGTCAAAATGTTTTATTGAATTATGTCAAAAACACCATATATATGTATATTTTACACATAATTAACACTTAATTGTCAAAATCTAACTTAGAATAACCTAGAATACAAGGTATATAATGGTCAAAAGGTCATTTTGAGAAAAATACACCTATGTAGATATTGAGATATAGTAGATAAAACCAGACATTTGCAGCTAGAATAGTCATTTACCACAGCAGCAATGTATAGAGTGTATTTCTAATGAGTTTAGAAACTCATCAGAAATTGGAAAAAAGCAGCGCTTTACTTTCAAAAGTCAGGACATTTCTAAGTGACCCCAAACTTTTGTCCTGGATTCAATATTTTCCTCCAATCGATGGCACGGATTAGATCATTTAGACCAATTTAAAGATGTTTGCTCCCTCTAGTGGCCGTTTAACAGCACAGCAGGCAATAAACACTTCAGATGTGACTCAATGAGATTCAAGTTATTAATTTTCAACATTTTTTTTTTCTTGTTTTAGGTTTGCATTTCAGTGTCTGACTTGAGTAAAAATAAAAAAAAAAGCTTGAATTTGACTTTGCAGAAAGGATAAACATCAGTTTGTTCACGTCAGGTACCGATGAGCCTCCTGATGGGACGATGACCATGGTCGCCATAGTGATCCCCGCCTTCCTGTCCATCTGTGTCATTTTGTCGTGCTACTGCTTCAGGAGGTGTGTGTGTGTGTGTTTTTTTAATTATTATTTTCATACGTGTTTTTTCTGTCCCTGACGTCCTTGTTGCGTCTCTTAAAGGCACAGCGCCATCATTTGCCCCGTCATACCGGACCCTTCAGCGATATTCAAAGAAATGATGATGAACAAAGACAAAGAACTGAAGGTACATTCCAGGACGATGACAATGTCTCTACAAAACGCTCATCCTTCTCTTTTTTTAAATGTATTTATTAATTTTTGTTTCAGATGGAGACAGAAACCCTGTACGCGCCGGTGCCGGAAACCATCGAATCCTGCAAAATCACCCTGGTGCCTGAGAACGACGTCCTCCTGATGCAGAACTCCTGATGCGACGCCGACGCCGCCGCGCTTTAGGAATTTCCACTCAGGGAAATAAGAGATTAAAAAACTCATCTGGAAATGGAACAATGTTTCCAGACTGACTTTAACACCAGGCTGAAAAGCTTCGCTTCGCTGACCTCTGCAAGGTCAGGGCCGCGCGCTCTTTTTTTTTTTTTTTTTTTTTAATTATGTTATTTTCCCATGCGCTCGGTTTTTTCAGCTGCTATTAAAGTTTCTCTCGGGGACAGGGCGGAGGGAACGCCCTCGGGTCCTTGGAAGCGGGAAATACAAACAGGATAATTTATCTGTGATCGTCAAAACCTGCGGCTAGACCGGCGGCTTCCTGGTGAGGACTGAGGAGGAAAAGCTGAGCTCCGAAACGGCAAAAAGAAACACCCTGGAAAAGGATGGGTGGAATGTCCACCCAACGAGACTTCTGGATTGGGAGAGTATGATCCCGTTTGTTGGGATTCCAAGAAAACCGGCGATTTTTGTCAGGAGCAAAAACCGAAATGTGGCCAAAACTGTCTCCCGGCACCATGTGAGGGCGGGAAAAGGCGGCTTGTTTGGGCTTGTTTGCATGAATCCAAACAGCGTTTTCTCAGGAGTTTACTGCTGGTGGTGCAGCTGCCTGGCGGGCGGCGGCCCTCGCCAAAAAAAAGACGCTGCGAGACACTTGAGCTTGTATGTTTAATTTAATGAACAGCGTGGTAGCGTTTTTTTATTTGGAAAATCCAGACTTGACATCTTAGAGTTCATGCCTTTGTCGGTGCACGTCAAAAGAGGCACACCACCAGTCTGGCTTGCGTGCAGGATTCATTGTCGACTAACGCAGAAAAATAAAGAGTCCGGTAATCCTCTACGTTCATATCTGCGTTTCTCTCTGTCGCCTTCTCTTCTCGGCGCCTTTTCAAATGCTGTTACCTGGAATATTCAGCTTAGTGTCAAACAAATTCCATCAAATAATTCTAATCTTGATTGTCACCCTATTAAAATAAAGGCCTGTGTCATTTATTTTCTTGGATTAGACTAGAAACTTTATTGATCCCACGTCGAAAAAGACAAAATAATAAAATCATATACAAAAAAGTACAAAAAAAAGAAAGTACTAAAGTTTTTATAAATTGACTTTAAGTTTTTAGGAAAACACAAAAAAACTATCAAATGCAGAGAATATTATGATTATTAATCAAAAAAAGGCCTTGACATTAAAGAGGAATTAAAGCGTAAAATGTGATTTTAGGCAACTTTTAAACCTGGATTAAACTGAACTGTAAAATCTCTAATTTAACTTCAGGTAATACAAGTTTAAACTAATATCAGGTTCCTTTTTCATCACTTTCCCAGCTCTTCTTTGTATTTTATTGAAAGTAACTCATCTCCAACGTCCAGTTTTGGCGACTTTTTGAAGCCTGACGTGGCAAATTTTCAATGAAGACGTTTTTAATGGAGTTAAGCTTCCTGGAACCTCCTGTTTCTTTATATTTAGCTACATATTTATTGATATGCACAGCACTTTATATGAGATTATTATTATTAAAGTACAACATGTGATATTTATACTAAAAGTACTATAAAACCTTAGATTCAAGACTCATTTAGAGCTTCCTCTGCCGCCATTATAAAAGCTTGTTAAATTGTCCTTTCAACTAAGTATTTAAGTGATTTTTACCAGATGTGGCAGCATCAAGACATGATTTAGGCCGAAAAGCTCACTTTGGTCAAAAAATGACTGAGGCCGTTATTTTAATAGGGCGACGATATGATCCGACACTGGATGCCTGAACATTATAACCTCTGATGTGTTAAGAAGTTCGTCATTGAGACGTTGGGGCAACAGGACAAACAGAAAAACAGGCGTTATTAACATTAATAGACGCTTTACAGTCATAACAATTAGCCGATTAAGGCTGAACTGCCAAGAATTATTTAGTTTTAGTGTCACGTCGCTGTACAAACACCGTCTGCCGTTTAAATCTTCGTCATTGAACCGTATTATTAAGTAAAATAACGCATTTCTTTTGTAAAGCTTAGAAGAGGGCGGCAGTTCAAGTCGGAACCTGCAGAGCAGCTTTTCGTGTCGAGATATGTAGCAGCCACACTGAGCCAGTAATGTGACATGTGATGAGGAAAGACAACGCCACTGATCGCCTGTGTTGAAGCACATCCAGCGCACTAATCTAATAGCCCCAGTTTGTGAAAGATGACAGCGATGTCCTAATTCATATGAATGTGTGCGCTGAATCGTGTACTTTGATGGAAACGCACAGTTACAAAATGACATAATCTCCTTTATCGGATTCATATATTACATATAATTCATTCTGTAAAAGTCAGTCAAATGAAATATCTGCTGATAAAACCAGATGATTCCTCTTAAACTTTGATTTAAAGTGTCATTACTGAGCGTTGAGGGATGTTTGCTTTAATTCGACATTAACATCTCCCCTAAAAAAGCCCAAAATATGTGCTGGACACATTATTTTTCAGGTAAACTGCATCCCCCTCCTCAAAATCATGTGCTTTTGAACTGTAATATAAACAGTTTAGGTTTCTTATATATTCACATTGTAATTTTTCAATGTAAAGGCAGCTATTGTTTTTTATTATTTGTTAGGTAGCTCTCATTGTGTCCCTGAGGTATGAAGCCACACAGGTTTTTGTTTCTTTCTATTCCTTGCAGTCTTTTCAAGAATATGCGGTTGAAAAACTCTGCTCAGTGATATTTGAATGAATTGTCATTATGAGGGTGTGTGTGACAAAGGAAACGAGCTCTAAAGAAAGACAACAGAGGGTAATCGGCTATAGTAGATGCATTTTAACTATAATTAGGGCTTTTAAAGTTAAATAAAACATCACAGAAGTCCTGATTGTGCATCGCTACATGCACAAATTGGACTAATTTGTGTGACTCGGACTCATAATACTCAGTAAATGTTAAATTTAACAGGTTGGTTTGTGTTTGCCATGTTTTTTGGGGGCATTTTCAAAGCAAAACTGAGGTTTGACATTATTATTGAGACTAAAGCTCAAATCTAAAGGCTGATATTATGCATTAATGATTGATTGTCCAATCCTAAACCTGGGTGTGTTCCTCACCTTAAACCGCAACGACGCCACTGTGGAAGACGAGTCAGTCATGGAAACAGGTTGCAGGAATTGCATGATGAAAACAAAAAGGGCGGACAAGTTTAGACGCATCTGGAGCTCTAAGGCAGAAAGGTAATGACGAAAATATGTCAAACACTGAGCGAGCTGCTTTATACTGAGACTGGGAGATGATGGGAAGATGGTTTACCCATTGGAGACATCTGGTGGACAGGAACGAGAGAACAAGGAGGCACCAGAAGGCAAAATAATTACAAATTATTAGTTGATGTGTTGTCATTTGACTTATCAAACTTGATAATTAGTTAATAAATCTGTAGAATTAAGAGAGTTCCACATGCAATGGTGCAGAAGGAGTCTGTTTAAATCCTAATACAACAGCTATTACAGCAGGAAAGGTGCATAAAAAACCACTGACTATGAGGTTTTGTCCCTTATGTTCACATATTTACAGTGGATATAAAAAAATGGCAGTTTTTTGTGATGTAAAAAAGTAATTACACCAAATCTCACAGCTTTTTCCACCTTTAATGTGATCTGTAACCTGTACAATGCAACTGGAAAAAGGAATTTAAACCTTTTTAAAGAGAGAAATAAAGTAAGTTTGAAATAACCTGGTTGCATAACATAATAATTTATTGAAGCACCTTTTAGCTTTTATTACATCACACAGTCTTTTTGCATTTGCTCCAAATCTGATTTCAAATCCTCAATCTTCTCCTGGTAAAGCCATTTTTTTGTTGATTTGGACGTGTTTTTAGTGTGTTTTATGCTAAAAAATGAAATTCCTCTTCATTTTCAGCTTTCTAACAGAAGCCTGAAGGTTTTGTACCAACATTGACTGGTTCCAGAAAAATCAGCCCCAAATCCTGATGCTGCAGCCACCATGCTTTACTGCAGCTATGCTATGTACCCTTTGGAATTAAGGCCAAACACTTCAACCTCCATTGGACCAGGGGTAGGCAGCTGTTTATACTGAGACTAGCAGATAATGGGAAGATTTTTACTCATTGGAGACATCTGGTGGACAGCAAAGATAGAACAAGGAGGCAGGATGCACCAGAAGGCAAAACCACCTCAATGGAATAGTGTATTAATTACAAATAAATCTGTAAAATCAAATAGAGAGATGAAGCTAATACAACAGGAAAAGGTGCATTTAAAAAACAACTAATTGACTATGAGGTTTTGGCTCTAATGTTCATGTATCTAGAGTGGATAGATATATGGTGCAGGTTCTCTAGGACCAGGGTAACCAAATGAAGCTGGCCACAGGTATAACAGTTCATGTCAGATATCCCTGCAGCTCCTTCAATGTTGCTGTCGGCCTCTTGGTGGCCTCACTGATCAGTTTCCTTCTCCTCGTATCACACGCGTCCTTTTCTTGTTAATGTCACTGTTCTATTTTGTCTTATGTTTTACATAATCCCTTGTTATTCTATTGTACCCTTCCCCAGACTGGTATATTTTACAAAGAGATCCTTCTGTCAGCTCTTGAAGTGGCAGATGTGGCCTTAACTTCAGGTTAATCAGAGGAACTTTGTTGAAAGAGTTGAAAGATTTCGTGGAAAAAGTTGGTGAAATATTTATCTTGGTGTCATATTTTTAACATCACAAAAACTGGTATTTTAACAGGGGTGTGTAGACTTTTTATATCCATTATATGTCTATTATACACACTGTTACCAGCTTATATATGGACTGGTTTGGGTGGAATGTCCCTGATCCCTGCAGGTTTTATTAATCTGGGTGGTTCTCTTCCTCCTTTTCCCTTTCCCTTTCTTTCCCCTTTGTCTGATGTGTTGGATACCTCTGCCTGTGATTTTTTTTTTTTTTGGTGAAAATAAACAGACTTTAAATTTCCTTTTGCCTCCCGAGTCCTGCGTTTGAGTCCTTTGGTGCAGTTTTTTCTATAGAGAGAGAAATCATCTGAACAGATTAACTTTCTAAGGCAGTTAAGGGTAGTGTTTAAAAAATATACCTCAATTCAACGAGGAAATACCTGTTTCAACTTCCTGCTTCATGCTAGCATCTTACCAGAAATATGACTAAGTCCAGAATCATTTGCTTTCATTTTCTTTTTTGTAGAAACCTCGACACTTCTTCTTCTTTGGAATTCTATCAACAAGGATGCTGTAGGGCAATAAACTGCACTCCTCTTTCCACATCTGAAGCTGTGTAACTGAAGATTCTTTGCACTAGGAGTTGATCTGTTTACTAAAGATAAGTTATTGCTTGATAATCGTAGCTATTTGAGCTGCTATGGCAAAATCTGCTGGACTTTCTGAAGCTGAAAATAGCTGCTAAGAGCTACTAAATGCACAACTATAACTATTAACATGTGAAACAGGCGTTTTTCTTTTGTCATTTATTATTATTTATTATTATTAGGAGTAGAAAGTGCTGCTTTTGACATGTTTTGCAACTACTTCACACATTTTGTGCGATAATTTTAACCTGTGGCTTATATTTATTATCATTTTATATATATTTATTTATTTTGCAACGTGACAATGAGCACTTCTTACGTCACAATTACAGTTTTCATAGAGATTAGATTCTATTCATTTCACGGTCCATTCTATGCCCAGTATAGTGTATTTTTACCTGTTTTTTTAGGATCAACCAATCACGTTGTTTAAACGGTTTAAAAGAATATGTCCTACCCAGCAACAGGCTCAATCACACCTTCTTGTTTCTGTCCAGTCCTTGAGTCTCTGAGAATAATCACTCCTAACTAAAACTCCTTATTAGGAGCTTCTAGGCTAAATTAGGAGCTCTGAGAAGATTCTCACAATCGGCCCCACACTTGGTGATAGTGGGTATAGAAGGGAAATAAATGGACCTGTTTATATGATCTAAACTCTAGGAAGCCTGTGTAATTATGAATAATAGCTTAGATAAAAAAAACATCTCTGTTAAATAAATAGACATGATAAAATTATCCCACAAAATGTGTGAAAACGCAGGCCCGCTTGTACATTTCTCACTCGCTGATAGTTTTATTTATATTTACGGGTGTTTGGAGGATTTTTCTCCCGCCTCTTTCAGCCATTATCAGCTATTTTCTGAAACTCTCCCAAGCTTCTTAAAAATCCTCCTCCCAGCTCTCTTAAACGCTAAGATTCATCAGGATTGTCTTTTGTTTTTACTAGAAATTTGTCCTAACTTTAGTGGAAATTCTAAGAAAATGTCATAATTCTGAGAATTTTCTTAGAATTTGCCACTAGGAGCAACTCTTAGTTCAAAGAATTTGTAGTAATACATGTAAGTTATCCACAGCTCACATGCAAAACCCATTTAAATATATTCTTTATTGCAAATTGTAAATAATTAATTAAAATAAGAAGGAAATAGTTGACAGTCACCATGCTAGCAGGCTCACAGTCATGACACTAACATGCTAACTTTTAGCATGCTATGTTTTTACCATTGTTGACATGTTTAACATGGGCAGAAAATGCATTTCGTCCCAACTTTACGTTTCTATAACCAAGTTTCACCTGTTAGGATCATTTTATTTTGGCATAATTGCTCCATTGGCTAAATCTTCTCCGTTTGCATCGGTCTCCTTTGAAGATAGATGCAGCTGAGCTTAGCTAGTGTGCTAATTATGCAGCAACCACAGCTTTATGCTTTCAGTTTGTGTGTAAATTTGGGATTTTATGCTTCTGCCTGCCTGATTATAAGAGTTAGAAGAGTTTTAATTAATTAATAAGAGTGTGACTCGATTCTAATGTCATTCAGTGGATTCATAATAAGCACGAATTGATCCATCAAAAGAGAGGAAATGGAACTATTTGGCTGAAAACAACCATAGAACCATATTTGTTGGTGTGTGTGTGTGTGTGTGTGTGTGTGTGTGTGTGTGTGTGTGTGTGTGTGTGTGTGTGTGTGTGTGTGTGTGTGTGTGTGTGTGTGTGTGTGTGTGTGTGCCAGTGTAATGGCCATGACTGGTGTTATCTCCTCTACCACACAATAGCCTGTAACACAGACAAAATGTCGTTTGACAGGCCTGTGTCTTCTATCTAACTCAGCCTGCCTTCCTCTCCTCTCAATTCTTTCCTCTTTGGTAAAATCTCCTTTGGACATATTACCGACATGGACATCGAGCTGTGACATCGGGGCACACTGCGTTTATATGACCAAACATCTCAGAGACATGAAAGACCCCTAAAAGCACCATGAAAGTGTCTTAAAATGAGCCGAGGAATGTCAAAGGGCTGCAACCATGAAAACATGTCAATGGTTAAGAAAAGGGGGGAATCTCAGAAACATGAGGATCTTTTTAAGTCTTGACTTTTCCAACATTCTATACACTACCTTTTAAAAGTTTGGAGTCACTCAGAAAGTACTGTTTTTCTTTCAATTAAGATAACTTTAAACTAATCCAAATACACTGTTGCTAATGTGGTAAATGACTATTCCAGCTGCAAATGTCTGTTTTTTTGGTGTAATATCTACATATGTGTATAGAGGCGCATTTCCAGCAACTATCAGTCCAATGTTCTAATGGAACAATGTGTTTGCTTGTGTTTGATTAGAAAACCCTTGATGCTATCATGTTAGCACAGCTGAAAACAGTTTCGCTAGTTAGAGAAGCTAGAAAACTGACCTTCCAAAATTTGTATTTCAAATACTAATCATCATTTCTAACCTTGTCACTGTCTTGACTATATTTTCTATTCATTTTACAACTCATGGTGGTAAATAAAAGTGTGACTTTTCATGGAAAGCACTATTTTCTGGGTGACCATAAACTGCCATGTTTAGTCACATTATTTACTATTTATATCCATCCAAACATCCAACTCACAGCCTATTATTGATGGATAATTCATGCTGTGACTGAACATGACCTTAAAATGTTCATATTCATTGCGTGTCCTTTCACATTTTAGCCTAAATTACATTTACAGCAGGTTACAGGTTAGCATTTCTATCGGCTTCCTGTTGCATGCATATATAGGCGACTTCACTATTTTTCTCATTATCTTAGAATATTATAACTTTCACCTTTCCTCCTCTTTGCCTGGTCGTCCTCTGCCTTTCTTGCTGGAAGAAATGATAACTTTGATTGATGCAACTTGTTGATTTTTTGGGTAAAAAAATTATCTTGGTTGAAAAATGTCAAATGCAAGTCTCCTTCTGAAGAAATTTAAGGAACACAGAATTAAAAACGGCCAAAGAGTTACAAGTCACATGGACTTTCATCTCCTTTGTGTATGTGATGACCCTCAGACAAGGCTCAACAAAAGAGGTCAACATAACAAACGCATATTAATATCCTCCAAAACAGAAAGGTCAACTAAAAGATTAATTAGAGAGAGGAAACAAAACACCCAAATGAGACCACATAGGGTCAGGTGTAGCAAACTGATGGTATAATTAAAATTGCAGGTCTAATAACTTAAAATACAGATTTTCAGGAGCCAAGTTGTCTGCTCTTCCTCTAAAGAGCAAACAGATCCTTTGGTTAAAGGTAAAAACACTTGGAAAAAGTAGTTCCATGTTAAAAATCAGTGTTTTTTAAGGCACTGCTACACAACCTAGTACTCGAGCTAGTGCAAAGTGACGGAATAACTTTATGTGTTCAGAGGATCAGAGTTGGAGTGTGAAGGATCAACAGAATGGGAGGCCTCTGTTTTTATTATAGCAGCCAGAGACAGCGTTTGATGATAAAACCAGGAGACTTCCTGAGAAAGACGGAGTCCGTCTGATTTAAAAAGCTGCTTCGAAACCCAGTAAAATGGTTGGCAATCCCCTAAGTGACAGATAACGGATGCAGCATCAGCATGAACCCCATGATTTCATCCTACAGCAAGATAATCCACATCCTACCTGTGGACTGTCGCATCATCAGATGAGATGAGACATTTAACTATCCAAACTGGTATTTACTCAACAATTAGCAGCAAAGGGAGGAGCGATCTCACAGCTCAGTAAATGTGACCCCTGGGGTCAGCAGTACTCTCTGACCATCGCCTTAAATATTCAAGCAAAAACTTCACTTTTAGAAGGTTTGGGAACAAGGAAGGGACAGGAACTTGTATTTTAGTGGTTTTACACCTTCTTTTAAATTAATAATTTATATTAACTATTAAGACTTGTTGTAAATGTGAATATTATTTAATGTAATCTAATCTAAATCTATTTTAAAAATAGCTGCCAAGCCATAAATCTACTCTATTGGCCCACACACATTCTCCCTTCATGATCTAAGCTGTAGCTTTTATTACCATATGGTCCACTGGAGATATCTCCTTTTATGTCAATCTGTCATTTTCTCCTTCGCTTGAGAAACCAGAACCGCTGCCAGTGATGTTGATTTATTTTCTGAGAATAAATATCTTCTCTGTATTTTTCTTGGCTCCCTGCCCTTATCTGCCCATCGCTGTCCAGGCACGCCTGAAAGTTTGAGGAAGGAGGTGAGCGTGGACGGAAATGTTGACACATACCTTCATACAAACACTCATGGGAAGAAGAGTTTCCTGAGTTACAACATTACACCCACACGTAAACAAAATATTAATGAAAAACACAGAAAACAACTCGCGTTTTCTAGAGCTCCATCGAAAGTGAGCACTTTAACCCATTTAAGCCAATGAGCCTTTAAATCTATGACTGTTATTTTATACTTAAATAAAAAAAATTGAAATGTTACTACAGCTTTTTTGACTTAGACAAAAAAAAAAAAATTCAAGTTCTTCCTCTTACACAACATCATCAACTTCCTGCTCCTTTCTCTTGAAAACATTCATTTCATTTAGATTATTATGATTTTCTAAACTATATATATATATATATATATATAACTGTATATATCTATATGATCATTAAAGTCTTTAGAATAAATCCCTCGAAAGGAATTTTGTACATGGGATAAATATCTTTTTGTTTATGGGCATATTTGTGCAAGCAGCAGCTATAATAGCCGTGAAAATGCAACTTAATTTTCTGCAAAGAAAAGAGTATAAAACAATAGAGAGATAACATGATCTCATCTCATTTTCTATACCTGCTTATTCCTCATTAGGGTCACATGGTCTGCTGGAGCCAATCCCAGAGCATTACAGCGAGAGGCAGGGATACACCCCAGATGGTCGTCAGCCAATCGTGGGGCACACACACCATTCACTCACACACTCACACCTACGGGCAATTTAGAGTCTCCAATTAACCTCAGCATGTTTTTGGACTGTGGGAGGAAGCCGGAGTACCTGGTGAAAACCCACGCAGACACGGGGAGAATATGCAAACTCCAACATGCAAACATGCAAAAAATTTGTTGGTACAATTAGTACAGGGTGCCATGGTGGTGCAGGGGTTAGCGCTGTTGCCTCACAGCAAGAAGGTCGCAGGTTCAAGACCTCCTTGGTCCTGGGTCTGGGACCTTTCTATGTGGAGTTTGCATGTTCTCCCCGTGTCTGTGTGGGTTTTCATCAGGTACTCCGGCTTCCTCCCACAGTCCAAAAACATGCTGAGATTAATTGGAGACTCTGTGAGTGTGTGAGTGAATGGTGTGTGTGCCCCACGATTGGCTGGCGACCATCTGGGGTGTATCCCTGCCTCTCGCCGTAACACGCTGGGATTGGCTCCAGCAGACCATGTGACCCTAATGAGGAATAAGCAGGTATAGAAGATGACTGATCTTTTTTAAGAATAAGGGGGAAATGACTTAAAGTAAGATAAATTGTCTGCCTGTGGAATAAGATAATTGTACCAAAAACAAGATCACCTGTCATGTCACCTTTCACCTGTTAGGATTTCAGTTTTTGCAGTGAATGACCTTTATTTCTTTATTTCTGATCCCCATTAATCACTATACCTTTAGCAGCAGCTATTCCACAAAATGAATTTCCATTTAATAAACACAAGCTGACTCCTTTACAGTTATGTAGACAATTATACAGTAGTTATATTCTTAATGCTGCTGATATGACTATGTGCGGTCCGACATGGTGATATTTCAAGCTTTTGAACAGGAAACGCAGCTCACAATGGGCCTCACTCGGTCGCCGATGACTCACTGTGACTCATTATTGTAGAACTAGAAATCACATGGAGGATACCTCCAGTTCTCTTTAACGACTCTCACAAGAATACACAGGAAGTTGAGGAATGGGAAACATCTTTTATTTGCGACACGCTGAAGTACCCACCGTTTGTTTTCAGTAAACCTGCTGTTTGTGATGAAGCTGTGCACCCACCACTGCAGAGTAGTACCCCTAAAGGTCATTTTGTGACTGGAGAATAACGCTGGTCCAGAGATTTATAGCAACAATAGGTGTCTTTCATGCATCTGCTCCCAGGTCGAAATGATTAATTACTCGGACGCTTTTTTCGGTTCTCGTTTTTGATCAAATCTCAGTTCTCAGTTTGAGTCCAGCACCGTGTTGACATAGCTGGAACTTTTCTTCTTTTATTTCCCTCATTGACAAAACTGCAAATGCAATTCATTCTGCTGAAAGTGAAGTGATGATAGAATGTTTTATTGCACAGACACCCTAGGACACATTTTATTCTCTACTATTCAGTGGTTAAATTTGTTAAAGAAAACCAACGTTGATTCATTCTACTCTCTACATCTGGACTGACTCACATGGGCAGTGCTCACATCTCACATACAAGACAGTCCCAAATAAACACTGTGTGCACCTTTGACTGGAGTTCATCTCCATCAGAGGAATGTGGCCACATCTGAAGCAATTTCCTTTAGACACTGAGCTGCCTCGACTCTCCACCGTGATTCTTCATGGTCCTCCGTTTAATTACAAGCATCTTTTTCTCCTGTCAAACAGTCTTTGGTATGTACAAACTGTTGCTGTACTCATATTATATGGTGGGTCTGTTGCGTGTGTGCATGCCCTGTGTCTTTTTCCTAATTCCCTATACAAATACGCCATTGGTGGGAAAGTTCCACGCCCCGGCTCCTGATTGGCTGACACAGAGAGCCACCAGATATATAAGATACCTCATCCTCCTCCTCTCCCAATAGGCCACATTTGCTTTCTTGATTTAATTTGGTGGTTTTTAATTTTAGATAGGAACTGTTTGTTATTTTGGCCTTAGTCCACCCTGAAGATTTGACTCTCAGTATCGCACCGTTTCGTTATGTTGTTCTTGTTTGTGGCCCCTTTGGATTTGGGGAAGATGGGGTTCAAGTTATGCCCTATGCCCCCTAGACTGGGACGTATTCATTTATTCCTTCTCACCCATCACCTGTTCCCTCTGGTAACCTGCAACACCCTTAAAAATAAAGGTTCATGTTGGAGCCAAAAGGTCAGTTCTGCAAAAAGAAGCTTTTTACCTATTGTTTTTATTATTTAACCTTTTTGTTAAGTTGCCCATACAACCTTTTATTCAGGGGTTCTCCGAAGACCCATGGTGAAGAACATAGATCTTTACTACACCAGTGTTAAAAAAGGCTTTCCTAGAAATAGTAATTAAAAAAAACACCTTTTTGGAGCATAAATACAAAATCCAAGCAAAATGTTTCACAATCATGTTTAAATTCACATTAACCAATAACAAAAGTCTCAGAATGTCTGATCAATATGTTAAATCAGCACTTCACTGATATGCAAGAGTTTAATAGTTTAGTCCCGTTTGCTGTGACACAATCAGAGCTGATTTTGTGTAAAACTTTATTTATACCTTTTTAAAAAAACACAGGTTTTGTATATAGATGGTTGGGACATGTCCCAACATATTGGGACAGAATTGTCTCCACTAACATTCTGGCGACCATATCTTTGGTCTGTAATCTACAGAAAATTCTGATGAAGACCAATTTAGGGCAAGCTCGCTTTAATTGGCTGAACACTTTGAAATATTTGCTTAAACTTGGAGTTGACCTCTGTAAATATTTAACGTCTCGTTGACCCACATTAACTTATCAGGGCTCAGGGTTGAGTTGGTATTTTTTAACTCCCTCCCTTTTCCAGATGAAGGTTTTATTTCCCCTGCACTGCACAGCCAGCTGTATAATTCTGTCCAAGCTGACATAATTGCACTGATTTAATGAGAAGCTTTTTCTCCACCCAGACTCGGGTCACTTTGTAATATGCATCATGGGAAACAGGGAAAAAGAGTAGAAAATAATGTTGAATGCATGTGATGTGGCCTTAGATTAATAAAGATTTTGAACACTGTATAAAAATGTGTCTCATTACAGATACTTTGAGGCATAGATGTCTGAATACAGGCTATGATATTTTAAAATAAGAGAGAAAAAACAATTGATTCAGTCTATTATATAATAAGAAATAAATATGAAATAATATATGAATATGTATTATAGGAAATACATGTAATTATAAACTAACAAATACATATATATAATAAGAAATGCATATAATTATAAAATTGGTATAATAATACAATTATGACAGTATAGAAGGCTATAAATAGAAAAATACTACTATTAAATATAAACTACTATAAGCTATTTAATATAAAACAAGAACATATAATTCAAAATAAGACATACATATAGCAATTATTACAGTATATAAAGCAAATAAAATCCAAAAAGTAGTATTCCTAAATTGCTGTGCCATTAAATAATAATTATTAAATTAATGAAATCATTTGGTTTGTATAATATCTTCTTTTTTGTGATTTAGAAAGACCCAGGAAAAATAAATTGTGACATTATGGGCTTGTATTCATAATATTATGAAATTAATGTGATTTATTTGAAAGCAATTGCTGCTTTGATAGTATAAATGGCTCTTGTATGGGAAGCGGCAGTCGCGGCAGCGGAAGCGGCAGTCGCGGCAGCGGCAGCGGAAGCGGCAGTCGCGGCAGCGGCATTCTCTCTCTTTAAATGGGCAATAGAAAACCCATCCGTGCCCACGCAATCCACGAATTGCACGCGCATGATGTCGGGGCATCAATGCACGCGCATATCGCCCATATCAAAAACCGCCCCTGCAGCAAGGAGCACACACGCAATTACTATGACTGTCCAACATCAAATTTCCCTACAATATTAAATACAAAACTACGCCCTTGGATCAGAATACATCGACTACAGAATGCTGAAAAAATCCAGAATACATCATCTGATTTATGACAGATGATGAGGCGAAAAGTCTCTTTCAATCACAGATTCAAGAAACCTTCATTCTGCTGGTGAAAAACGCCTAAAATGGTTTTCCCCCCATATCCAGATTGAACCAGATCCTGAAAAGCAAACACACACACACACACACACTAATGGTACTAGCATTCAAAGGTTCAGTTCATGGAACAAAGTTGATCATTTTGTTACTCCCGGGTCACAGGGGTCTGCATGGAGCCAACCTCTGGCTACTTTTCATGCAAGCTGGAGAAAACCCACTCAAGCACAGGAGGAACAATTGGAACATCCTAAAATAAAAAGTGCCGTCACAGTGAAACTGATGTGTAGAAACAGGATGTTTTACAATGTTAGTCTGTCACTTTGGGTGTTAAAAGGTCAAATTGTCAGTCTTTTGGTGCCTCTACAGTCTAGTGTAGTCTAGCTAGTGTACATCTACTCACAAGGAACTGGATAACTTTGTCTGAGACATCCATTTATTTAAATAAGGGTGTTGCATATTCAAAGTGCTAATAATAATAGGTGGAGGCAGCAGGAGGATTTGAAGCATCTGAACAGAGAAGAGGAGTGTGTTACACCAGTCTAATAATAAACACATGATTTCAAAAATAATATTAATGAAAACCTATGAAAGGCATACATAATGTAGACTATATATATATATATATATATATATATATATGAATAGGAAAAAGCTCTGTTACTTTCACTTTCTCTAACGCATAAACTATCTGAGTAGATAGATAGATAGATAAACGTATATTATATACATATACATAAACGTATATTATATACATATATATATATATATATATATATATATATATATATATATAGAGAGAGAGAGAGAGAGAGAGAGAGAGATAGTTGATATATATATAGATGATAGATAGAGCAGTAAATATATATATATAGCAGTATAATATACAAATATATATATATAATATATTTGATCTATCTATCTCTATCTATAGATAAATAGATAGATAGATGATATATCTATCCATATATCTATCTAAGATGACCTTCAAGTGTTAGATAGCTATCAAATATATTTATTTATATATATATATATATATATATATATATATATATATATATATATATATATATATTTGTATATTATATGTTTATCTATCTATCTATCTATGTGTGTGTGTTAGATAGGTAGATTAAATATATTATATATATATATATATTATACTGCTATCTATAATATATATATATACGCACTGCTCTATCTGTCTATATATCTATATATCATCTATCTATATTTATCGATCGATAGATAGATAGATAAACGTATAATATACAAATATATATAATGAATATAGATAGATAGATAGATAGATAGATAGATAGATAGATAGATCGATCGATCGATAGATAGATAGATAGATAGATAGAATCTGGGACTCTTTTGACTTCCTATCTATTAATTTCGAATGAGAAACGTCATGTAGAATAAAGTCACACACGGTCCCCTGAGGATTCCCCTCGTGTATTCCCGTGTACGTGCGAGAATATTCATTGTTTGGAAATAAAGCTATAAATAAATATTAAAAAAAAAAAAAAAGAAAAGGAAAAAAACAGGAACAGATTTTCTCCGCCCAGTCTCTCACACACAGAGCGCGTCTTCCTCCTAAAGCTGGAGTAGAGTTGTTCCTACAGATCCAGCAGCAGCAGGCTCCCTCCTCCGGACTTTACAGGGAAATCCTTCTTCTATGGAATACTAAGGACTCAGAAAGTATCGCAGACATGTTCCTGACTTTATATTCCTTCGTTTTAGCCGTCTTTTCCGTGGCTGTCAGCGGTGAGTGTTTACTATTTCCCTTCGTTGTAAGAATGTGAAAAATGTTCGGATTGTTCCCAATGACTGTGACGCTGCGTCATGTTGCGCAACAAACACGAATAAAACAATAACGTGCTAAAAAAGTGCCTAGAAGAGATTATGAGAAAGGTTTTTACGTGTTTTACCTGACATATGAAGTATATATATGTAAAAAAACATGGTTCAGTTTATTCAATCGCTGTATTAACCCATTTAAAAGGCACGAGAGTGACTAGTAAAACAAATTAACATAAAAAACTGAATAACTACTGGATTAAGGTGGATTTTCTACCTGTTGCTAGTATATATGTGTTAATATAATGATTTGTAGCATTATAAAATGTTTCGCTTAGGAAACTAACATCATCATTAGTTCTTTTAGAAGGTGTTTCCAGAACATCTGCTGTGGGAAATGAATAATAAATTAACTCAAATGTCTTAAAACTGAAATTCAGCTGGTCCTGAACTCCTGTGTGGACACCGAATTCAAAGTAAAGTGGATTTTCTGTCATGTAGAAGTGGATTTTTCCATGATTAAAATACATTTGGCATCAGAATTCACAGCAAAGACCTGACTAGGCCTTTTTTTTTTGTTCTGTAGGAACTTGTGTGAGTGTTAATTTCATATTGACCCCAAACACAGCGTGTAACCTAGCAGCAGCAGGATAAAGGTTCCAGGAAATGTCCTCATTTGGCATTTTCCCTTGACCTTGAGCTGCTGGATTAATCCAAAAGTTTTAGTTTTTTTTTTCCTATGACTGTACTTGAGCTGGACGTCAAAGTAAAACAAACGTCCCCTTAATGTCCAGTAAAACCTGTTGATTAAAGTTACACAATCCAGTGAAGCCTCTTCCTTTTAGTTTTGCCTGTATTCACGTGTCCAAAACAGAGCTGACGTGGAGAAATTCTTAGAAAGCCTGGTCGTTGTGCAGCATTTTTCTCTTTTCTCTTTCCTCAGGTGAAATCCTAAAGCCAGAAAACCTGTCTCTAATGTGGCTTACTGATTTCAAGCTGTACCTGTCCTGGACATCACCGAAGGATTTAGGGCCAAACTGCGAATATGTAGTGTCCGTGAAAACAAAAGAAGAAACGTACGGGACTGAGTTGGTGAGTAGACGTGTACATTTAAATTTCTGAAATGGGGAACTGAGACCTCATTAAATGATACCACCGCTAGTGTAATACCATAAACATATGCTATTGTGTTGTTTCAGACACTTCCTGCTTTTCAGGCAACAATTGACAGACAGGGTGCAACAATTGGCACCCTGTCTGTCGTCTGCATAAATAACCACCGTGATAACTGTAGGGAAATTTCAGTGTTTTGACAGAGGAGACAGACGATGTGTAACAGCTAATTTCCCTACAAACAAAACACAAGCCGGCACTTGGCAGGGATGTGCAGCAAGTTTTATTAAAGGTCTCATTCTTCCTGGTTTCCTGCGTTTTAATTCAAAGTTTCATCCTTAAGAAGGTGTTGTTTGTGGTTTTTAAAGCTCCAAAGTCAGGTTTGAACAGGTTTTGGATAGTAGTTGAAATATGTCATTGTTTATTCAAAAAAGACAGAGAAAACAGAGAATTGGATTGTGACGGTTTCAGAAGTCGATTGTATGTTTTACAGCTCATTTTATTATTCATTTCATTACATATCTCGGGCATTTCAATATTCAACAAATGGCAGAGAAAAGAGGAAGATGAAAAGAGGTAGACTGAAGCAAGACTTTTTTACATTTTGTAGTTAAAGGTAGGGTTTTTTATACCTAAAGAATTGAGGATTAAATGAATTAAATGGAGTAAAATGTGTGATGATTAGACTTGATGCAAAGATGTGCAGATAAGAATCTTACTTTGCTGCTAGTTTACAATATAATATGTAGCTTTAATTCTAACAAAATAGAAACATATATACATAATTAGTAGTAAAATAGAAATAATAATATCAACACTTAAGTAGAGTATAAGCACCTTAGAAATCCACTTCAAACTGGTGTAATTTACACAATTAAAGCTTTAAATGTACAGATTACCTCCCTGACATGACCAATAACATATGTGTGTAAATCCAGCTTCTTTCCATTAATGTGACTTAACATTTAATCATTTTACTCACCTAAACAGACAAAAATCCATGTGTTTTTATTAATCTCGACCAATTTTCTATTAATATGTGGAAGATGCTTAACATTGAATGTCTATATATTAAAAAGTTAACATTATTTGAATTTGTGTTGCTAATTCTGATGATGCTTTTATGATTTAGAACACAAAAAAGCTCCATTCCTCCATGTACAAACCGATGGAAGGAGGATTTCTGCTGATCTCTGTTTGTACTACGTGTGGTAACGAGGATGATGGTGATTGCGTTTACAGCAACGTCACTGAGCCAGGTAGCTCTTTCTGCTAATTTTATTTGTTTTTTAACCATATATGGACTCGATGCCTGTTTGTTTGTCTATTAAGACGTGTTTATTTTCCAGATTTGGTGCGGAACGTGCAGTGTTTCATCCACTCCTCCAAACGAACTCACTGCTCCTGGATACCACAGCCGCACGTCCAAGATCTCACTTTCTTCTACAGGTATGTGTTTTGCATATAAAATTAAATAAATAATAACAATTAATCACATTTTTTAAATTAATTTAGAAAGATTCAACCTTTTCAATTCAGTTAAAACCTAAATTCAAATGTTACATTTTAATGTTTTATAAAACTATTGTCTTTTATATGTTTGTCTTTTCAAAAGTAATTCAATTTTCTTTTTAACCGGAACATCATTCTACTAAATACTGATAGAATAGTCAGCATTTTCAATAGTGAAAATGCATCTTTTATTTCTCTCACACAAAATTATCAGTTTTTCCTGATTTTACTACTTAGTAGGTTTGTGTTTGAACAAATGGAACAGTCCTGTTTGAGTCTATAAACTGCTGAAAACAAAAAAAAGTCATTATTTAATCGTGTGGTTGCAGGATTTTGTTCTAACACATGATTCTACTAATCAACCCTCATTAAAACCTTCAACACTAACTTCATAATTAAATAACATGTACTACATATTATTAATGGAACCATCAAGACCATTAAAAGACTCATTTCTTATCTGATGTTTCTACAGAAATGATAAGAAACCTTTAAAGTGCAGCTGGATTTCAGGCATTTTCACTAATATAAATGGTAATTAATTATAATAAACGTTCAATTTCAAATCATCTTTCTTCCTTATTCCCAACAAATGGTATCAATGGATGCATTAGTCATTTAGTTTCATAAAACACCAGCATCTTCTTGGTTTATAATGAGCTGGGGTTCAATTAAGGCCAAATTCCTCATGGTAAATGGCTTTTTATCAGTCGAGGCGGGGGTCACTTTGGGTTTAGCCAGCGTTGTTGACTATATAAGAGATTTTATATATTTAGAGTGAACTTTAACTCAAAATAAGAAGACAAAGCACATTTAAACCTATGAAAAGAAGTCAATGAATCAATGCTTAAAGGTAGGTTATTCCAATCTGATGGAGAAAAGTTGCAATGCAATTCATTAAAAATAAAGCCTAACCAGTGATTATGTCTTCTTATATGGAGTGTGGGGCAATTAAGTGAATTATACATGATACAGTGATGGGTATATGAGGAAAAAACAGTAAAATAATTTGTAAGACAAGTTCCTTTCTAACAGTTTTTGGATCATTTTCGAATGACTCATTTTATGGCTGTAAATAATGGGTCGTATTATTTTATCCATTTTTTTGGAATCCTTTGTGGGTTTTCGGGAACATTCTGCAGCATGACGGTGAATCACCTTTTTTTTTTTCCCGTCAAATCGTTCCAAGGTTCACGTATGAGGACGGGCGTAAGAGGAACGAGACGTACCGGCTGGAGAAGTGTTCCAACTACACGTACACGGACGGCGAGAGGACTGGCTGCGATGTGCAGATGCAACCGAACCAGGCCATCCACATGGTGATAAACGGAACATGGAACCACCGGCTGGTCAGAAACACCTTCAGGAGACGTACTTTACGAGGTAGGATCAACAAGGAAACGTTCTGTTGAAATACGTGTGTTTATACTTGTGTTAAATGGAGTTTGACACTTACAGCTCTGAAAAAAAACCACTGCAAAATTATCATTTTTTCCACATTTTGTACTCTTTCCTTTGCAGAAAATAGAAAATAGCATTTTAATGGCTGTTATAGTCACTGCTTGTACAAATCTGCCCATAAACAAAAACCTGTTTATCCCATGTACAAAATTCTTTCAAAAGCTGTATGAGTACCATTTAATTTTTTCTTTAAAGTATAAAATGAGTCAACTTATGTGTGAGTCAACGACTTAAAGGCTCATAGGCTTAAATAGGTTAAAGGTACTGTGTCCACCTGGTTTAAACAAACAAAAGTCCTGTTTGAGTCTATACTAACTACTGACATTTCCCTCCAAATTCCAACAAAAAAAGTCATTATTTAATCGTGTGGTTGCAGGATTTTGTTCTAACACATGATTCTACTACTCAACCCTCATTAAAACCTTCATCAGTAACTTCAGTAACTTAAATAACATGAACTACATATTATTAATGGAACCATCAAGGCCTTTAAAAGACTAATTTATTATCTGCACTAACAGAAATATTAAAAACACACAAGTGCAACTGGATTTCAGGCATTTACACTAATATAAATGGTAATTAATTATAATAAACGTTCAAATTCAAATCATCTTTCTCCCTTATTCCCAACAAATGGTATCAATGGATGCATTAGTCATTTAGTTTCATAAGACACCAGCATCTTCTTGGTTTATAATGAGCTGGGGTTCAATTAAGGCCAAATTCCTCATGGTTAATGGCTTTTTATCAGTCGAGGCGGGGGTCACTTTGGGTTTAGCCAGCGTTGTTGACTATATAAGAGATTTTATATATTTAGAGGGAATGTTGGACCCAACCAGGGGTGTCCAACATGCGGCCCGGGGGCCAGAACCGGCCTGCAAAGTGAATGTGGCCCATGAATTAAACAATATTTATTTTTTTTGGAATTACATCAATGGATGCATTAGATTGTTTAGTTTCACAAGACCCCAGTATCTTCTTGGTTTGAATGGAAAATATTGAGCTTGGGTTCAATTAAAGCCAAACAGAAATAAGAGACCACTGAAAAAGGATCAGTTTTTCTGCTTTTTCTGCTTATAGGTATGTGTTTGGGCAAAAGGACCATTTTTGTTTGATTAATGATTAATGATCTAATGATAAAATTTCCTCCAAATTCCCCTCCAAAATTAATCGTGGCTGCTCTTTAAGCAGAATGAGGTGTGCATGTGTTGGAATTCAACAGAAATGGCTGGAATACATGTAGAGATGCTGATTTCAGGACAAAGAAATGCAGTTTTTTTTTTCCAGAGCTGTATATATGTGTGAAAACGTGTCTGATTTCCTTCTCTGCACAGTGACACCTCCTCCACTGAACTGGACAGTCATTGAAGCCGGGGATAAATTCAATATCAGCTGGATTCCTCCTGACGTCCTCGGCCGGGATAACTGGACGTTCACCATACATTACACCGTGTGCGGCGAGCCAAAGGTAAATATGAATTATTTAGATGCTTCACGCATGACGATCCGAATCGATCGCTGTTTAACGCGCGTTATTGTCGTTTTCTCGAAGGATAAACCGGTGGAAAGGGGCCAAACGTGGGCCGAGCTGAACCGGCTCCCTCAATGCGAGTACAGCATGAATATTAAAGCTAAGAGTGGAGACAGAGGAGAGACGCCGCTGAGCGACACAAAGAGTTTCGGTATGGCCACAATCTCCCTGATTTCTTATCTTATTGAAGAATTTCAATGGCTAAATAAGCTGCCACTTTGCTGCCATCTAGTTGTGAAAACAAAAGGTCCATTTTTGCCTCCTTAACCCATTTAAGTCCAGATATTTTTCATTTCATGCATATAATTATATCAGATGGATTGAAGGATTCTTTATTGTCATTCACCACATGTGCATATGTTGAATGAAATTTGGTTCCCTGGTATAGAATAAAAATAAAATAACTCATAAAGACTAGAAATAGTATATACAATAAGATTATGCAGTTATGAACAGAGTAAAATATAATAATAATATGGAGTATGTACAATGCTATGGTCCAGTGTGCAAAACAGTTGCAGAGGAGTCACTAACACTGTTATGTATCTATTTATTTCCTATTTTATACTCTTTCCTTTGCAGAAAAGAGCATTTTAATGGCTATTATATAGTTGCCGCTTGCACAAATCTGCCCATAAACAAAAACCTGTTTATCCCATGTACAAACTTGTTTTTTGGGGGATTATTCTAGAGACTCGGATGATTAAATAGATATATACATGTCAGGGTTAAAAGTCATAATAATCTAAATAAAATGACATCTTTCTGGGTTTGTCTTCGCCATGTTCTCAGGAGGAAGGGGCAGGAAGTTGATGGTGTCATATGAGAGGAAGCACTTGGAAACGTTTGCTTAAAATTTTTGCTTAAAATGTACAAAAATGACAGTCATGGGCTTAAATGGGTAAAAGGTACTATGTTTGAATTTAGTTTGAACCACCTGGTTCAAACAAATGTAGTGTGTGTGTGCGTGTGTGTGTGTGTGTGCGTGTGTGTGTGTGTGTTACACAGTGCATTTATTCAGCATGATTTAATTACCATAGAACGTTTCCGACCCTTTTTCTCCACCAAACTCTCTGCCCTCCCTCTGCTATTTCACTCGCGCTCTCTCACTTGGGAGATGGTTTGACACACCATTCAAAACCCAGTGAATTGCACAGCCTTTACATAGTATGCATTTAATACCTGAAAATACTCACAAAGAGTCATTCTGTCTGCTGTCGTACGTCATATTCACAATGCCTTGGTAGGTGTGTGAAATAGGCAATAGGTTCTATATGAATGGTCTTAAAAAGACTTGAATTTAACTTGAAGAAAAGTGCAGGAAACCTGTGTGAGAAGAGGAGTTTCAGGATAGAGAGGCCCAAGAGGGAAAGAGGGGATCTGTAAGAAAAGGTCCGTCTGTCCAGAGACCAGTGTTGATTCAGAGTGAGTCAGATGTCCTACAGCTGACTTCTGCACAGTGAGTTACGGTAATCCAAACAAAGATGAAATGCAAGCGTTGGTGAGTGTTCAAAGAGAGGGGCGGATTTTCCGGGAAAGGTTTTAGAGGTAGAACGTGGGTTGAAGATTACACCTGGAATGAGTGGTGTCGTCATGGTGAAGTTTGTTGGAGATTAAAGCAGACGGGGGGGCGGAGTTTGGTCCGAGACATAACGTCATTGTGGTCATTACCTCAATTCTATTTTTTTTATGTTCATTCCTTCTTCCAGATAAACTAACAGATCCGAACGCGTTGGTGATTGCTGCCATCATCATCCCACTCGTGTTCGCTACCCTGGCCGTGCTGACTTTTGTTTTTTTCAGGAAGTATGTGAAATGTTTCTCTTTTTTGCCTGGCTTTTTTTTTTTTTTTTACTATTGATGTTAATCTTATTTTCCTCTGATATATAACTCTCCCTATGCAGGAATAAGGAAATTATCTTTCCCAAAGTACCAAAACCTGTGGACCTCATCAACAACAACAACATTGATGTAAGTGTATTTTTTTTTTCCCCATAATTTGGGAATAGTCATGAAAATAAAGAAAAGACATTGAATGAGAAGGTGTGGCCAAACTTTTCCTATATATATATATATATATATATATATATATATATATATATATATATATATATATATATATATATATATATATATATATATATATATATATATATATATATATATATATATATATATATATATATATATATATATATATATATATATATATATATATATATATATATATATATATATATTAAAAAAGAGACAGATGCAAAAGAGTTCAAACATGACAACAACCTCACTTTTGAGTTTTCTTTAATAAAAATTCTATTATTATCTTATTATTTTAACCAGGTTTTGCATAAACAAGCATAAAACCAACTTTTATTGAATAGATTCCATACATTTAAAACATGGTGCTTTTATGTAGTCTAATTTCTTTGTTCTTTTACTTGATGCATACTTAGCATTTTCAGAATTTTCGTACTCAATTAAAAAAAAAAGCCTTGCCGCCAGACCCGTTGCTAAGCTTCGAAAAATGTGCTGAAACCGGAACATTCTTCTTCTCAGGGCCTTGGCGTGTACGTCCCAGCAGAAGAAGAGGATTGCAAAATCACCCTGGTCATAGATCCCTAATTCAGAGATTTGGACTCTTCTCTTCCCACCGTGCTTCTCCGCGCTGGGGTCAACCGAAGGCTCCGACTTGCTCTCGTTGAACTTGCTCTACAAGAAGTTTAGGGAAGGCATCTCTTATCTGCTGAATCCGGGTAATAGCCCGTTTCATTTTAATGACTTGGCATATCGATGTCGATACAAACTTCCTCTGAACACTGGCAGCTACGTCTTATTTGTTGCTCAAAAACTCATGCAGTTCAAGTCCTATGTATGTTACCGTCACATTCCACCAATCAGCCTCAACAGCGATGGTTTACATTGAAGTTTTATTTGTTCCTGAGTAGCAAATAAGAATGTTTCCTCCTTTTTATCCTGATTTTTAAGGACACCTACTGAAATCGAAACTTTTAAACCCCCCCGCCTTCTCACGGGTGAGAATTAGCCGGGCTTTTTTTTTTTTCTTCCTATTTTCTATCAGTGAAAATGTATCTCTGCATGTTGGACCGATGGCACTGGAGATCCTGGGCTTTGGAAAACGCAGAGAAAAGAGCATCTCTGTTGCACTAAATAAGCCCAAATCATTGATAGGGGAAAAAAAGCAGCGGTTTAACTGGTGATAATAATTGTCGCCTGGTGTCTCTGTGAATTACTGTACAATATGTTACTTCTGAGTCTTTTTATGAGATATATAGCACTGTTCTATGTTAGAATGTCGCCTAAACATCTGGGCAGGGACTAAAGATGAAAATAGGCATCTTGTCTTACTCGCTGCCGTCCAGTTCATGGCCAGTCGCTTGTGTCAGTCCCTCCGACGCTATAAATACGTGGCGCCGAGAGAGAGAGAGGGAACGCTGCATTGTTGCTTTGATTTGTCTGACAAACGTCAGGGAAACACCTGGCGCTCTCGTACAATAGGAAATAAAATGTCTGTTATTAAAGTTTGCTCTCGGGAGAGCGGATAGGAACCTTGAATGTACAAATGCTTTTTGATTTTTTTTGTCTCACAGCACGCACAGCTAGTTCATGATGCATTCACATTTTAAAGAAGGCAGAAGTTCCCATCTAGTTTTGATGATATTTGTATTTGATGTATTACTTTCGATTAAAGTTGATTGTGATCACATTGATTGATTGATGTCTCTGTCTACATGGAACGCACCGAAATGTCGACAAGAAACTCAGCTGCAAGTTTGTAGCACACGTTATTAACTTAACAAAACATCATTTCAACCCCAAGCAATAATAGGAGCATATAGCGAAAACATAAAAATGTGCATTTTTGTGTTAATATTAATGAAATGTGCAGATCAGCCTGGACACATGTACTAAAACATCTCTAAAATTGGTCTGGTTCACCTCATAAGGCTGAACCTTTTGTGCAGCTACTTATGAGACTCTACTTTACTGCTCCAACCCATGATTTTTAGGCGGTTTTCAACCTTTTAGGGGGCGGAGCTAATTATTTTTCACTTTTTTTGCTTTATTCTAGCTGGATGTATTTCAACACTGTACATTCGATTGATTCTGGTACTTATACAACTATTGTACAGGTGTTAGCTTTATTTTAAATCCAGAATCCTCCTGAAAACCACTGTAGTTGTAGAGATATACTGCATCAAGTCTGAGCATGTAATATTCAAAAGGCAGGCTGATGAATAGGCCTAGGGGAACCGGTTGAGTAAATCAGGTGTGTGTGATTATAGATGCCACACACACACACACACAATAGGGAAAAAACCCTCAATTCTCCTGCAAAATTCAACTTTTCATTCTAAACGATCATATTTCTTCCCAAAATGTTATTTTCTTGTCAAATTACCTACAAAAACCAATGTAAAACACTATGATGAATGTAAAACACTTGTTGTCCATTCATCATAATGTGACACTTACTACTTACTCATCATATTTTATGTATCTTTAATGTTTTGTCACAAGCTTTCAACCTGATTCCATTACCCATTAGAATTCAGTTCATTGTTCATCTGTTCTTAAACCTTATGTATCTGGTATTTATCTTTAAATCCTCTTCATTTTGTGTATTTCTCTGCTATAGCAGATTTCTAAAAATCCATAAGACACATAAACCACATTTACAGGACTGACAGGACAGTAATTGTCTCCAGAAGCTACCACATGAAACACACTCAGGCTTTTAACCAGAAGTCGGTTACACAATTCTCTGCAGTAGCTGGACTTGACAGATCTTAGAACGAAATAATTCAGATACTGAGAATTTTTTGACTTCTCCTTACTTCAAATGACACTTGTGGAAAAGACACATTTCATCAGTTTCTTGAGCAGGAACGGGAAGTTTCGAAATAATTGTGAAGTTGCTAAATGTTGCGGGTTCACTGGTTGTTGAACCATTGCATTTAAAAAAAAAAAAAAAGGCAGATATGAGCAACTGTTGCCACATATTTTTGTTTTCTGTAGGGTTCTAGTAATCTAGCCTCAAGGTAAAGTGTCACAATAATATTCCTCTTATTATTTTCAACATCACGTACAGACAAAAAAAACAGAACTGTGCAAATGATTCTGAAAGCTGTAAGTGTACGTGACTAAAAAGTGCTAAACTCTAAGCAAACTTCTATTGTGCTCAGTCGGGATTATTCTAAATCACATGTTTCACAGAACTATAATCATGTAACACACTTTGTTTCATGTGATTAGCCTGATTACCAGTTGGTCTCACTCATGTCTCACCTGTGCAAAGTCAAAAGAGGCCTCGGGCGACCTCAGGCGACCTCAGGTGACCTCAGGTGACCTCAGGCGACCTCAGGTGACCTCAGGCGACCTGGACTCTGTTTGAGAGACAAATGCAGCAGAATTTCCTTTTCATCCTTTGTGGGCCTATGAAAAACTATTTTTTTTTTTTGCACTCAGTTCATTCAGCTGAATATTTACGGTATTAGTTTATAAACTTGGGCGACACGGTGGTGCAGGGGTTAGTGCTGTTGCCTCACAGCAAGAAGGTCACAGGTTCAAGACCTCCTTTGTCCTGGGTCTGGGACCTTTCTGTGTGGAGTCTGCATGTTCTCCCCGGGTTCTCTGGCTTCCTCCCACAGTCCAAAAACATGCTGAAGTTAATTGGAGACTCTAAATTGCCCATGTGTGAGTGAATGGTGTGTGTGCCCCATGATTGGCTGGTGACCATCTTTTTTAAAATGTTTTTTATTTCTATTTTGTTTTCAATTTTAGATTTATTCAATCAACTGCTTTTATATCTTGATGCTTTTAATGTTCTATATAAATAAATAAATAGACTATTGCAATGCCATATGCAATATGTTCAGAATTCTGCTGCCAGGATTCTCACAGGCACCAGGTCCTGGCAGCACATCACCCCCATTCTCAAACAGTTCCACTGGCTACCCATTAAATCTCGCATTACTTACAAAGTCCTCCTCCTCACTTATAAGTCTCTCCATGGTCTGGGACCCAACTACCCCAAAGACCTCCTCCATCCCTACTCCCCCTCAAGATCCCTGCGTGCCTCATCCCTGCTGGTCATCCCCCGCACCAGACTCAAGGCCACCAGCGACAGAGCATTCCATGCAGCTGCTCCGTCTCTGTGGAACATTCTACCCAACATCATCCAGAATGCTCCTTCACTGGAAATGTTTAAACAACACCTCAAAACTCATCTCTTCTTGGAGGCCTTTGGCTTCTAGTTTCCACAAACACACACACCCACATATGCACCCACACACATCTACACACACATCTTGTTAAGCGACCTTGGGTATTTTGAAAGGCACTGTATAAAACCAAACTATTATTATTATTATAAATAAAAACAATATATATATATATATATATATATTTTTTTTTTTTACTTTTTTTTATTTTTACAAAAATCATGGTTTTGTGCGATTCTTTTTGACATGAAATGCAAAATGGTGTAACCGAATAAGATAAATTGATAGATTTTAATACAATATATTAATATATAATCCACCTAGAATATAAAACGTGTTGATAGTATGTGGTTTAAAATTCATAAAACCTTTTTTAAGAGACTTAAACTATCTGGTACCAAAGTTTTAGGGTTACACTGACCCGGAACCATATATATACTGTATATATATATATATATATATGGATGTGTGTGTGTGTACAACCGATTAAACACTGAAAATACTACTAATATTATTAGATTTTACATTGGTGATGCATGTGCAAAGTAGAGAGAAGAATAGCATGTAGTGTTTTGAAGAAACTGTGGTTTAGAGTCAACGTCTTGGTCTAAAGCAGGAAATATTATAGTGTATAGTTGAGTAGAATTGGTTTACTGAATTAACACATGGATTTAAGGTTGTGGTCATGGTGTTAGAAGCTCCATCTTTTGTATTTACCATTATTTTTCTAACTACTAACACTCTAAAATTAATTATCTAAGCATATTTCTGCTTTATGGCACATTTTGCAATTCAAAATGTCACATTTTAATAGCAACAAATGCAATTCTTCACATAATTTGACATAAATTTACAATTGTTTGCCATTTTACACCACTGCTATTCAAAATGACTCTACATGAGAGCTAATCAGCCAATTTATGTCTTTATTTATTGTCTTTTTACAACAAACAAAGATGTTTTTCTTGCTTTTTTCAGTTCACTGCAAACGTTACAAAAAAATCCCTCAACTTAAAAAAAAAGGAGAAGAACAATTTCTAAACCATTTTTCAGTTTTTCTCAATTATTTACACACAATCATTACACACAATGACCACAATTTGTAACTCATGCACCAAACCCTTGAACCAACTTAACGCTTGAATTGCTGTTCTAAAACTAAAATTAAAGATAAAATACTACACACGATTCTCTGAATTTGGCATGTTCATTTTCCAGGAACGCACCATCATTCATTCAGAAATCTAAATTCATCTACCCTACAATAGGCACTGACTCATCACATTGTTTTCTCTATACACTTAACACTTTTCTTTTGTATGAAGACCACAATTTACTGATGGTTGGGCTCTACACTGTGTACGTTGTATTTTTTTGAGGGGGAAATAATGTGTGTTCTAAATATAAAACAATAATGTGTGTAGGAGGTGTAAGAATAAGCTCATCATGATGAATGGAGAAGAAGTGGTCTCTATTCATTATAGTATTTTACATAAAACACATCATTGTTCAACTGATTCTTAGAAATTCTAATACATATAACATTGTTTTCAATGTAAAGTTACATTTTGCAGAATTGTTTGTAAAGTATGAGGCATCCTTTCATAAAATGTGTGTAAATAATCAAGAAAAACTGTATAAATTTGAATATGAAGCCAAAAAAAACACTGTTTTGATTGACATTCAGTTTAATTGTATGTATTTTTTTTTGTGTGGAAAGAGTAAGTTTTGAGAAGTGAAGTGTACATGGTTTATTTTGCAAGAGAATTTCAGCGTTTTGACACTCATTTCACTTTTCTGTTGTCAGAATTGAAGCCACAACGAGACATAAAGAAGTGGTCGTGGTTGCAATCGGTAACAAAGGCACCAAGCCAGCCGCTTGCTCTACTTAGGTGTCCTTGAAAACGAACAAAGACATTGCAGTATGGATGACATGATATTAATTAAGGTGTCACCACGTGGAAAACTATCTGATGCAATCTCGGTGTAACTCCAGCAGCGTTATTCCATAAGGAGGGAGATCCGCATCATTCCACAGAGGACCACCACTGACCGAACACACGTGTTAAAAAATGTATAAACAAAATATATAGAGCTTGCAATAAAAAAAACAAAATATTTTAACGTTGCTCACATATATTATCGCTTTTTATTACTCGATTATATTATAACTGGAGACACGTTATAGATAATTTCACTATAAATCGATCAAACGGGTCCTAAAATGACGCTATATGTACTTATGAACCCGGTGTGCTTCCTTTTTTCGTAAATAATCCGTTAAAATAACCGAAACATGATATTTCTATATGAAAACGGAGATCCCACAGGCGCCATTTTGGCTCTACGTTTGAACAGCGAGCGTCAACAGTTTCGAACACAACGAGCTTCCGTGTCGGGTGTTGTTTCAAAATAAAAGCAGCGCACGTTGTTTGGGCGCCGTCTACCGTTATTTTTGTTCTTAACTTCCGGTCTGACGCGCGCTAACTTGACGAGCTCCGGAGAGACTTCGGCTCGACAGCACCATCTGGCGGCCAGCTCCGGCGGAGCCAAAATGGCGCCGCAGAGTGGTCCTGATGCTGCAGGGATGCGGAGAGCAGCGATGCGAGAGGATGGGAAAGTATATAAACTGTATCGAGCCGTGATATCCTGGCGCAGTCTCTGTGGCGCAATGGAATAGCGCGCTGGACTTCTAATCCAGAGGCTCCGGGTTCGAGTCCCGGCAGAGATGAGTCACTCTGTGTGCCACACGGCAGACCTGCGGTCATTTTTATCATCTGTGAATAAAAGGGATGTTTTTATTCTATTTTTTAAAATGGATCTCCACTGTGCGTGTTCTTTGAATAGACACAATAGACACATAGACACAATCCCAGCACTGTTTTTTTCTCTCTATTTATATCTTTATCTATTTCTCTATATTTTTGAGTTGTTTGATTTTTTTTAATGTTAATTTTAAACCGATAATGAAAAAGAAGAAAAGCATTAAGATAGAATGAAATAGGTCCAGTCTCATGAACCTGCTTGTGTGTGTTGAAACCATTGAAAAGACATCTCTTGACCTTATAATAAACGTTTTTCTTTACCTATATTCATACTTTACATTTTAATGGATATTTTATGTTTCATCTCAAGAATATATATATATATATATATATATATATATATATATATATATATATATATATATATATATATATATATATATATATATATATATATATATATATATGCAAAAAATATCTTGAAGGCAAAGTAAGGCAAAGCAACAACAAGGTAATTCAAAGTGCTTTATATAAATCATTAAAAGCATTAAGAAACAATCCAAAAACAGTTGATTGAAATATTTAAATGTAAAAAAAAAACATTTTTAAAAGTAGACATGAGACTACTAGGATATATATATATATATATATATATATATATATATATATAGCTTAGAAATTAGCATTAGCTATAAACTGCCTGTAACTATGTCTGACTGCATTATCCCTGTAAAATAAAGTAATAAATACAAAAAAAATCATCTTTTGTGTGACATGTGATTATTTTCATTGTGTTTTAAAACATATTTTACATATAGCTTCTCCCTGTTATTCCTACACATACTATTCATTATTCCTGTATGTCCACATGATTTCATCACCTCTACAAAATAGTTTTCTCTGCCAGATATAAGCTCTATTTTTCAAATCCAAAGGTGACTATCTATTCCCATCACATCAGAATTATTCCCATCACATCAGAATTATTCCCATCACATCAGAATTATTCCCATCACATCAGACTTATTCCCATCACATCTTGAATCCCCTGCTCCAGTTGTGCTCGGGTCCTGTGGGTCTCGGACGCATGGGGGCGCTACAGCATCATCCTCCGGTCTGGAACGGGAGGAACCGACTCACCAGACCAGACCCGCTGAGCTGTGACAGCTACAGTATCAAGGTGGGGGGGGGACCATCACTGAAGTCTCTAGCCTACATTATGTGACAGGAATAAACACACGATCTGTTTATTTCATCGTCTTTTTATGGACATTTCCCTCTAAATCACTGCTTTATCCCCAATAAACACACACGCAGCACCTAATATTTCTAATTAATAACATTTATTTTATTCTAACTTATAACAGGTGACGTCTCTATAATAAATCTATGATGTTCTATTTGCCTTTTTGTGTGGGTTGCATGGCATGACATCATTCTTCACTATGAATTCTATAGAATTTATCTGAAATGACTTCACTGGTCAACAGAGATCAAACGAATATATCAAGATGATCTGTTTATTATTTATCTATTTATTCATATTTTATGCATTTATTTATTTATTCATTTTTGTGTATTTCACAATGTAGTATTTTTTTTTCTTTTTTTCGCCTGTGCAACATCCAGAGGGAGAGAAAAAAGAAAAAGGGGGCAGTGCTGTGTTGCTGCTGACGTGAGAGAGAGAGAGAGAGAGAGAGAGAGAGAGAGAGAGAGAGAGAGAGAGAGAGAGGAATGCGCCGCTAATGAGAATCTGACGTCAAGTCAGAGAGATTTTAGCATGGACACAACCGGAAGTACAGAATACTGACCACTGTTATCGCTTAGAAATGACAGCAATGGGACGTCCTTATCAACTATTCGATTGGTTTTTCAACTGATCGATAAGATGATTTCATTGATAAGTCTGTCAAATCTTTAAATCCATAGATGTGAACCAACTCAGCAGGAAAAATATGCATGAAAATTAGAATTATCTATTAAAAAACTGACAAATCCTTAGTTGATTAAGACCAGACTGATTCATTATTGACTAATCAACTATGAGAGATCGGCCGTGAATATATTAATTCATGTAATGCAAGTAATATGAGTTTTAATTTGAAATAATATATGGGTGATGTTTAAAAGAGAAAATAAAACTATGTCACTATATTTCTGTTTTGTTTGCAGGATAAACTGTTCGATTGAGGAAAATCACAGGAAATCATCTAACAACTATGTGTAAAACAAGTTTAATTTCAATTTCAGTTTAGTTTTACTTTCCTTATTAGTGGATTTGCAAGATACTGGTAGGTACTTTCTCACTTTTAGTTTCACTTTTAGTAGTTTTAATTTAATATTTTTAATTTTCTTTTTTTTTTGTAATATGGGGTATTCATCGGGGGCAAGATTCATGGATGTTGGATAAAAAATGGAGATAGATTTCCTATGCATTCATGTTTACGAAAGCATTTTATGTATAAAAGGTGCCTCACAAATACAGTTTATTATTATTATATCAGACTAAAGTACAAGTAACTCAAAATTGAGTAAAGTTGAATACTTCATTTACTTTCCCTTTGGTCACGTGTGGATTGCGAGTGGGTTTTATTTTGAAAGCCACGTCCGGAAGTCGCTTTACGTCACCGCTGCTAGCTTAACGGCGTGAGTGTAGCAGCGTAGAAAAACGGACCGTCGCTGAAGAGCGAAGAAGAGGAGAGAGGTTGTCGGGGGGGCGAAAAAAGAAAGCGAGTGAAATGGTGTAAAAGCCGAGCGAGTCCGACCCGAGCGAGGAGACGAACGAGGATTTATTCTTCTCCTTCCCGTTACCGTCAAAGTCAGTAAAACTCCCCGCTTTTTGATGCTGTCCTCACGGAGGTCTGAGCCAATAACGGACTTGTTGGTGGGTTGAACCATGCAGAGGCTGCTGCTCCTGAGTTTGCTGCTGAGTTTTCAAACTGGTAAGACCCGCTTCTGTCTCCTCTTCTTCTTTTATTTCCTCGTATTAACGCTCTCTGAACAGATTATGATGTGAAGCAGGCTGGAGGGGAAAGAGGGGAAAAAAGAAGAAAAAAAACACACATTCTGCACCGTGCGCGTGCGTGCGCGCGCGTCGCACAGAGATAGAGCTGTTTTAACGCGATTTCATACGAACCGCAGCAATGGATCACCTGAGATGTGTGTATGTGTGTGTGTGTTTGTGTGCGCGTGCAGCTGCCAGCGCGCGCGTATAACTGCGTGTCCGCACCGCATTAATGGATCACCACCTATTATAGATCCACCTATGATAGATCCATATATTACAGATCACCTATTACAGATGTAACTGTTATAGATCCACATATTATAGATCCAACTGCTATTGATGCAACTGTATAGATCTATGTAATATAGATCCAACTATTATAAATCCAACTACTATAGATGTAACTGTATAGATCCATTTATTATAGATCCACCTATTACAGATGCAACTATTATAGATCCAAATACTATAGATGCAACTGTATAGATCCATATGTTATAGATCCAGCAACTATAGATGCAACTGTATGGATCCATTTATTATAGACCCATTTATTATAAATTCAGCTATTGTAGATCCATATATTCTAGATTCAGCTATTGTAGATCCATGTATTCTAGATTCAGCTGTTATAGATCCACCTACACACTTTCTCTGTAAATGACCTTTTGCATACATGACAAAGTGCCGCTCTGGCCCAGACGGGGCCGTGGTGAGGCTGCTGAGGACGTGACGGGAATGACAGTGATTGACCAGCGCTGCTCTACATGCCAGCGGCGGCGGCGGAGGCGGCTGCCGCTACCATCTGAATGGCTTGTCAGTCGCCGTGGCGATCCTGTGGTGATCCCGTAGCGAAAGAAGCAGTGTCCCCCCCCCCCTCCCAATTCCCGGCGTCCTACCTGTTCTTCACCCCCCTGTTTCTGTTCGCCTCCCTCGGTGCGTTTCCACAGCACAATGAGGCGTGTGCAGCAGCAGCAGCATCATCGCCATGCACCCTCATCCTCCTCCTCCTCATCCTCCTCCCCTCCATCAGCCATATACCTGTGGGGTGCCAGGTAGGCTATTGGCTTATGATAATCACGGCTGTGGCGGAGTTGCTAGGAGACAGGAGGAGAGGATGCTTGTAATTTCTCCCGAGCTACCTGTTTGATCAGGCATATCTGCGCCTGTCGTGGCTTGGCTGACCGGGAGCGAGCTGACCACTCCATCATAGGTAGAGGAGGAGGAGGAGAAGGAGGAGGGAATGGTGGGGGGGGGGGCGTGTTCTGGGGTGGAAGGTATGGAAAAGGGATGATGTCACCGTGTCTGCCAGGCTTTGTGTGTCACTCCGCTTGGCTCCGCCGGGCTCGGCAGACACCCCCCCCACCCCCTCCGAGGGTTCAAGCCAGAGCACGACATCGACTTCTTTCTTTCTTCTTTTTTTTTAACGTTTCAATCAATCGACACGTCGGGGGCCGCGTTGGCGAACCGTCACATGACCCATCGAGACCCCTTGTTACTGTCACATGTTGTTGTCCTGTTTGTCGTAAACAGTCCTGAGTCCACATGACTCGCTCTGGAACACATGTTTTCACAGATCTGCACACTCACACACACGCACACAACTCATTTACATGTGTCCTATTGTGTTTCAGTGGTGTGAATCCTTTATTATTCCATGACGGATTCAGACATTTGCTCCGAAAGCTTCACCAAACGTGTTTTTTTCGGAGGGTTTGATGAGGGGAAAGGACGACATAACGTATACTGTAGGTTCAGGAGCATTTTCCTTAAGAGCACCCGGCCTCTTATCTCTTCATTAAGTAAGTAAAACAGTATTTCATGGCCTGCAATTTGCACACAAGTAATTGCACACCCAGTGCTAATGATTGGATGGTTATTAGCAGAGCGGCTAATTAAAGCTTTAGTGGATCAGAATGTTTTGAAGTTATTTAGATCCGGTGATACAGCTGCGAACCAGAACTCTGCGGGTGATTGATTCAGCGTCCTGGCTCCACGTCTACATACCAGCCCGGTAATAAGTCCCGAGCAAGCGCCCGCCATTAACGCCGCCGTTAAACGTTACTGCATAATCAATCATCGAACCCAACGCACTCCTTTAACTCCCTAACGAGCGGAGGAGCCTGGAGGTCAGACTCGCAACCTACAAACGTGCCCCCCCCCCCCTCCTTCCCCGGTAACGCCGGTCCCTGAAAACCGCTGACGCCGACAAAAGGCCGCCCCGGCGCAGGTGGACCATTTGTCAGCCTCCAGTGTCCTTTTGTTGTGTGGACCCAGGCTGCCGCCGCTGCTCTGAATCACACCAGTGAATCACAGACCTCAGACGGATTCCTGAGAAAATATTCAAAAACGCCGAGAAGAGTCAGACACATTCAGCGTTCAAGGGGGATTTTTTTTTTTCTCCCTTTCTCCTTCTTCAACGCCCAGGGAAAGAAAGGTTCCTCGAGGGGCTGTTTGGTCGAGGTTGTACAGCTGTATGTGCAGTGTTAATGACTCAAAGTGGATTGTAATACTTCAAATAAAAATGAGGAATTGGGACAGCCTCGTAAAGAATGTGGAGCGGCACTAAAACACTCTGTGAAAGCCGCTGATTTAACAACATTTTATGCATTCTTTCCAGTAATAATCTGTGACATTTTTATCTAAATAAATTCCAATTTTTTCCACTCTCTATCACCGATTCGTATACAGACACTCGAGATACTGCCAGTGTGTGCAATCTTTTCCATTTGGCTGGAAGAGGATGGGGGGGAAGAGGGGAAGAGGGGAAAGGGGGGGGGGGGGGGGGGGGCTCTATCACACAGAAAGTGGTGTGTTTTATGTGCCTCACAATAAATAAAAGAACTCAGTAGTTAGCCCGAGCTAATCTCGCGTAGCCAGGCCCCCGCCTCGTTAGGCCCGAGCAGATCCGGAGGAATTCAAGCACAAAAAAAGTTGGTTCCAAATAGAGACACAGTTCAACAGATTAACCGGATTCACTAATAAACACACTCATTCTCAAAAAAGGGCAGATATACAGATCCGTTAATCAAATTAAATGCATTTCAGCTATTAATAACGCAACATCTTTCCGTCATCTTCACTAGTAAAGGCTCACTTAACGTAACGTTCGTCTTTTATTATTAAAAATCCCTAAAACACAATCTTTTTAAATAATAAAAAAGTCACTGCCATCAAAGTTTCAAAGGGCAGGCGATAAATATCGCATTCAGATCTATAAAGAATGTCCCACGTGACCTCACACACGTGCCGTGAAATTTTATTCACGCGTAATAATCCAGATATTCCTCAGGCTATAAACGTACCAATCGGAATCTATAATCGTCGCATATCTGGTTCCAAAGCGAACCCGCTAGACCTGCTGGGAAGGGAAATAAGCGAGAGCACCTCCACGGGATCTTGACAAGCGGTCTGAGGAACCATTCCGTGGTGCCATATTGAACCCTTTTCCAGCTCAAAGAGTGCAGATCCGGAGTGACGTACAGTATGTAGCGAGGCAGAAGTCTGGTTTTAATTTGGATCCCGGCGAGCGAGATGCGCCTCTGAAGCATCCTACCGTTTAACATGCGAATTCGGGTCATGTTTTTTTTTTTTTTTTACAGGATCTGAATGAAGCCTATTTACCGGAAAGCGTCTCTAATTGACATCAGCCACTGAAAGCAATCACTGAACCAAAGCTCAATCTGGGAAAGGAGCCCCGTGATGTTCTAATGTAACGTCCACGCCTGTTGTTCTCCAATCGGGTTTCCGTTCAATCAACAAATTCTTGGCATTTCTGTCCCGGCGGGCGTTTGTCAGCGTGTGACACGTTGATTGCTTCTCTCGGGTTGATATGTTTGTTTAAGGCGCCTCCGGACACGAGTGTCCTGTAATGTTATTTCGCAGCGGCGCTCGGGCTTTTTAAGATGATCCGGCAGAATAAAAAAAAACAAAAAAACGGCACCGATACAGGAAAAGTACGGAAAAAAGTCTCCAGTCAACAGCCAGAGCGGGACGTTTCCCCCCCAAGTGAAGCCGCAGGATTTTAAAAGGCCTCGTAATCTGATTGTGTTTGACAGGCCGGGGGCATCCAAGTTATAAAAAGAAAAAAAAAGGGAAGAAGGGAACAAAAAAAACATCCCCCTTAAAAATGTTTCTTTATGCAGAGTCCCCCGAGCAAGAGAGGAACACTTTATCACATCTGACTGAATCTATTGGCCTTGTTTTCCAAAACTACACGGCCACATTCTGCAGGGAGGAACCATTTGGGGGGTGATGGAGGAGGTGGAGGTGGGCAAAGGTGAAGCCTGATCGAGAGTGATTAGACTTTTTTTTTTTGTGTGTGTGTTTGTTTTAGAGGTGGCAAGGTTGGGTGGGTGGGGGGGTATGTGCTGGATGAAAAAGGAGAGTGAAGCAGGGAGAGAGAGAGGAGGTCGGAGGAGGAGGAGGAGGAGCGGTGGTCGGGAGGCCAGCGGCGGAGAGAAAAGGGACGATTACTCAGGCTCGACTGCTCCCTCAGCGGGGACGGGTATGGCCGGGAACGGCGGCCGGCCGGCCATCCAGGCTCCGCCCCCCCCCCCTCCGCTCGGACCCTGCCGAGGTTAACCGCCATCAACCCGCGTCGCTGTTAGCGTTCCGTGGCGTTCTCGCTCTCTTTTTCTGCTTACTAAAGTTCATTCTTTCTCTCTTTCTGTCCCCCCCCCCCTCTCCCAACCTCCTGGACTTTTTTTTTCTACTCCCCTCCTCCTCCTCAACCCCCATCCACAACCACCACTTCTCCGTCTCTTTCCATCTACCCCTTTCTCTCTCCTGCTCTCTAATAAGTTCCAGATGTGGTTCTCGCATTCCTCTGGTCGGTGGAGAGAGAGAAAGAGAAGAGAAAGAGGGGAGGGGGAGGGGGAGGTATGGCTTGGGGAGGGTGTGTGTGTGGGGGGGGGGGGGTCTGTAAGAGAAGGAGCACATGAATTAAAACAGGGAGCACATGATGAGCCCATGTACTGTAACATAGACACACACAACCGCTGGAAAACACGCACACACACTCGCCAAAAGGAAAGAGAATAGACGGGTTTGTATGCGTGTGTGTGTGTGTGTGTGTGAGAGGAAGGGGGAGGGGGGATGTCAGTCCTGTAACCTCAAAAGTTTTGGGACATTCTCCCCTCCTCCTCCTCCTTTTCCTCCTCCTCCTCCTCCTCCCCCCTCCTCCCTCCGCAGGAATGTGGCTGACGCTGATGATGTCACTTCATTTCTTTTGCTCCCCCAGTTTTCTGCTCCTCAACAGGGACGGGGCGAGCGAGCTAGAAGGAGAAGGAGAGAGAGAGATCCGACTCGCTCCATCCATCTTTCCCTGTACGATAACAACATTAGGGTCAGCCGTCCGACTAAATCGGTTTCCAGTGCGCCGTCTCCTCGTCGTGTAACATAACAGGCTGCAGGCTAAATTGTTGCGGACTACAAATAATGAGTGAGTCATCTCTTAGTAGGAATCATCAATGGCGGATGTCCAGTCATTAAAAAAAAAACCCAAAAGATGCACGGATGCTTTATTTAGCCAAACAGCGGCGTACACCCTCAGGGTTAACCTAACTCGGTTTAATCATTCCAGATTCACCTAGTTTACATTTCGATTGATTAAAGAAACACTACACGTCATTAAAAGTATGCGGAGCATGGACATTTGTCTTCCTCCGCTCTTCTGGGAAGACTCTCCGGGAGCCGTTCCCGTTTCGGGGCGGCGGGGTCGGCCCCGCTGATGCGGACGATAAGGGCCTCCTGGCTCACGTTTGGCATTCCTGTTCATCCCTGAAAGCGTCGGACGGGGGTCGGGGTCGGAAGTTCTTTTCTCACCAAACCGGGGAAAACCATGTTTTTGTTGGTTGGGTTTTCGGTACACAGGGGCACTGTCATGTCGGAGCAGGAAAGTTGGAAGCACACTACTGTCTTAAAGGTCCAGGGAATCCGATTTAGCAGCACTACAGAACAGACTCAGTAGAAATGTAACATAAAAGCCTCTAGAAACGACCATTTGCTTTTATTTCTTTCGTTTTGATTCGTTAATCTGCTGGTTGCATTTCACAACATCACCACTAGATGCTGCTGTAAACTACAGACTGTACCTTTAAGTTATATATCATGCCGTAGCCAATGGCGTGGTGTGACTTTTTCACTAGGCGGCGCTAGCAGAGAGCTAGCCCGCCGGTAGCTAGCTAGGCTAGGCTAGCAGTTCCATTGCCGCTTTATAATTATCAGCACAGAACCACAGTGATCTGTGTTCACTTTGGCTGCCTTCGGGGGGTAAATGTTATCTAATAAGTCACCTAATTGGGAGGAAAATCACCCCAATCTGGCAACATTTACCCGGTTATTCTCAGTTAAGTGTCAAACAATCAGCGGCCATGAGGAAAAGCTGAATCATTTCGCAGGAGAAAGCGCTCCCTTTGGCGCACAGACAGCGTTTTTTAATTAGTCATCGCATGTTTCTGTTATCATGTATGATTTATGTGAGAGAAACAACTGAAATGTACACACACACAACACAACAATAATAAAAATAGCATGAAGATTCCTCTTAAAAGCAGCGGGACTGGCACAAACATTGCAAACAGCCCCAGGTCATAAGTAGACAAAGGTGTAATGACATGTATTAATGTTTGCTGTTTGCACCTTCATTTTAGTTATTTTTCTACTTTTACCTTGTATATATGTAAACTAGGATTTACACATCTAGTTTTTAATTTATTTATACCAATGCACAAACTTTGCCAATAAAGCTGATCCTGATATTTTCTCCACAAAAAAAGACATAAACTTTCTGAAACAATTTATTATCTCTTCACTGTTGAGGGTCCTCATACTCCTTATCTCCTCAGAGGTCCTCACTTATTAGTAGGGTTACAAAATTCGGCGAATTTTCAAAGTTGGAAACTTTCTTTAACGGGAATATATGGGAATAAATCCAAAATTTTCAATGTTGAAGGTAGGCAGGGAACTTAAATATAGTTGAGTAACATATATTGTAGCATAATCTTGGCTAAAACAACCAGATTTAATGCAACTACACTCACTCAATCACAATCCCCTTATTTTATCCGACAGAAAAATGTCATGTTCACCATCTGATGTGTGGAAGCATTTCTCACAAGCTAATGATGAAGGAAAGTCTTTGTATATGTGTGAATGTTGTGGAAAGACACACGTGAAGAATGCTACAGAAATGCAGCGGCAAAATTCCTCAAGGCTCAAGACCAGACAAGAGTTTCCAATTTGAAATACTTCTAAAATTATCCAGATGAACTTCCCGTGGAAAGATTCTGGATATTTACGGGAAATTTACCAGAAGTTTTCCGCCATTTTGCAACGCTATTTACTAGACTGTTTATTTTTTTTCCAGCGAAAGGCTTCGCGATCGGCTTCCTCGTCTTTTTCGTTTGCCACCGAGAGAACAAGCCTCGCTCTTAAAGCATCGGCGGGAATATATGCGGCGCGGAGATGTTGGCGAGGCGGGGATCTGCATGAATATTACTTCGCTCTAAGAGGTCAAGGCCCCGAGCTTTTATTGGATGGTTTATGACAGATGACATTGCGAGAAGCTACAGTACATAGCAATAAAATTAGATTGCACTGGATTGAATTAAAGCAGACCTTGGAGAAGGTGATTTATTGACGGGACGCCGCTTGTAAAATAGGCCTGCTGGATTCCATCACTCGCGCCGTAACGTGAGCCCGTCTCAAGCTGCTGTCACGGCCGCTGATGCAGATGTTCACTCGCATCGGATCAACGTGGGATGCTCAGACCCCCCCCTCCCAAAAAAAAATCAGCGTGGAGCGTTGATTTATCGCGATATCGATCGTGCCAGCTGAATTCATTGGCGCTGCTGCAGACCAGCAGCAGCGATATGCTCCAATCCCCCTCGTTCGAGCCCATCCAGAGGACGGCTATTGTTAGTACTGGTCACCCTTGGTTACCGCGGAGCGTTCTTTGTCAGCCGCCCCGGCACAAAGGGCCACAGATTTTACCAGCGGCCAGCGGACCCCAGCTTTTTTTTCTTTTTTTCTTTTTTCCAGTGCTCGGGAGCATATTCACGCGCCCGCGACGTGTCAAGACGCCGTCGTCCGTGAATTATCATATTACCCCACCGCTGATCCCGGGGGTTGCCATGGCCACCGTGTCTATCATTGTGTCAGCGGTCCTCACCGGCTGTAGCCATGGCAACATTGTCTGTTACAGAGGTTCGGCACAAATGAAGCTCTTCAGGATGTGAAATGCACACACACACATACTCTAACACTAATTTTGCATGATGTGTTTGTTCATACAACCCCCCCCTCCCGCCATTTCCAAATAAACCTGTTTCCACGGCAACCATTTTGATAGTAATGGATGGAGAGAAAGTGAAGTAGCGTGCAGTCGGAGGCGGAAAAGGTAGACACGGCGCCCATGGAGGGAATAAAACGTCAGGTCAAGGGAAGGAGGAGGAGCGGCCGTCTCTCGAGTAGATGCCCCCCCCCCCCCCCCCTCCCCACCCGACAAAAGGGAAGTGAATGGGGAATGAGAAGGGGGCAAGGCCACAAAAGGGACGAAGAAAGAGAGAGGTCGCCGACTGCTAGTAAGGGGGAGGACGGCAAGGTAAGAGGACTGAGGAGAAAGGAGCGAGCGGGGCGGACAATGCGGCAGACAAAGGAAGGAGTCCGTCTCTTTCCTCCTCCCGGCTCCCCTCGGCTCCTTAATCTCCCCGCCGCTCCGTCCCCACCTCCGGGAGTCACCTTTGTGTTTGAGTGACACGGTGTCAGCAGCCTCGGCGGGTCGCCTCCTTTTCTACTCTCCCCCCGCCTCGTTTCTTTTCCTATAGGGCCGTCGCCATGGCGACGGGGCATTATGGCCGTCCTGCCAGGCCGGCCATGTTGTCGAGAGGAGGCAGGCACAGGTGGTAATCAGGGAGCTATAAACCCACATCAATATCGTCAATATCCACATCATCGATGCAATAAAAACATAGTGTAATATCGATAGTTTCACTCAAGGTTTGTGTAAAAAAACAAAAAAAACAATCAAATGTTACTTTCCCCTTGGCTCGTAATTATCCCTTGATAATGGATCAATCATTGAATCAAACAGACAAACCACAAATCAAGTTTAATATAAAGTGCTCACATTCAGCCTTTTTCTCCTGGTCGTTAAGATAATTAAAAATCAATAATCATTGCTATCCACTGATATGAATGTTTTTATGCCAATATATAGCTATATCGCCACCTTTGCTTTTTCATACTAAAAGTAGGTCATTGCAGGAAGCAGGAGGGGGGAAAGTAAAGTAGGGTGCTTAGTAAATTAGCATAGCTAATTGAACAGGTGCAAATCGTTACCTTAACATCTACTATTATTCCATGTGAACATGGATCAGATGCATACATGATATAAATTCAAGGATTGATATAAATAGATATATTCTAGAGTGTTCCAAAGCTTCATAATTAATTCAAGTCACTTCAGCAGGACCCTTCAGTAACTCATCAGCTGACTGTATATAAATGTATATAAATTAATACAGGAGAACAATAGGCAATTTCATCTATTAAAAAAACAGTTTACACAGATAGGGATATTTTCTTTTTTTTTAATATCACCAGCTCTAGGTGGAACACTCATAAACCACATGGATCCGATTTACAGCTGAAATGATGCGTCGACTCGTTAATCGATTGCAGTTTTGATTAATCAATTCATTGTTTTCTCTGTGATGAAAAACAATGCTCAAAGACGTGCTGTTTCCAGCTTAATGCAGCTTAATGCTTCAGGCATTTTTTTTTGGGGGGGGGGGCAAAACCAACATCCCTTGCAGCCCTACATACATTATGTACAGTATAAAGTGCACGCAGCATGCATGCATACATAATATGTAGGCTGCATTGCATATATACAGTAATGCATGCGTACATACACGATTCAAAGCACTGTTCTACATTAAAACAAACACAGTTTCTGCTTTGCGCAGGTTTTCTGAATGGAAAAAAAGGGAAGTGGACTCTGGTAATAAAGTTGCAGCCGGCTGGTGAGCACGCGGACGTATTGGCGGGTCGGTATCAGACCGCCGTGCCGGCCGCTTGATGTATTTACAGTCATATACAGCAAAAAAAAACAGGGGGAGGGTGAGTCAGTGCCGCATGACTCCTCTGGCTGCAACTTTGTCCTGAAACAATGATGTCATCCTCTTCTTCCATCACACTTCACACAGCTCCGTCTGTGGACCCCGCCGTCTCTTTGTTCTCCCGTTCCTGCATCTCGTTGTCAGGCAGCCCCTCGATAACACACACACACACACGTCGACCACACGCGCCGGGCGATATGGAATTAGACAGATAACAAAATCAATTTGGGGCAGATTGACTAACAGCGAGGAGAGTTCGGGTCTTGGGGGGGCTGGAGAGGAATAATGAGACCAGTGCGGCCCGCCTGGCTATTAATTGGATAGGTGGAGGGGAGATGAGGTCATTGAAAAATGCTTTTTTTTTTCAGAAAAATGGGTGTACCAAGCACAAGGGAGGGTTTCATCAGACACCCCAGATGCTTATACGCGTGTGCGCCTCGCAGACATGCTCGTACAGAAAAAAAAAACTTTTTTTTTTTTTTTTTTTGGGCAGTAACTTTACACGTCAGCTGTTGCTATGGTAACGCCAGCCCAAAAGCGCAGGATTGGTTGGAGAGGAGTGAGGGAGAGGAGGCAAAGGCAGAGGAAGGAGGGGGGGGGTTGGACTTTGTTGGAGGGGTACAGAGGGGTACAGGGAATGGAGGTGGAGGTTGGGGGGGGGGGGCAGACACAAAGATAATTAGATCGATGCATAACAATCCATACAAATGGCATTTTACTTAATAACATTTGATTCAATGGGCTCCAATGCCGTCAGTGGAGCTTTTCCCAGAAAACTCTTCCGTGGCATCACTTCCAAACGCGACCGTGTCCCGCACAGAGACGAGAGAGGGAGAGAGAGTGGAAAGGGAGTGAGAATGGCTGAAAAAGCTTTGACATTCACCACTTAAAAACTGCAGGGTGTGTGTGTGTGTGTGGCAAATTAACAAAATGCGGGGCATATGAACGGCACACCTGCTAAAAATAGCTCCAAAACATCTTTTGCCCGCGCGGTAGCCCTTTCAGTGATTTCCAGCGACAAATTGACGGTTCATTACCTTGATATTAAAACACCACCGCGTGGTGCGAGAGGTGCCCGTCGGGGCTAAAATTCACCAGGGTGGTTCACACCATGCCGGCCTTTTTTATTTTGTTATTTTTTTCTCTGTGAGTCAGTGGCCTGCTCGCCTTTGGCTTTGTGTCTGGCTCCCCCAGAACAAGCAGAGGTTCGGTGTCCCCCCTGGATTAATCCTAATCCCCTTTCCAAACTTCGGCTAGGGCTGTACTTAATCCCAGACTTAACTGAGACCGGTTCCCAAGCGGAGACGGGGATGCTCCGCCGCTTTTCTTTTTTTTTGACGAGTTTGGTGGTGTAATCCGTGTCGCAGGAAACCGCCTCGGCGTGTCGATTATATGTTCGGGGTTTCAGGGCGGTTGTGTTTGTGTGTGTATTGACAGGAAATGGTTAGCCCGTGTGGTGAACATTAGGCAATCCGCCGCCTGCTTTTTGTTTGTGTGTGCGCGGGCGTCCACGTGCGTGCGGTCACGGTCCACGGCGCTTTGTGACCGTGGTCTTTTGTGTGGACAGGGTGCTCGGAGTCTCCCGGTGGTATCTTGGGGATCAGTGACTCAAGGAAATCAGGACACACTCTAAATTTGTCACTGCAGCATAACCCACATAATGAAAGAATACAAGCTCTCTCTCGCACACACACACACACACTCTGCTTTGCCTCGACTGCCGTCTGCGCCTAGATTTCCTGCTTTAAACACACACACAAGCACACACTCGTGTTGACAAGTGTTAACTGGGTAATATGGAAATCAGAAGGCGATGAGCACATGTTTAAATGAGTCAGTGTTTTCAGTCCTCAGCCTTTTTTTGCTCGAGTGTTTTCTCTGCAGATCGTGTAGCCTCCACTCAGGAGTATTCAGTTTGGATTATGTTTGTGGTTTACTGAGGCAGTTGAGGGAATACCTCCAGCCAGCATATCTGAGGTGGTGGAGGAAAGGATTTGCTTGCCCTCAGGCTGCTGTCGAGGTTGCGGGGTAGTTTAAACCCAGCTAAACTAGCCTTACACCCATGTATATCCAGGAAAAGGAGTTTACATGCTTGTTAAGGTGGTGGAAATGCACACTTTACATTGTAGTAATTAGCATCAGCAAATGAGAATTTCACGAAATTAGGGTGCATACAGGAAATTAAAGCAAAAATCTATACTCTCTGTTGTATATAAGAGTGGTTCTCACATCAAGGACCCTTAAACTCATTAAAACTAGACCATGGACCCCATCTCATAAGATTTGTGCTTTAATATGTTTTATAAAAGAAAGTGTCAGAAACCCAAAACCCAAATAATGGACGAAAACTACCATAATCAAGAATGAATGAATAAATAATGAGTCAGTACATAAATAATCACACCCGTAAATGTCCATGTTTATTTCATTTTCCATTTAATTATTAATAAAATTAATTTGTTTGTGTAATATTTTAACATTTATTAGAGTTGTTCCGTTTATTTAACAATTTATGAATTTTTAAATGTATTTCTTTATTTATTCAATTTCACCACAATATATAAAATGGAAAATAAAATTTGAAATTAAATAAATTCATTTATTATCATAGATAATAGGAAATAAATACTACTAAATTAAATAAATGTATTAAATTATAGCAGTCCTCTGTTCACATAGTCCTATATTCTGTCACCGTGGAATTATAGTGAAATATATATATATATATATATATATATATATATATATTTTTTTTTTTTTTTTTTTCTGGGGACCCCTTGGCACCTCACTTTGAGAACCATTGGTATATAATGGTAATAATTTTCCCAAATATTCTGTTGATTCATTCATTGTTGCCATGATTAATATTATTTGCTTTATTTACAATGGATCACGTGTCTGCTTCTATGTGAAAGTTGTCGCTCATAACAACCAGCTCCCAGTGAATTATCACCAGCCTTTACAGCATCTTTCAGCTCCTTATTTTTGGTTCACTCCCTTCTTTCATCAGGCTTGTTTTCCACCAAGAGCAGCACCAAGGCAGGCGGCTCGCTGTACGTTACCTACCAGCCATCAAACGTCAAACAGACAAAGTTAGCTGGTGAACATAGTGGAGTATTTAGCAGCTTAAGAGCCAGCTATTCCCAGAGGAGTTAGTGGAGCCCATAAACAGCTAAAAGGAATGCAAATATTGGATTTATTGCTCAGAAAAAAACAACAACTCCAAATGAATGCCTGTGTTGCTCCGTATTTGCTGAATGTGTAAATAAACACCAAACTGCCATCTGTTTGCAAGCCTCACAAAAACACCAGCGATGAAAGATTCAGTCGATTGACGGGAAACATTGTTTTATAATCAATTAGTATTTTTCAAGCATCGGTATTTAGCCTGGCTAAGACCAGACCTCATTTCAATGGATATAATAAGGTCTGGGAACCATCAATTCATTTGTTTGTATTGGAGGTGTGGTTTATGAAAGCCCAGAACCCTTTATTGGATGCTAGTATAATATCAAACATACCCGATGATGTATATAGATGATTGAAATAGTTTAGCACTAAAAGTTGCTCGTTTTTCACAATAAACTTGCAGTATAAATGACTTAGTATTTTTCTAAGCATTAGCATTTCTCTATATCAGTGCTTCTCAAAACTTTTCACATCAAATTAGAGAATGGACCCCAAATTGATAAAATATTCCCAATAAATTAAAAAAATATAGTCCCCAATCTGAACATATTTCTGCTTTTATATGTTTTATTTTAGCTATGTGTCATTATGCTACTTATTGTTGAAACTATAATAAAAAGGCACCATTCCCGTTTATTTCTCGAAGATAATTTATTAAGAATTCAACGCTTAAAAACTAATCTGGTTCTTTACTAATGCTGATTGGTGCACGTAAGTATGACATCTACTTTTTATGGAGGAGCAAAACATCTCCTTCAAAACATTAGAAAGCCCCCCTCCCCCCTACATGTCTAATGTAAAAACTCCAACTTACTTTGACCATCATAATTCTAATGGAAGAAATGTATTGACTTTATTTAGTAGTTGAGTAGTAGAGTTTCTTATTCATCTCTGTACAGCCAGAGTTTTCCAGTAGCCATTAGAAGAATCACATAATATGTACATTTCTGCATCAATTTGCAATTTGAGGTAATGTGGTGACTGGCCTGCGAAAATATGAATTCCTGCGGTGCCTTTTCATAAGTTTTGCAGTTAAAGCCTTTACGGCTGCAAAACATGCATCTACGTCTCTCTCCATTGTGACTGATTCCATGTGACTTCTCAACTTTTCATAGCCAACCAGAATAGTTGTTTGCTTCGTATATCTCGCTTCGTTAATCCTGTTGATTTGGGTGTTCCTCAGGGAACAAATTAAGGGCCCCTGTTTTTTTTTTTTTTTTTTTTTTTTTTGTTCCAGTCCTGAATTATCCTAGGTATGCATTGCGTGCTGCAGAGCCCCATCTGCATCTGATTCCCTTTTCAGCGTGTATCCTCGCCTCGTCTCCTTTATCTTCGGAATATTAATGTGCTGCACTGTCAGAAGCCATTGTTGTGATTGGTACAGAAATCTTTTTTGCATGACTGGGTTCTTTTGTATCATCAGGCATATTGTACCTCTGCAAATCACACCAAATCTGACATGGTAGGGGGAGAATGATATGAAGGAGGGGGGGGGGTAAAACGTGTCCAAAAAAAAAAAAAATTTTGGGAGAGAGATGGGAACCTTCAGAAAAGTGCTGGAGGGCTCCGAGGGAGAAGTGTGAGGGAATGAGAGGAGGAAAAGGGGGGGGACAAGTGATAAAAAAGTGAGAGGACAAGTGGGAAGGAGAGATGTAAATGGTAGGAGGTGAAGAAAAGGGAGTGGAGGGGAAAAAGTGAGAGAAGAGAGAGACGGCTGAAAGGGGGGAACGAGGAAAGAGTGGGAGAGAAAGTGCTGGAGGGCTGATATTTAATGTGATAAATGAGTTGTGACAGTCCGCCTCTAACCCCCTTCCAACCAGCGAGGAGGAGGAACACAGAAATAGAAAGCATTATGGGTAAAAGGACATATATAGCATTATGTATGTATATAGAAAGAAAGATTGTTCATACTGTGGCGAGGAAGGGGTAGAGGGAAATCAGTGCAGGCAAAAGGACATTCATAGACAGCATTATAGATGTAGAAAATGAAGGAGGAGAGTGGGGATGCATACATATAGAGGGTCTGAAGCAAAGCAATTTGGGTAAAGGACATATGACGTTATAGAGAGGGAACAGAAGGAGAGAGGTAATGGCAGAGGAGGGTGGAGGGGGGGTGCATGATGCAGCATTGGGTTAATGATCTACTGTACGAGATTCTTCGAAATAAGTAGGAGAGAGAGGGGGGAAGAAAGCGAGAGGCACGACGGAAAGAAGGGAAATTTAAAGCGAGATGCAAATCGGCCTCGGCGATCGCCTCTCCTCCATTGTGCGGGTGTCATGTCTTCGAGGGATGGCTAATTACAACTTGTCATCACGCAGCGTGGAACAATAGTGGAGGGGTTTTTGTTTTTTTTCTGTTTTTTTTTTCTCTCTCTCTCTTTCTTCTTCCTCTTATTAGACAGTTGGTCGGTGGGCCACTGGTTTATCTGCTGCCGTGGTGGTGGTGGTGGACTCCGGACTGGAAGGGAGAGATTCTAGCAGACAATGACAGCCACTGTAGTTTTGGTTTGGGGAGTGGAAGCCTGGGAGATGACTCATAGGGAGGAATGAAGACAGGGGGAAACAGAAAGAGAGAGAGAGGCGAGAGGGAGGGCCTTAGAGCGTTTTTTTTTTTTTGAAGGAATAAAAGTGAGGAGCGAGAAGAAAAGGGGTGTGAGAGACCCTATGGCTGAAGTTGCCTGTTTGATCTCTTCTCTCCTGAGTCAGCGTTAACCGCCTTCTTCCTCGTCTTTCTTTCCCTTTCTTCTCCTGGTTTTGACACCTCCCGTCTTCCCCCGGCTCTCCGGCGGCTCCCGGTTAACGGGCCGCGAGGCCCACCGTGTGAACGAGCAAATCGCAGCATTCCAATGCAGCCCGGGGGGAATGCAGTTTTTAATCAATTAACCATAAAGCCACACATGCAATAATACGCTCTATCTGTGGTTTGGGTGACTTTTTAAACTCGTTTTCCTGTGTGTAAAGACTGAGAAAGTCCCTAACTTGTTCCTGTCTTTCTCCCCCCCCCCCCTTCCCCTCCATCTGTCTGTCGTCCTCCAGTGTGGACGGCGAGGTTCTCTCAGGAGCCGGCAGACCAGTCGGTGGTGCGGGGCCAGAGGGTGATCCTGTCCTGCGTCGTCTTCAACTACTCGGGCATTGTTCAGTGGACCAAAGATGGCCTGGCTCTGGGCATCGGAGAGGACCTGCGGGGTGAGACATCACACATGCCTCCTCAGGCCCCCTTCAGCGCGTGGCTGAGGCGGGTTTCCAAGCGTGATCCTGATGCTTTCGGAGTGAAGCTGCTGTGTTTTCAGGCGGCTGCAGAGGGGTCTGGCGGCTGCATTCGCTGAAAAGAAAACGTGCAACAGCGATTAGTCGATTAATCGATTAGTTGTCAGTTTGATAACTGATTGGTTCGAGTCATTTTTAAGAAAGAAATATCCAAATTCTCTGGTTCCAGCTCCTCAAGTCTGCTTACTACTCAAAGACATTCAGTTTTTTATTATCTAGGACTAAAAGAATCTGAAAGTATTGATATTTAATGAGCTGGAACAAGATAATTTGGGTGTTTTCTAATGAAAAAAAGACCTAAATGGACATTTAGATTTCTTTTTTTTCAATATTATTGGCTGCAATTATGCTAAAGCCATTTAGCAAGTTCTTTGGGTAGTGGACTGAAATAATTTAATAATAATAACTAGAGCTGCTTCGATTAGTCGATTAATCGATTAGTTGCAATCTATCGCATCAATCGCCAACTATTTTGATAAGTGATTGATTGGTTTGAGTCATTCTTAAGAAGAAAATGTCCAAATTCTCTGGTTCCAGCTTCTCAAACCTGCCGACTACTAAAAGATATTAAGTTTTCTATCATCAAGGACATTTATTGAGCTAGAACAAGAGAATTTGGGCATTTTCCTCTGAAAAACAAAAAGAGACTCAAATCAGTCCTCACTACGGACCTAAATGGGCCTTTAGGTGTTTATTTTTTCAATATTATTGGCTGTGATTATGCTAAAGCCATGATATTTCGCAAAGTAATTTGAAACTAGAATTAATCAATTGATCGATTGGAGACATTTTTAAGAAAAATGTCCAAATGCTCTGGTTCCAGATTCTCATATCTGATTATTTTAGGGTTAATTAGTCTTATATCATAATAAACTGATGATCTATGGGATGTGGACTAGGTTGAATCCTCAGCTTTGGGAAACAGTGATTGACGTTTAACACCAACTTCTCGATTAATCGGTTCAGTAATCAATGGATTAATCGTCAGAGTAGTCGTGAGCTGCGTTAAAAACTAGATTACAAAACAAAAGTTGAGTTTGGAGGTGATGCTGTAAAGGGTTTACCTGACCACAGCAGCAGCTCTGTGAGGCGTTATTCCACCAATAGTTGACAAGACATTTAATTAAAAACAACGTCAACCTCATTGGAAGCGGAGGAAGTCAGACAGAGCGATCAATCGATTTCAATTGCACTTATACCACTAAAAAGATAAAATACATTTTCCCAATTTAAGATTTTGCTTATGTTCTTCATTTATTTCCTGTTAAACGCCAAAGTCTGTATATTTTTTTTTATCCTCTGTGAAACGGTTTCAAATGTCTGATGACTCATGCTGCACTCAGGGGCCGTTTCGAAAAGTTCACCCAATCAAATATGACTTTGGCGAGGAGCTATAACCACGGATAAGGCCGGTGATATGACTTCAAATCAATATCACGACCGTCTCGACTTTTTACCTCGATTACGACTAATGAATGTGTTTTTTTACCATAATCTGACATATTTATATCTCTGTCTACTCATAATGGTGGTTAGATATAACCATGTATGAAGAAACTGGGCAAAACTGTTTGTGTGTGTGTTTCACTGGGAAATATGTCACAGCTCAGAAGCTAAAGACGCTTTAACTTGCATTTCATGGCGATTATAAGAGGTGGGAATGTGAAATAGCGGTTCCAGTTCTCCTCTCACGATAAATATCCTTTTCCAAGCAAACTTTCTTCTCGTAGAACCGAGCTGAGCCACTTTTCCTCGAAGCTAACAAAGCAGCGGCCTCCGGGTTGATACGAGACGTGTTAGCGACCGCCGCGGCTAATGCCAGCTGACAATAATATGTTTCTGCTGGCGAGCGTTTTACTCGCAGCCAGACAGATGTGCGAGGGCCGCCGTGCCACGGAGAGACAGCTTAACTACCGCTACAGCTCTTCCATCACATCGGATTGTGACAAACCGTGCACTTATTTAGGCTGATGTTAAATTTGGCCACCTCCCGCACGCGGTCATCGAATATTTGATTGGGGAATTCTAAGCTCCCCGAGGCACATTTTACAGACTGACACCCTTCAGCTCAGCGGAGGAGAGTCGCATCATCACCTCTGTCACATCAGCAGCGCCCGACACTGACGCTATTTTCCTTTTTTTTTTCTATTGCAAGGGAAACATAAAACTCTGCAGCTGAGTCCCTCGCTTTGATTTATTCGGTTTCCAGCTTATTAACGACAGCATCTCAGACACAGCTCGTCTGGGTTTGATGAAACTTGGAGCGTCTCTGCCGCACCGGTTTTCAGGATTGCACAGATAAGAACGAAGAGGGGCTCGGCCATTACTGGCCAGAATAGGAGGGCATGTTTGTGGCGTGCTGTCGCTTTGTTTTTGTTGATCTCGTAGTCTTTCCCCAGACTTTGGACCTATTTTTTTTCCTTTCCTCTGCCAGTATTTGTGATCCCATGGCAATTTTTGGTGAAAAAAAAATATTGGATCTGTTTAGTGGGGATTATTACAGTCTTGAATGTATAAAAGATTAGCAAGAACAGTGATTTTGATGGATTCATAACCACTAAATATTCACCTAATGTGATATTTTAAGAAGAAAAATTACAGTATTTGTGACTCCATGGCAACTTTTGGTTAAAAAAGCACCTAAAGAATGGGATATATAAAAAAAAACCAATTGATTTTGATATTTTTTTCTTTTTAATCAATTCACTTCAGTCCTGTTCATAACCAAATGTTCATATTTTAATATGAAAAATGACAGTATTTGTGATTCCGTGGTGAATTTTGGTTAAAAAAGCACCCAAAGAATGATATATTACAAAAAAACAAAAAACAAAAACATGCACATTGGATGTGTTGGGTGAGGATTACTACAGTCTAGCATATGTTTAAGATTAGTAACAACAGTGATTTTGATGGTTTTTCAGTTTTTTTCTGCAATCACTTCACTTCAGTCCTGTTCATAACTACCAAACATTCAATTGATTTCATATTTTAATATGAAAAATGCCAGTATTTGTGATTCCATGGCATTTTTTGGTTAAAAATCACCTAAAGAGCGGGATATTTTCAAAATAAAACTCAATGTATAGTGACTTTGCAGCGTGGGGATTATTACAGTCTTGGATATGACAAAAATTAGCAACGAAATTGATTTTGATCATTTTTTCTTTGACTCAAACTACCAAATGTTCAGTTCATTGCTATTTTAATATGAAAAATTACAGTATTTGTGATTCCATGGCAATTTTTTGGTTAAAAATCACCTAAAGAATGGGATATTTTCAAAATAAAACTCAATGCATGGTGAATTTGCAGGACAAAGATGAGCAACAACATTTATTTTGAAGGATCTTTTTGTGTGATGTCATTTTAAAAGTGAAAATGTTTGTAAAACTGGAACAATTCCTCTAGAACCTTAAAGATTATCAAAATATTAAACCCTAAAATATGCAAAAATGTGCCAGTCGGCACATTTCAGGTATAAAGGTTAACTTCTCTACCTCGTTGCACTTTCTCCCTCCTCTACCTTCATCTTCCTCCTCTTCCTCCTCCGATCTTTCCCTCTCTCCCTCTTCTTTTAATCATATTGTTACTGTAATGGTCCGGTGCTTCCAGCCGAAAGCTTTTAAATAAAAACATGTGAATGAACACTGGCCGCCTCACACACACCGAGTGTGTGTTCGGTGTGTGTGAGGCTCTGTCCCTCCGCCCCCTCCCCTCCTTCTCTTTCGCTGGGCTTTTCATACGCTTTCTCGCTCTCGACATTTCACATGCAAATGTACGTATACACAAGGCGCACACACACACACGTGCGCACATGCATGCAGAAACAAGGACACACAAGGTTAGTGGAGCGGCGGAGCCTCGGTCGGGGAGGAGGGGGGGGCTGCACATGGAAAAACGGCAGGAGTAGAATTCGCCATGCGATCAGCAAACATGAATCCTGCAGCACGGACCGGAGTGGATTTGAGTCCTTTAAAACGCTGCTGTCATAATGCATTCGTCTCTCTCTGTGTGTGTGTGTGTCTCTCTGGTGGAGGAGAGCGTGGACGCCACCTAACGGCGAGAATGCACGCGCCGTGACACAGCTGGGATGGGGGGAAGGGCTCGGGAAGCGGCCGCGTTGCATGTGTGCATTGTGCACTGCGCGAACCCGTGTGTTTGTTTGGTCATGCGTTGTGTGTTTCTGCATAATCTGCGGTGTCACACACAGTCGTTAACTAGCCAGCGGCTCACTGTGAGAAATAATCAGATTCCCTTCCACCTTAGAAGCGACAAAAGATGATGCACACTACCAGAAATTCCCTTCTTCGCTGTTTTTTTTCATTGAAGATCATTTTAAACTAATCAGAAATACACTCTATACGTTGCTAATGTGGTAAACGACTATTCTGGCTGCAACTGTTTTGTTGTGCAATATCTACGTAGGTGTATAGAGGCCCATTTCCAGCAACTATCACTCCAGTGTTTGCTCATTGCGTCAGAGGGCTAATGGATGATTAGAAAACCCTTGTGCAATCATGCTAGCACAGCTGGAAACAGTTTAGCTGGCCGTTTTGAACACAGCTGTATTAGCGCATCGCTTAACATTTTGACAGCAGTCACCCCCTAAGGCCGTGTGTTACTACTTAATATGTAAATGAAGCCACAAATATATAATTTCACTTTGAAGGAAAATGCCAACTGTCGTTCTAATACAGCTTAGCAAACCTTTACTCAGACAGGAGGCAGCAGTGTATTTTTGGCCGACTTATTTTCAGTGGCAGATTTAGGAAGAAACACTTTTAGGTGTACACTACCGTTCAAATGTTTGGAGTCACTTAGAAATGTCCTTATTTTTCCAATGAAGATCAGAAATACACTCTATACATTGATAAAGCTGCAAATGTCTGTTTTTTTGGTGCAATATCTACATAGGTGTATAGAGGCGCATTTCCAGCAACTATCAGTCCAGTGTTCTAACGGAACAATGTGTTTGCTCATTGAGTCAGAAGGCAATTTTCTATTCGTTTTACAACTCATGGTGGTAAATTAGTGTGACTTTTCATGGAAAACACTAAATTGCCTGAGTGACCTCAACCTTTTGAACGGTAGTGGACGTCAAATTCAAGCTTGAAGAAAACCCAAGTTTGTGCCTCTTAAACTAGGTTTCTAAGTGTGTTTTTCTGTTTCAGCCTGGCCCAGGTACCGCGTGCTACGAGTCCAGGAGCTGGGCCAGTACAACCTGGAGATCCTGTCGGCCGACCTGTCCGACGACTCGCTGTACGAGTGCCAGGCCCCCGACGCCGCCCTGAGGTCCAGGCGGGCCAAGCTCACCGTCCTCAGTACGTCTGCCGCACGCGTCGCCGTTAAAATACGAGACGCTGCCCCGTTTCTGTGATTCTGACGCTCTGCTCTCTCTTCTTTTCCTCCCAAGTCCCCCCTGACGACCCGGTGATCGACGGGGGTCCGGAGGTGCTGCTGAACGCGGGGGAGTCCTACAACCTCAGCTGCGTGTCCCGAGGGGCAAAACCGCCTTCGATGATCGAGTGGCTTAAAGACGGCCTGCCGGTGGACGGGGCCGCCAGTGCCACGGTAAGACTGGAGAAGAATCACACACTCTGAACACACACACATTCACAACGGGGGGGGTGAATATTCTCTTAAAATAAAAAATGAATATTCAAACTATTCGAACATCTGGTTGCGCATGTCGTCAGTGTACTTAAAATTAAAAATCTGAATGTTACTTAAACAGCTTTTTTGTCTTTTCTAATGACGTGATAGGAGACAAAAAATGGTTTTAGGCAAAAATAAATTTGTATTTGGAAAGTTTCCAAGTTCTTCCTGTCATGTGACGTCATCAACTTCCTGCTCCTTCCTTCCGAGAACATGAACAAACCCTCCCAGGGAAAGAGGTCATTTTATTTACATTATTATGTCCCTGACATGTATATATTTAACCAAGTCTCTAGAATAATCCCCCAAAAAGGAGTTTTGTACATGGGATAAATTGTTTTTTTTTTGTTTATGGGCATATTTGTGCAAACAGCAACTATAATAGTGATTAAAATGCTATTTTCTGTGAAGAAAAGACTACAAAATGGAAAAAATAGATACATAACATGATTGTTAGTGACTCAACTGATATAATTATATGTGTGAAATCTTTGAAAAAGATCTGGGCTTAAATGAGTTAATACAAAGAGACATAACTACTTGTAAAGGTGGTTTATTTGACAATCAGTGTGTTTACATACTCAGCTTAATCGAGCTATGCAAATTTGATTTTGGCGCCTAATCCTCCCCCTCAACACTAGGGGGCGATATTTGCTGTTTTAACGGATTAATACCGCCTCCTTTCTGGTTAACCTGGATAATAACGTTGCTTTTTTAAATATCATATGTAATTATTATTTAGTATTAGTATTAGTAATTGCATTCTTCTTCTGCGACAGGCTTTTTAAAGTGTTTTTTCACATTATCTGCATGTCTTAATGCTCTTAATCCTGCACAAAAACAACAAACTAACAAACTAATGGACTCTCGCTTGCTAACTCGTACCCTCATGCTCTCTCTTCTTAGAAATATTTCAACAAGCTAATCTGAAAAATGCAGTGAGTAGATATTAACGTTAGCTTAATGCTATCAGTTAGCTTAATGCTATCAGTTAGCTTACTCATGCTAGCGACACTAAGTTGGCACTGGACCAAATTAACTTAAGCTACCGATTTGTTACCTAATGTTAGCTGGTCATTAATATATTGAACGTCTTTGTTATTTATGACAAGTTATCTCAAGTTCAGAACTTAAATCTACCTTTTCTCCGATTAATCGCTGCTTTACGCTCCTCTGACCTGTTGCCTAGGTGATTGAGGTGCTTGACGACCGCATAACAACCCCCTCCCCCTCACTCATAGAGTAGATACATAGCGAAATAGTCGTTTTTCTGCATTCAAATATTCAGAATTTCAGCTTTTTTTTGTTCAAATATTCGTTTTAACACACATTTGAATGAATTTTATATTTTTTCTTTACTCTCTTCAGGAGGTGCTTCCGGACAGGAAGCGGGTGACCACGCGTAGCTACCTGCCCATCCACCCCATCGACACAGACACCGGGAGGAACTACAGCTGCGTGGCCACCAACCTGGCCGTGCCCAGCGGCAAAAGCACAACCGTGACCCTCAACGTGCACCGTACGCCTCTCCTCTTCATCTGAACTGGGCTCCATAGGCAAAACGTTGATTTTAAGTCAAGAAGATGTTTTTTGAGAACACAGCGGCGGCTTAATGAGCACAAACCGCGTCTTATTACTACATAAATCAGTACATTTCCCACGACTTGAAAGGGATCGTATTTTTTGCTGCCTGCAGCTAAATGTTTTCGCATCTATTATTAAGCAATGCACGGCAGCCATTTTGCATCAAACCGTCCTCCGGATTGCAGCACGCTGTAGATTGGAGGTAGTAAAAGCTCTCTCTCTCTCTCTCTGTCGCTTCCAGATCCACCAGCAGTGACCTTGTCCGTGGAGCCTCGCTCTGTTCTGGAAGGGGACAGAGTCACCTTCACCTGCCAGGCTCATGCCAACCCTCCGATTATGGGCTACAGGTCCGCATTCACATTTAAAAGCCTCCTTTAGAGCCAATTTAAGTCCAAAAGGAGCCCGTTTCAGGAATATAGTGCCGTTTTAATGAGCAGCAATTTGAGGTTTTGTTTCTTTTTGGTTTTGTGCCATTGGTGCTAAAATGTTAGTGATTTTTTTTTGCACTCTTAAATCCACCTATAGTAGCAACAAAAGAAGAAAAACCAAACTAAAAATACTGTGGACATATTTCACAATGAAAGCAAATGAATGTGTGGGTTCAGTTTTAAAGCTATCAATAGATTTCAATTAATCTCAGGAAAATGGGCGATAATTAGTTACATATTTATCAGATTCCCTTTTAACTTATTTTTAAATATCTTATTTTAGTAATATAGTAATTTAGTAATGTTTTATATTTTAATAGTAATATTTTCTTTGTTTTTCATGCTCAATTTATTTTTATGCTTATGATTTCTAAAGTAGAGTACACAGTATTTTGGGTGTGTTACATATAAAACATATTATTATTATTATTCATTGTTTTTAGGAGATTTGCAGCTCTAGTCCAAATGGCTGATCATAGATTTTCTTCTATTTTCTATTAGGTACATTACAGCAGATAATACTGTGATTTTTAAGCGATTGATCTGTTGTTAAAGAAAGAAAAACATATTTAAAACTGCGATAAGATATATTTAAATGTATTGTACATGTAAATCAGATCATACACCACTGGTCAAACGTTTTAGAACACCTTGATTTTTCAGTTTTTCTATAAATTGTCCTAGTTTAATGTGTCATGTGACAGATGATGATGGTCTGATGTGGATTATGTTGCTGTAGGTTGAATCCTGACTAACTAGGTCTAGATCATGGGGTTCTGCTTAGCTCTAGAGCTCTAGTTCTAGAAAAGACCCAGACATCAGGCTTCATCCATGCTGATATACAGACGGGGGTTAATTAACACTTTAATCACACTATATTTAAGTCCATTACTGCAGAAAAGCTGTAAGTCTAAGTTGTTAACTATAACTTGATTCCTGCTTATTTTTGTCCTATATTCTAACTTTCCTGTTTTTTAATTGGTATTTTAACATCTCCATCAAGATTTGAAGTAGCAAAGATCATCTCAGTCTAGTTTTCCACTTCTTTTCTCCAGCTTCTTTCTAAGCTTTTCCTCCTCCTCTTTAAATGGCTGTTGGTGGTGACTGTATAGTAGTGACATCACAACTTCACGCAAGTCATGACTGCTTGTTTTAAGGCACAGTTTCTGAATACAGGCTGTGGATTGAGTGTTTTTTAAACATGGGACAGTATTAATAAGGGCTCTAATAAATCTATAAGGTATTCATTGGAATTAAACTGGGTTTTTGGACTGTATATGACATTTTCCAGTTGCTAACACCCTGTGACGTAACCGTAGGTGGGCTAAAGGTGGCGTGGTGCTGCAGGGCGCCAGGGAGAGCGTGTTCACCACCAAGGCCGACCACTCCTTCTTCACCGAGCCCGTCTCCTGTCTGGTTTTCAACGCCGTGGGAAAGACCAACGTCAGCAGCCTGGTGGACGTTCACTGTGAGTCAGCGGCCTCGCCGAAGTCGGCGGCCAGACATAATAGAAAACAACAACGCCACCGCCGCGGTGTCTTTTTCTCTCGAGCTGCTTCTCCCCTTTAGTCCTCCTGCATTATTACTCAATCACAACAAAGAACATCTCTCTCTCTCTCTCCAGTCGGTCCGATCCTGTCGGTGGAGCCTCAGCCCAAAAACGTAGACGTCAACTCCGATGTTACCCTCAACTGCAAATGGACTGGAAACCCTCCGCTCACACTCACCTGGTTCAAAAAGGGTTCAAACATGGTAAGAGGCTAAGAGCCCACGCTTTGCACATCTCTCCCCGCTTCTCATGTGCTCTATTTTTATCATCCATGTCCTTTTCAGTCCCTTGACATGACCCCTTCCCTCTCATTTTATCCTTTCGCTTTTTCTCAATCCCTGTATTACACTGAATACACATAATGGTTGCATTATGGTTCTTTACTGCAAAAACTGGCAACTTAACAAGTGAAAATATCTTGTTTTTGCTACAATTAGTCCAGTATTGAGTAGAATTATGTGAGATAATTTAGCTTATTTACCTGATTTGGGTTAAATTGGTCTTGTTTTAAGAAAACATTGTCTTAAAAAAATATTAAATTGACTAAAAAAAAAGAAAAGCTTGAAATAAGCAAAATTATCAAGACAAATCTAGATTGACAAAGATAATTTATCTTATTTCAAGTTTTTTTTTCTTGATTTAGGTGAATTTGGTCTTGTTTTAAGAAAAAAAAATAAAAAAAATGATTAAATAGACTAAATTCCAGAAAAAAATGAAATGATCTGCCATTGGAATAAGATAATTCTCCTTAATATTGGACTAATTGTACTAAAAACAATGTATTTTCACTTAAGACTTCAGTTTTTAACACAATTCATAGAGTTTGTAAGAATTTTGGGCCACTTTTGCTCACTGAAACCTATGTAATGTGTAGTATGTGCTATAAAGGAATACTTCAACATTTTGTTGCAAATTTGATTTTGGATCAAATTTGAAGACGATCCACCGGTTTCCGGCTGAGAACCGTGGCCACAGCAGGAACTGAATTCCGCTGAATAAATAATTAATTTACCGTTCGGTGAAATTATTTTTTGGTAAAACAGTTAAGTCAATCACCGCTGTTGTGTTGTTAAAATCTACCGCTGCTCCCTCCCTCGCTAAAAGGCGAAGCAGGCGGATGTAAATTTGACAAAAATGACCAATAAATAGGTAGCGCACAGTCAGGTTAACTGGATTGAGTCATTTTTCAGGGTTTTAAAGTAGAGATGTGGAAAAAAGATGAGACAGTTACAGCGCAATAAATCATGATTGAAAGCTTTACTGTAGCTATGGAAGGACTTGGCCTCCACATACATCTGGATCCTCAGCCCCGTTCAGCCGCTTGTCTCTTTCCGGGTGGTCACATATTCGGCCGTAATCTTTTACATGGCTAATTTTTTTTTGATTTGTTTGCTCGGCAGCTGTAAAACCTTACAGCGTCGGGTTAAATACACATATGGGCAGATCTATGACTGTATAAACTATAGCGATACTCGACTCGTGTACGTGGGCTTTTATTTAGTCCTGCGCCTTGTTTATGTCGTCTTTCACTCCCCCACAGGTTCTGAGTAACAGCAACGAGCTGTTTCTGAAGGGAGTGAGCCAGGCCGACGCCGGCCAGTACGTCTGTAAGGCCATCGTCCCGCGGATCGGAGTCGGACAGACCGAAGTCACGCTCACCGTCAACGGTCAGTCCAAAATAACGCCATCATTTACTCAAGTCAAGACAATGATCGGTACATTTCTACTTAAAGAGGAACCAGGAGTGGAATAAAGTCAGCCAACAGTGGTAAAATGTGATTGAAAATAAAGGTTATTCCACCAAATATTGATTTCTGAGCTCTTCTCAAGTGTAATCTTTAGTGTTAAGTTGTTTTAAAATGATTTTGATGCATAGTTTGAGGTCTTATTTGTCATTTCCTGCAAATAAATGCTCTAAACGACGATATTTTAATTAGGAATTTGGGGGAAATGTCGTCAATAGTTTACAGACTAAAACAAAAATGTTCCTTTGCCCAAACTCATACCTATAAGCAATAAAATAAAAAAACAGTATTTGCATCAAGGTTATTTGACATTGTCAGGTACCCCTAGTTCCCTAGTTTAGTTAAATTATAAAACGCTCTGGTTGTCGTTAGTGTCGGTTTTAACCCAATAATTAGAGTCAGCCCTATTTGAAATCATTTCTATTGAACTTTAAAAATCAATAAACGGTTATTTCTATATTTTTATGGGTAATTTCTTCCTTTTCTTGTCCCATGCAGGTCCTCCTATCATCTCCAGTGATCCGGTCCAGTATGCAGTGAGAGGAGAGAGGGGAGAGGTGAAATGCTACATAGCGAGTACACCTCCTCCAGATAAGATTGTAAGTGAAAAGACGGAAAAAAAAACCCCAAAAACGACCAATGAACCTCTTCTAAATTTGATATCTCGGTGTTAATATTTCAGAAAAGGAAGCCCGACAAGGAAAAGCTTTGATTAGAAAAAAAAAGCCCAGTGTTGTACCTTTTAGCCTGACACTGATTTGTATTTTACTGTTACTGTACCGCCTCGTTCCTGGCGCCGCTCCCGCACACGCCGATGGCTTTTAGGCGCTGTCCCCCTTTTTTTTTTTTTTCCTCTCTCTCTTTTTCGAGCGGTGACTCACCCTGAAACTCTCTCAGAATTTCCCTCCATCCCCATCGCATAAACAAACCAACACTAACGCTAAGCCCCGTCCGCTTTTAGCTCGCCGCGTCTGAACACCCCCCCCCCCCTACACAATTCGTCTTTATCGCAGAGACGCAGAAGTCGCGGCTCCTCCGGCTCCTCGGCTCCTGTGACTGATCCGTCCTGACTCGCCGGGCGCTCTCCTTAATGCAAGTGGCGGAAAAAAAAAAAAGGGGTTGGGACAGAAAGAGATTTATAAAATATAAAAGGAGCGGAGAGAGGAACAGTTGTCCCAGTAAACGCCACGGCCATGAGATTCTCCTTCTCTGGAACAAGTGGGCAGATTATGGGAACATGTGGGCTTATGCATAATTAACTGGCCTCAGTGCAGCGCTTCAACGCTGAATAATACAGCTGCTTTTAGTGGCTTTAAAGTCGGAGAGTGCGCGAGATTGTCGCCGAGCTCGGCCACCGCCGTCCACCTTATTCTGGAGAAACTGTTGCTGGTTCCAAGTCATGCAACGTGTGTGTGTGTATGTGTGTGTGTGTGTGTGTGTAGTCTATTTCAGTAGATATAGACATCTATATATAAAAGATCCTTAATAAGGTTGAAGAATGGTCACGTGAAATGTGGCTTAAAACTGGAGAACAAGTCAATTTATGAGAGTTTGAGAGGCAGCCATATACCGTAACTAAAATTATGAATTTCTCCAGGTTTGAAAATTGTTTTAAACATTTGAGACAAGCAAAGTACATAGTTTTTAGACATTGTAATCCAGAAAAGTCACATATTGGGCCTTTAAAACGATCCATTTCACCTCTGTCTGAATGACATGAGATGGAATCAATGCACTTCACTGCTGACTGTGGTGAAATTAACAACTTTTTTTGTTAGATGAGACAAAATCTACTTTATTAAATATAAAACCTAATAAAATGTCTCTTTTTTTCATCACAGACTTTATAACAGACTGTAAAATAGAACATTATTCCTCATTTTAGGGTTAGGGTTAGTATTGTAGCTGTATCTGGGTCAATATGTATGTTTACCTGCCTGCTTAGAAACTAAAAAAAAATCATTTTTCATTTTTTTATATTAAAAAATGTAGTGCGATCTGAGGCATCAGCAAATAACATTATTATCAACCTGCTGCCAAAGACTATTGACTCAAACTAGGCTAAAATACTTAGGATTTTCTTTGACTAAACTACACTAAAATGTGATTAAACAAAAAATAATACAAGTCGACGACATGTGACTAAAACTAGGCTCAAGATTAACAGGAACAGAATTAACACTGTTCTTCGCTGTAAAATCCATTCTCAGTGTTTGTACACTTCACATTTCCTTATTTCACTCGTGTGAATTGAATATTGGGCTTCCAAGTTAAGACGTTGCTTCCATTTAACTCATAAATAAAAAAACACTCGCCCCTAAGTGTTGGAGTAGCGACTCATGATATCATGTGATAAATAAATTCTCTCAGATGCTGAGAATTCCGCAGAAAAGCGGCATGGAAATGGTTCAGTGCAGCCATGTTGGATATAGCGCATTCATGTGTCTATACGTGTTCATGCATGATCGGAGCTTTTATGGACGCACATGGCTTGACCGAGCGATTCGACGGGCCACACATGCGTCTGCATGCAGCTATGAAAACCATAGCTCCGTGCGAAGTGGGCGATTTCAGTTGGGAGAACGCAAATCTCCCCGAATTAACAAATGGGGTGTGTGTGGCAGGTGTGGGCGTGGAAGGAGAACGTGTGGGAGAAGGAGAAGGGGACGCTGCTGGAGCGATACACGGTGGAGCAGAGCAAATCGTCGGCGGAGGGCGGCGGCGTCCTTTCAACGCTCACCATCAACAACGTGATGGAGTCCGACTTCCTGTCCACCTACAACTGCACGGCCTGGAACGCCTTCGGACCCGGGACCATGATCATCACGCTGGAGGAGAATGGTGTGTAAAATCTACAGAAAAAGAAAATTGTTATTCAAGAACCGCATGAAAATTTAAGGAGAGAACGACGACTTGTTAAAGCTGAGAATTTTCTTTTTCTCACAGCAGACATTATGACATGTCAAAGCAGAAAAAGAACAGGCGTCACTAATAAAAGCCAACAAAGGCTTCCTTGTATCCAGGCGTCCCTGTAAAAGCCATGAACAGCAGCCGAGGACTGAAACTGAAGCAGCTGAAATGGAATTCAGCCATCAGTCACTTTATTTTTTACACCCTTTCCTTCGGTGACATGTCAAAAACATCTGATCCGAAACAAGTTCTGAGCTGTAATGAGATGGGATGTTTGATTTCTACCAAAGGATATGAAATAAAACAGGAGAAGCTGTTTATCTAATGTCCACATTAGCAACTAATCAAACGATGGAGGGGCTGGAAGCAGTTAGAGCCTTAGTATTTAAGTAATAGTAGAAATATTACTGTGTAAAAATACTGCATTACATGTAAAAGTCCTGCAATAATCATAATAGAATAATAAAAGTAATAAAATAAAAGATTATATTGTTTTAATCACTAATAAAACATGTAATGTTTAAAGTTTATCTGCCAATTTTAAATACTTTGGGTAGATTAATAGTAATAGTACTGCATCATAATTCAATAGTTTATTATGTATTTTAATAATAATAATAATAATAATATAGTAATATTAATACACTTTATATGTGAAATAACAAAGTGCAGAACAGAGTTAAGGGAATGTTTTTTAACTTACTGACATCATTTAGCTGCTAAATTAAAAGTCCCAGATGTGATATTTTAACACAATATTTCCAAACAACGTCTGGTTGATTAACCTCTGAATTTGAATAAAAGGGGTAAGTTAATAAAACGTCCATGTACAGCTGCAGAGGTGACATTATTTTTCAACTTGCATCCAAAACCCCAAAGATGTTCAGTTTGCTGTCATGTTTGATGAAGACAAGCAATAAATCATCAAATTTTATAAGAAAAAAAAATGCATGTAATATTAAAATATATTATTTGATGTGAAATCTGCATTTGAAAAGTAACTGAAGCTGCAAAGTAATGGAGTAGAAAGCGGAGTGGAGTCATTTTGTGGATTTACCTTCAATAGATTGTTGCAACTCGATTAAAGTTTGTGCACTAAGTCAACCAGCTCCTGTGTGTGTGTGTGTGTGTGTGTGTGTGTGTATGTGTGTGTGTGTGTGTGTGTGATTCCAGAGCAGGTCCCGATGGGGATAATCGCCGCTTGGACGGCGGGCAGCATCATCTTCCTGTTCATCTTCCTGCTGGTCATGGTTCTCATCTTCTACCATCAACGCAAAGGCAGTGAGTTCGTTAACACACAATCATACAATAGTGAACATCCATTTCTGTTTCTACCAGACCAAAGTAATAGTCTAGAACTAGTGGCAGGACATTTCAAGGTCATAAAGGCATCTGTTATTTGGCATTTTCCCATTAAGGTTATTCAGGAAGGTTAGGAAAGAAGACCACATCTTGTTAAAGTCCTATTTTTTTTTTTACCTTTTTCCCTTTAAGTCAGTTTTTCCAGTGCCAAGTTAGACGACAATTCTGTAATTTAATATCTGTGAAAACTGAAATCTTAGTTGAAAATACACTATTCACAATAAGTTTGGGGTAATTTTTGGGGTAATGATTATTAAACTAATGGTTAAAATGGTGTTTCTCCTCATTCATTATTAGTAAAATCAGAGAACTTTTACTTATTATATTAAAAATCAGTCTAAATAGGAAAAACACTCAAAATGTATTTTGAGTAGTGCATCTTGTTTTTGGAACAATTGAGTAGAATTATCTCATTCTACTGCAGATAATTTATCTGATTTATTTTTTTCTTAACTTTATTCAATTTTTTAAGGTCTTATTTTAAGATTAAATTGACTAAAATCAAGGATGAAATCAGCTAAATTATCTGCCAGTGGAATAAGATAATTCTAGTCAGTGTTGGATTAATTAACAAGGTAGTTTCACCTGTTGATATTTGGTTGTAATGTTCCTTTTCAGACAGGAATGAATCGTTCCTTTACAGTAAGTGGGATATCTTCAGGGTATCTGTGGAACAAAGAATAATCCTTTCTGTCAGTGTAGAGATTAAATCAAGACCTTTTTTTTTCCAGAATACCTTCCACAAGCAGTATAACTTAACAGGTGTGATATAAGTCCGAAGCAACCATTTATACTAGTTCTAGAGTTTGGGCCTTTTCCCAGTCTTATATTTAACTAAAGAAGAGTTTTTTCTTCAGAACCTGCCAATAGTACACCGTAAAAAAAACTTGAGAGAACGCCGTTATTTTCGTAAGACGGAAAACGTTGATTACCAAAAACGCAGGTTCCCCTCCGAGCGTCCAGCTGCGTTCAACCTGGCCGTGTTTTGCTTCCAGGTCGGCGCGGGGTCACGCTGGGTAAGCCCGACATCAAGGTGGAGACGATAAACAAGGAGACCCACAGCTTGGAGGAGGACTCCGGCAGCGTGTCGACGGCTTCGCGCATGGTCAAGGCCATGTACTCGGTGAGCAGCGGCGGGATATGTGTGTTCAGGCTGGACGCTGTTTACACAGCCTGCAGCCGTAGAGAGAGAGAGAGAGAGAGAAAAAACTCAGATTAACTCAATAACCTCTCCCTACCGCACTGTACCTTTCTGACTTCAACACAAACTGTGCTTTCCCCCTTGTGTTCGCTCCGTTTTTAACACTATTAATCCCGTTTTCTCTTCTCCTGTCACACTCCTGTCGCCTCCTTCCCTCTCCTTGTTTTGTTGCGGCGCTTCTTCCTCTTCTTCCTTTTTTTTTTTTCCTCCTTTTTTTTGTTTGGTTTCGTTCCGTTGTTTGACGGTTTAGTTTCTCCCCTCTGTGTCCTTCTCTCCCTCCAATCAGCCCTTTAAAGACGACATAGAGCTCAAGTCCGACCTCCGCAGCGACACCCTGGACACCCGCCAGGAATATGATCTAAAGGTGAGCTCACGCACTCGCTGCGAAACACCACATTTATATCAAATCTGGAAGCAGAAGTCCTCAAAACGGCCTGTTTTCCTATAAAAATCACAATTATAGACCCAGAAATATACAAATTAATGTCGAAATAAGCAAAAATCCAAAGTCAGAGTGATGTCATGCAGATTTTTGGGGCAAGGTTTCATTCTAATTATACCTCGCAGGGCTGCAAATATCCTAATCATTACTGACATGGTGACTCTGAGTGATGACTTTCATTGAATGAGGACACCTCGAGTCCTAGAGAGATTTATACTTGAATAAAAATGTCATTTAAAGTATATAATCCCAGCTGATGTGGCAACGATGAGGGGGAAACAAAGGACAAATCGGATGTTTTTTTTTTATAGATTTTGTAGTAGTTTAACCCAATAGGTCCCGTTTACTATCAGAAACGATGTCATAAATCCTCTCTGAACCCTCTAGAGGGTGCACACGTGCACCTGCAGCAGTCACAAGGAGACAAAGGGGGATTTGAACAGACAGCTGCGGTCTGTGTTTCTGACAGCGGACCGCTTCAGTCAACCTTCAGCGCAGTCCAGGGAAATCTGGAAAGAAAAGAAGGGCGACGGAATCAAACTAAGCAGCCTGGTCCCAGACCAGTTTAAACTGGTTTCACACGGCCGTGCCGGACGGGAGGAAAACGTGTTTTCATGCATGAAGAATTTGGACTTAAATGATTTTTTTCTCACTTTAAATCTACACTGAATAATCCAATAACAGTGTATTGTCAGGGATTAAACGCCTCATGAAATATTCACATTTCACAAGTCTATTAGCGTTTGAATATTTAAAGCTGAACTTTTATCCTGATTAGCATTTTTTCAGTAGTATCAACACATTTAAGCATTAATTAAAGAAGTTGTTATTGTCTAAACTGAGCCAGTAAATATGATTACAGTCCAGTAAAAGTAGCTCCGCACAGAAAAGTGAGAGTATTTAGATTTATCTCTATCCTTTAGTTTCCTTTTTGTCCTCTGGGCAACATGTAGTTCGCTGTGCTCAGTTATCTTTTATGATTTCACGTCAGAACTCATCAAAAAACAACCTTTTTGCAAAAACGGCCTATATAGGACGTATCTAAATGATAATAGGCGTCGCAGTAAAGATTAGCGTCGGCTATGAAAGACAAAAACATACTGCAACTCTGTTGGCTTCTCTTCAAATACTGGAGCTGCTCTGCCCTTCACTCTCAGTCCAACTGTGAGGCAACGGGCTTCTCTGGTTACTCCGCAAGCTGGCGAACTCATCACAGAGATGTTTAAAGACAAAACAGGAAGAAAAGACAGCGAACAAAAGGGAAATTCTAGGCATAATTCTGCCCATTCAGCCCGGGATGAGTCGCTTTGACGCCACAGGGTCGGGTTCAGGTCACGGATGTATTTCCACCTGCGAAAGCTTCCAAAACCGTTCTGCAGGAACTCCCCCGTGAATGTTTTTTCTTTTTTTTTTGCAAGGGCAGGGCAGCCCCCGTAGCTCGGTTCACTTTGAAGAAACACAGACACGAATCCACCTCAGGAGGTAGTCGGATTACCCCGACAGCCTCAGACAAACTTGTTTTTTTTTTTTGGTGTCTCTTCCTTCCTCCGCTGCCTGAAGCGCCGAAGCAGCGAAAGAGAGTTGAGGGGGAAGTCTGCGACGCGTTGGAGACAACGAGACGTCAGGGAGCATCCTTCCTCCGACCAGACAACCTGGATTCAACCCTGCGTTTTTGGCAGGGATCCACCCTGCAGGAGTAAAATACAAAAAAACAAAAGAAAAACTCCCATTCATCAAGGGCTTTAAAGGGAAAAATAGCCGAACCAGATATCCCAATTTCCACACCATGCTCTAATTCTGGCTTTTGAGTCCGTGCCATGTTAAAAGAACTTTTGAAAGTTACAATGTAATCTCGAATATCTTATTTTAGAACGCTAAAATTACAGAGGGTGCTCCAGGGCGCCGGTCTTGGTGGATTACTCATCCAGTGGAAACATGTCATTTGCCCGTCGTCGTGATGTTGGAGGATCCGTGTCGTTGATTTCTGAAAAGAACAACAACAAAAAAAAAACCTGAGTCACAAACGAAAAACCCAGACATGAATGTTGAACAGCTCCGGGGATGCAGACGACTGACCTCTGACCTTCTGAGAAAAGAGAACTTCTCTGCAGGGATCAGATAGATTATAACGTTATTATTGCAGAGCCCTTTTGGCCTAACTCTTATGTAACGTAATTCAATGTATTTTGAAGATTACAACTTTTTTTTCCATTTACTTTTATTGTCCCCGTAGGGAAAGAGCATTTTTTCATTCAGAAATCTCAAGGTGCAATGAAATGAATCCAATGAATGTAAATATCTTGTTTTTTAGTCCAATATTGAGTAGAATTACCTTGAAATATCATTCCACTATATTTTCGATTAATTGTATCAAGTTCAAGATATTTTCCCCTGATAACCATTACGTTTTTGCAGTGCACTGAACATATTTCTATTTTTAAGGAGCAGGTGACGTTATCTCCCTCCCTGAACGATTCTCACTGACTTCACATTTCTGAGCTTCAAGAGGTCGTCACCTGAAATGGTTTTCACTTCATAGATGTGCCTCATCAGGGTTAATTAGTGGAATTTCTTGCTTTATCAATCAGAGCAAAGCGTGGCTGTTTTGAAGAAACTAGAATATAAAACATGTTTTCAGCTATTTCACCTTTTTTTGTTAAGTACGTAACACCATAAACGTGTTCATTCATAGTTTTGATGCCTTCAGTGAGAATCTACAATGTAAATAGTCATGAAAACACATTGAATTGGCCTGTATTGTGTATGTACATGTGTTGCATTCAGGATCTCAGCAGATGTCGGGATAAAAGTGTTTGTGACCTCCACTCTGTGTGTGTGTCTCTCCAGGACCCGACTAACGGCTACTACAACGTCCGAGCCTCCACCCATGATGAGGGCCGGCCCGCCTCCCGCTCCACCATGCACTACTCCGACTACCGCTCCCCGACGGGGACGCCGGGCGGCGCCGCGTCCATCAGCAGCAGCGCCGGCGGCTCGGGGGCCACGGCCAGCGGCGGGGCGCCGGGCCCACCGGGGCCCCTCACCTCACCGGGCCGCCCGCAGGCCTGCTACGACCCGCGGCCGCCCTCCAGACTGTCCCACATCAGCTACGCCCAGTTCAACACCTTCACCCGCGGGGGCCAGAGCCAGCAGCCCAACCCGGCCCCGGCCGCCGGCGACTTCCCGGGCGACTGCAGCCTCCTGGACTCCACGTCCCAGCTGGCCTACGACAACTACGGCTACCCGTCGCACTACCAGACCTACCGCATGGGCTTCGCCCCGTCCAGCCTGGCGCCGCTGGAGGCCGGCCCGTCTTACGAGATGTACGGCGTGGGCGGGCCCGGGGTCGGCGTGGGGCCGCCCCCCGGGGTGGGGCCTGTAGGCCCGGCCCCCGCGGGGTCGGAGACTGGACTCGGGAAGTACGGCAGCTCCACCCGCTTCTCCTACACCTCGCAACACTCTGACTACTCCCACAGCCGACACACACAGAGGATGCAGACGCACGTGTGAGACAGAGAGAGAGACGCGTCCACACACCTCACAGTCTTAGCCGAGCATGAGGAGACATCTTATAAATAGCGTCACACCTATTAAAAAAAAAAAAAAAAAACACACACAGATTTACACACATTTTCACACACTGACACACCCTACTGAGAAAACACACACATAAACACACACCCATGCACGGAGTCAGAAGACCATGCCCAGGAGACAGGGAGGGTATGAGAAACGCAGGAAGAAGAGAGAGGCGAGTGGGGGAAAAAAGAGAGAGAGAGAGGAGGCGTCTTAGCGAGACAGGGAAGGGGAAATTCCACACAATTTTGAATTCCCTCACTCCCGACGTGTTTGTATATCTGAGCTCTGAAAGAGCAGACGGCGCAAGTCACAATCAAGACTGAGGGGGGGGGGGGAGAAACCAAGAGAGGAGGAGAAGAAGAAGAAGAAGGGACGAGGGATCGCAGATCTTTTCGGAGCCCCGTAGCTTCCGCTACGAACTGACGTTTGTAAATGATGAGAACGTCTCGAAAGACGAAACCGAACTGTCAAAAAATATGGTACACGCCGATCGGGAGAAACCTCAACCAGTGGAAGTCATTTCTGGCCGACATTTTAAACTTTTTTTGTTGTATTTTTTTGTCGCTGGTTGTCTTATTCAATGATCATAGCGCACATATAAATATAGTATCCCAGAATGCCCCTTTTATAAGGTGGCGTGGGTGGGTTTTTGGGGGGTGGGAGGGGGAGGGGGGGTGTCATCATTTTGCACTGCATCTACAGTATTCATGCTTAGACGTCCCTTATCTATATCTGTGTAATGTCTTCTTTTTATTTGCACACGAGACTAGAGCTTTGTATTCTATTTTTTAACATTACAAAATTATTTTTGTCAATGTAAAAGGAAAAAAAAAAAAACATGTAATGTGTATGTTACGGACCAAAAGTTTTTTCGAGCGTGAGCGCACATCCACTGAGACGAGAGCGAAGAGTCGTGCATTGAGCCTGAACTCCTCTTTTCAAAAAAAGAAAAAGCTGCGAGGGGGCCGGGGGGGGGGATTCACACCAGAATGGTATTATCAGTGTATAAAAAGAAACTTAGTGCCAAGTGTTCATGTCGTTCTTCACGTTTAGACCATGTATATGCAGTAGAAGCTCCTTCTATTGGCGACTGTTGCTTTACAAATCAAGCTGAGGGGGGGCTTCCCCCCCCTGGAAATTTGCATATAGGCTGGGGCCTTTTTTCTCTTTTAACTCTAAATCTACAAGAAAAAAGAGAAAAGAGAAGACGGAGAGAAAAAAACAAACGTTGGGTTGAGAACTGAGTGGCCTTATAGGGGGAAACGTGTCGTTGCATTTCCATTTTTTTTTCAATCATTCCTCATCGTCTGTCTTGCCAAAAAAGAAAAAATCAAAACAAAAACGGCCAGAGGAGAATGTGTATGGGGAGGTTCAAAATGAAGGCTTGTCCACAATATTGACGTATGTAGTAGTGTGTGAGTGTGAGTGTGTGTGTGAGTGTGAGAGAGAGATGAAGAGGGAGTGTGTGGGCATTGGCGCACACATCGATTTGTACAGTGTGTTTGTATAGACGTGTGAATGAGCGAGTGTGTGTATGGGAAGCAAACTGTACACACACAGCGCCTCACTCAAGTGTGTGTCTGGCTATTGTATGCATGTGCGTGTGTGTGTGTGTGTGTACAGTACGCCCGTATGGATGCGTGCATGTCTGCGTGTGTGTGTGTGTGTGTGTGAGTGTTTCAGTATATGTCCATATCATTTTCTCTCACAATCCTGTTACAGTACTTTTATACCTCTGGTAGGACTGTATCCTGTATTATTGTGTCTTTGAATTTAGGAAAAATCCAATGTTTATCTTATTGTACTGTTCTTCGTAGCAGAGAAAACTGTTCAAAAGATGTACAACGAACGTTATCAAACTCTCATTTTTTAATTTCATTATCTTCAATATTTTTTAAAAATGGTATGTAATTATTTTTCCACAGTATTACATAAATAAAAGCACATTTTTTTATAAAAAAAAAACCAAAATTGTGTGGTCTTTGGGTTGGAACCAGCTATGTGGTAATTGGAGGGTATATTAACAGAATTATATTATTTTTATTAACAATATGAAATATACTTTAATATATGAGGCATTTTATCAATATGACTTCTTTTATGTCTCGATTAGATTAGATTAGATTCAACTTATTGTCATTACACATGTATAAATACTAAAATATGGCCACTATATACAGATAAGAGCGGTTTGTACATTTAAATGCAGTAAAGTGGATTTAAGTTGGCATTAATATACAGAAAGTGTAGTATAAATTAGCAATAATATGCAGAAAATATACAGTTATGCTATGAGCAAATAGGCTAATATACAGATTGGCTATACTAATATACAGATAAGTAAATTTAAAAGTTAAAATGCAGAATATATATAGGGAGAGAAAAGAGTAGGACAATATATACAATATAAATAAAGTGCATAGTATTTCTGATATTGTCAATAGTCCCAAAAAAATGTAGAATTGCACAGTGCAGTATCTAAAATTGGCTGAATATTGATAAACTACATCACATTTACAGGATAATACATTAAGTAGTTTAGTTGAACTGCATGTTTAAAGAAAAGGTAAGGCAAAGAACAACTAAATACATATAAAACATGTAGGTGCGGTATAAACCCACTACAGATTTATTTAAAACCTCATCTGAAAGAGAGAAAATAAATAAATAATAAATTTAAAAAGCAGCAATATCAATAAAATTATAAATTCACATGCATATCTTCCACATGTCTAAATAAAAATATATTAAAACTAAATTAACACAAATTTTTAGTCAGTATTTTCTCCTTTCACTTGAATAAATCGGCATGTTTCGAATGTGTGTTTCCACCTCTCACCGACAGGGGGCAGCCACACACTCCTCACGCACAGTTGCGCCTCCGACGCAACAAAGCAAGAAACAGATTTACGTCGTTACGTCAGAGCCCTACGTCCAAACGTCCGTCAGCTACGATCATGGCGGCCACAATGTTGAGGTCGCTGTCCAGAATAGGACGTCCTTCAACTAAATTATTATTAAATGGTAACCTGCTGAGTCCTGGCTGCGCCGTGCTGCAGAACAGGTAAGATAATAACCAGGCGGAACGTGTTAGCTTCGTGTTGTTAGCCCGATTTGTTTCAGCTCCGCACAAATAAGCGCAGCAGACGGCTAATGTTTTTTTTAATGCTAATGCTAGCAGAATGCTAATAAGCCGACTTAGTCCTATTCTAGGTCGTATGTATAATTTATATTTTCCTTATGAATGGAAAAATATGTTATAAGATAAGGACTTTAATAGCAATGTCACCGCTGACAGACGCGTTGTGTCAGGTTCTCTGCTGTCATGTCGTTAGCTTAGCAGCCACCGTGTCTGGTTCATGAAATGTTCCTTTACATCACTAAATATCTTTGCATGACAACGATAAAAGACTACACCGATTCTAACTTTATATGGTCATGTATGTAGCACCAAAGTTAAGGCCTGTTATTGTTCGTTGTTTATCGGTATTTCCATTAGTTGTTAGCAAAACAACTACTCTTCCTTCAACATGGAAGCATACATAGACTTCATTTATATACATATATAATATCAGTGGTGTAATGCAATAAGGTAATAATACTTTTCTACAACATTTTGTGGTAATATCTGCTATTTTTGTGTGTTTTTCCTGCTGAATTAGTTCTATCATAAGCTCTTCTGCATTATTGCATGTGGAAAACTCAAATTTCACAGATGTATCAATGAAATGACTATTGATCAATTAAGAATTTCTTTAGGTATAGTAATTTCAGTAACGATACAGCGACACAGTTGTCTGATATTGTGTTGTGATATAATATACAGCTATAATTTATATTGCTTTTACATTTTGTCTTGCTCTCTATATAATTATTTACTGTTTTTACTGTAGTTGAATCTCCCAGCCAAAGCATTTCACATGCATGTACTTGGTTGACAAACACCTTAAATCTCAAAGAAGTGTTATCCTGATAGATCCTGATTTGTTTCTTGTTGCTTGTGTCAACACTCGGCTCTGATCTTTCTGTTTTTTTGTCGGTATTGTGCGCCCACATCTCCCTATGTATCCAAATCCAAATCCAACAAAACAAGGTTTAAAGTCTCTCTGGCCACTTGCTGGTGGAGAGGATTTCGTCTGTGCTTTTGGCTCAGTGCTGAACGCTCACTAATGCAGCTTTACCTTGTTTTTCTGTTGTTTTGTGTAGGCAGAAGCAATGGCAGCCAGATGTGGAGTGGATGGAGCAGTTTTCTGGGGCAGTGATGTACCCCTCTGCCCTGAGTGCAAACTGGAATCCACCCCCATGGAATGGTACGGTCCACACATGCAATCACCATTAAGAATCTTAATATCAGACTTTCAGCGATTCCATTAGATGGAGACTTAATCTGTGTTCTTTTCCTCTGGCAGACAAAGACCCTCCTGCAGAAAAGGACGTGTCCAACCTGACCATCAACTTCGGTCCCCAGCATCCCGCCGCTCACGGCGTCCTGCGTCTGGTGCTGGAGCTCAGCGGCGAGTCGGTGAAGAAATGTGACCCCCACATCGGCCTGCTGCACCGTGGCACAGAGAAACTCATCGAGTACAAGACCTACCTGCAGGTACTGAATCAACCGCATGACTGTGAATACAGAGTTTGTGTTCTCTAGTTTATTTCGTCTTTGGTGTATTTTATTGTTTTTGGGCTGCCAGTCACATTCAGCAACTCCCAAATGCTGCAGTGGATGAGCTGTGACCTGCACCTTCACCACGTCACAAAACAATAACTCTAACATTACAACATGTGAAGCAAATGCTCGTCCATCGCCGTGGCGACATATTTGCAGACTTTAATATCTTTAATTCAATTTAATTTCTATTGCTAATTTCCCCAGATGTATCTTACTTTATTTTTTTTTTAAATATAATTTGTATCTCTTATTTTGTTGTTATATATCCAGTTGTTATTAATGTGATGCTCATCATATGGTTTGGTAATTAGTAAAGTTGTGAGTTGCTAAATTGTGTTTTTGCTAAGTTTGATGAGGTAAACCAAAAAATATAGTAGTAGCTGAGCAGCTCAGGGTTTTTATCCACTGGTCTGGAAACGGCAAAAAAAGGAAAAAACTGCACTTACTGTCAGTCGGGTGAAATGGCATGAGTATAGGTGTTTCCAGGGCTGATACCAGCAGGGACTGGGTGTACTCTGTCATCAGAGGAAATGATGCCTGCAAGCACAGGAAGTTTCACATGGAGCATTTGTGCTTTATTTCTAAGAACACAATGTTAGATAGCAACACAGCTTATTGCAAAATGCTTTCTTTTTTTTCTTGTGGAAAATGAATAGGATATATTTTATGTTTGAAACAAATCAAACTGTAAAGAAACTGATAAGAAAGCAAATATAAAAACAGACTGAAAAGGTTCTCACGGTCTCAGATGTTGTTCTGTGTAAATATTACATTGTGCAGTGTCAGTATCCGACTTGGGAGGGAAAAATATTACAATAAACTCAAGATGTCAAAGTAATTTTGAAAAGTATTCATGAAAACATTTTTCAAAGTTCCTGTTTTGCATTTTTTTTTTATTTTCTCTCTTACATTTCCCGTCTTTTTCTGCCCCAGGCTCTGCCCTACTTTGACCGTCTGGACTATGTGTCCATGATGTGTAACGAGCAGGCCTACTCTCTGGCTGTGGAGAAGCTGCTCAACATCCAAGCTCCGCCCCGTGCACAGTGGATCCGAGGTACCGATTACAAGTCTTTAGATGCCGAAAAGCTTTTAAATCAGATTATTTAGATCTTAAACACGCTTGTAGGAGGCCACAGGAATGATGCAACAATTGATTTGATGAACGCGGTTCATTAATTATGTCTGTGTGCAACAACAAATTAGATTTTAGTTATTGAGTGAGTAATCTTCTTATTTTCATTACTCATATAAAAACATAGCATAAGATTCCCAGGATGCAACTTGTAAAACTACAAAATAATGGATTGATTCTCTTTTTGTGTGTAGTGTTGTTTGGCGAGCTGACTCGCATCCTGAACCACATCATGGCGATCACCACGCACGCACTCGATATCGGCGCCATGACCCCGTTCTTCTGGATGTTTGAGGAGAGAGAGAAGGTGGGGGGAACTTCCTGTTAACGATGAAATGAGGCCAGAGTCAATCTGTCCTGTATTGTTTTCACTCTTTGAAAATACCCACTTTTTTGTGTGTGTGAAAATTCCCTGTTGTTCTTTACACAGCAGCATCAGGCTAAAACCAATTTACAGAACCAGTTAGCCCTCACATTTAACGGGTTTTACTCACTGAAAACATCACTGAAGTTCTTTCAATGAAATTTCAGCCCTGAACCACTGAGTGGATCTTTGTTTGTTTCTTTTAATAAATGAACTCTGACCTTTCGTTCCCTCACAGATGTTTGAGTTTTATGAGCGAGTGTCTGGAGCCAGGATGCACGCGGCGTACGTCAGACCTGGTGGCGTTCATCAGGTAGGACAATCAGCTGCTACATGCTCGTTTTCACATTCAGACCTGACGATGGTCAGTAATCAATAGGTCACTCGACATAATGCAAAGGACGTATTTTATGTGTGTACATCTTAAAAAATAAAATATACAGCTCGATAGACATGAACAGGGCTTATATTTAATATAATTTTATTATTTATATTAATTTTATAGTTATATATTTTAAAAAGAATGTGGCATAAAAGAAAAAAGATAAGGTATGGCCTCATGTAATACATTGATATGATGTAATATAATTAAATATAACCTGGTATCGCATAATGCAAGTTAATATAAATATTGAAACCATCATATCCTATATGTAATAAAATATAAGCTTTAATGCATTAAAATACAATATAATTTGACTTGATATCATAAAATATGACAGAATAGTATCATATCAAAGCAAAACAGATGATACAACATATGAGGACATAATGGTGAATATTATGGCACAATATATCATGATATGACATGAACAGGGTTTTTAAACCCATTAACACAATAAATGTAATCCAACAGTTTATTTTAATTAATTAATCCAATTAATACTTTATATTAATAATAGTAGTGATGTGCAGATGCAGCAGAAATACATCCACTACATGTCAGATGAGTAATATTTGTATTAAACATGATTCTACTGATATTAATCTTCCAGGATTTGCCTCTGGGCCTGATGGACGACATCTATGAGTGGTGCAAGAATTTCTCCATTAGAATCGATGAAGTAGAAGAGGTGTGTGCCTGTTTTTTGTGTTTTTTAATCATCTTTGCAAGCTTTTAAACATGATATTGTATAAATATGATGTGTATGTGCAGATGTTGACCAATAACCGCATCTGGAAGAATCGCACCGTGGACATCGGGATCGTTACAGCAGAGGAAGCTCTCAACTATGGATTCAGGTGACATTTTATTTTCTTCTTCTCTCATTTTTTTTTTTTTTTGCTGTCACGAGTAGCCCGGGGATAGTTTAAATATAAAAGAGAGCTTGTCAGCAGAAACCTGCTGCTTACCAACTCTGTCCTTATTGGCCTCTGTCCAGCGGAGTGATGCTGAGAGGATCTGGCATCAAGTGGGACCTGAGGAAGTCTCAGCCCTACGACAAGTACGACGAGGTGGAGTTTGACATCCCCATCGGAAGCAACGGAGACTGCTATGACAGGTCAGGAGACGTGTTATCGCTGCAGTCGTTATATAACCAGGCCTCCGCTTCCATTCTCCTGTTTCCTTTTCTATATTTGATTGCAGCTCTTTGGATCTTTATTTTACTGGGACTGAGGAAAATGAAATGCAACTACAGTGCTATTAATTTAATTTGAAACCAGGCGGCGATTTGGGGAGAGATTAATTACTTCCTGTCAAAAATCTTGCTCAGTAAAACTGGAGAAATATTGTAATTTACTGTTTCCTCTGCATATTTTACCACAGAAGTTTTAAATTTCATGTCGTCCTCTTTGTTTTTTCGCTGTAGCAACAGTGATCCTGTCCTGTGTTTTATTAATAAATTCGATTCTAAGTTTATTTGGAACCGGCGATTATTTATCAAAAACTACACTTGCACCCAGAGTTTAAAGGGAACTCTGCAGTTAATTGAAACTATTTTTTTTGGTAATTTACACTATATTTTAACAATTGAACCAGCATCTTATGAAATTTAAAATTCAGTGAGTACAGTATTCTACATATTTAAATGTCTAATCTACAGCCTAATTACTTCTGAATCAGTAGCTTACGGCTGTTTTCCATCCAGATATCTCTGCCGGGTGGAGGAGATGAGGCAGTCTCTGAGGATCATGCTTGAAGCTCTCAACAAGATGCCAGAAGGAGAGATTAAGGTCGACGACGCCAAGGTGGCTCCACCCAAGAGGTCTGAGATGAAGGTAAGCTGTCCTTCTTTGGAATTAGTTTATATTCATATATACTTAACAGCACTGAATTCATGAATTTGGAAACAATACCTTTAAAAAGATGTGGAAAAAGTCTTGAATTTTGATATCTGGGTCTTAAAATATTAAATATTATAATATAATATTAGTACCCTGCTTTTATTTTTATTATTATTATTATTGTCCATTTAAATAAAGAGTGAAATATACAGCAACATCATTAACTCTCAGTCTTAAGTGTTAGGGACCGTCTGCAAGTTACATGTTTCCGTACGAGTTGATTGAAAAATATTCACCAAAAATACATAAAATGACTTTTCCATACTGTTTGCTGTATTTGATCGTATTGACCATGCCCTGACTACTACAAGTGAGGTTATAGTGAAAAAATATTATATATGGACGCAGTACATATTTAATACCTGAAAATATTTGCTAAAAATCAATAGTTTTATAATTCTGTTTGATGCAGTAGATCATAGTGACAATGCCTTAACTACTGCAGGTAAGGTTTTAGTGGAAAAAAATATTTTATATGCATTTAATACAAATATAAATGAACAGCTGTGAGCTGTGAAATAGGAATTAAGTTTTATATAAATGGTCTTAAAAAGACTTGAAGTTCACCTAAAGAGACCTGTAGCACCCCTTCCTTCCTGGGTTTCCCCCCGTGCACCTGATCGTTATCATGTGTGTCAGTAACACTGCAACCATCACAGATGTAGACCAACATTCAGCTACGTTTTTACATCTCTATTAAAGCGACTGATGAGACTTTTCTGTGCTTCTTCTCACCAGATGTCCATGGAGTCTCTGATCCATCACTTTAAACTGTACACAGAAGGCTACCAGGTCCCTCCTGGAGCCACGTACACCGCCGTGGAGGCACCAAAGGTGAACAAAACTCATCCCAACATACTTATGCATTTAATTATTTTAAACTTTTGAAGACATTTTTTTTATTTTCCTTCGATTAGCGCCAATGTTTAGATCAAATTTACTAATTTAACATAAGATTTAGTGTGTTTATTCTTTTGACATTAATTTACTGGGACGCCTTAACAGGCCTTTAGGGACTTGTGATGTAATATGCTCACTGGACTGTGTTTTCTGTGTGTGTGTGTGTTGCTCGCAGGGAGAGTTTGGTGTTTATCTGGTTTCCGACGGCTCCAGCAGACCATATCGCTGCAAGATCAAAGCTCCCGGATTCGCTCACTTGGTGCGCACTTCACACGACCCCGTGAAATATTAAACACACCGGCTATCAATTATTCAGCGCGTTTAACGGATTGTCCTCGAGGCGACTTTTAGTTTATTAAGTACATTTGGTAAAATGGTATAGAACCATTTTTAAAAGCACACAGAAAGCCTGGGGCTCCTCCTTCCTGCTCATCTCTTGGCTCATGGCTGCATGAGACCCTGTTTAATTTAGTCATTTCAGTGTTGCTCTTCAAGGCTAAAAATGTCTTTAAAGTTGCAAAAACAAACTATTAGAGTAGTTAAAGCGTGAACTTGAGGCTATGAATGCATGAATTATGAATATGAACCTATCTATGAGTTCATCTGCCATGAATATACTCACTTATTCTGCATGTTGTTAAACGTTTTTCTTCATTTTCTAGGCCGGTCTGGACAAAATGGCTAAAGGACACATGCTGGCCGATGTCGTGGCCATTATTGGTAAGATTGCAATTAATCTTTTATTTAAAAATATATATATTACTTTTCTTATAATAAATGTTAGGAGAATAGGACTTTGGTGGTGATTAGAATCTTGGATATGTCAAAGATTAACAACAAAAGTGATGATTGCATTAGTATTTTTTATGTAGTTCCAGATGCGCCACCTAAAAGTAGTGATATTTGACATTTTTACTCTATTTGACCTGATTCAACCATTAACCCATTGTAGGCTTTGTTGTTTTTGGGGCATTTTTGTTCCAAAAGTGTTCGAAATGGGTGCAGAATTAGTCCAGAGACTGTAAAAGACATGGAAAGTGTGAGAGAATTCAGCTAAAAAGAAGAGTTTCATGCCAAAAGCTGTAACACGGCAAAAATGATGAACAAAAAGCGTCCGAGGAGAGTCTGAGGGTTAAAATACAAAGAATCCGGCTTCAGAAAAGCTGTTTTTCTCCCGACAGGAACGCAGGACATCGTGTTCGGCGAGGTGGACCGTTAACGTGACGCTGCTGATGTGTTCGGTTCCCTGAAGAGCTGAAGAGGAGAATTCACTCCCTCCTTCACAGCTTCTGTTAGTCAGGTTCTCTTCCTGTTCACTGCTCGCTGTAGTGAGGCTTTTCGACAAAGACGGCTCATTATTGCTCATTATTATTGATGTACAATTCCCAAATAACCCTAATAAATATTTTATGACCGAAAGTGTATTTTATTTACCCCCCCCCCCCACATTTCGGTGGGGGGAGGGATGTTTTTCGGGGGGTTCGTGGAACGTTTAAATGCTTGTCTTTCTTCAAATGCCCCAGTTTCCTTTGTGTTGAAAATGGAGTATTAAAACATGCGAAGCCTCAACGTGTGGTCCTTCCTCTGGTTTGGTGTGAGAAGGGGGAGGGCTCTGATGAGATCAGAAACAAATGGACGTAGAGCTCAGACCACAACTTCCCCTCCCCGGCTATGAGATATGTGACACTCGAGTCTTCACCAGAACGCAGAGGAAAAACCAAAAAAACAAAAACAAAAAACCTCACACAGTCGCTGCTTCTGCTGCTCGCTGGTCGTCCCGTGTCGAACTGCTGTGACCATGGCCTTGTGGGGCAGGAGCCCGTTTCTCGTGGTGATTCCTCTCTGGATGTGTTTCGGAGGAACTGGTGAGTTGTTGCATCGAATATTTGATTAATATATGATTCTGTGTCCTCCTGAGGGCTAATTTGCTTTACGACCTTGTAGTGTTAACGTTAATTCATGAGAAGAATATGAAATGAATAACCTAATTTGAACCAGCTGGGTGAAGATGACATTTTGATTTAAAAAAAAATAGTTTTTAAAGCATTATAGTAAAGAAATAATAAAGTAAAAAGGAATTATATGTAAGTAGAGAAGCTTAAAACACAATTGAAATCAATCAAAAATCAACTTTCAACCCGGCAAAGTTTATATAAGGATATAAACCAAGGTGCAGAAGTATTTCTAGGTAAAGTGATTAATTAGATATAGATTATGAAGTACTATGATTTCTTCTATGTAGTTAGAACATATCAAACCGAAGGTGAGACATAGTCACCACATACTAGTTCCTGTGAAAGAAGGCTGTGTATGGCCACTTTTTCTTTTTTTTTTTTTTTTTTTAGCGACTATGCATGTTACATCGGTTTCATAAGTTAGTTTCAATTTCTTGCTCCTGAGAACTAGATCAAGCTAAAATCCTAAATCCTCTGATACGGTGACAGAATTTAGTTTTATTATTTTTATCTGTAGTAAAACACAATGTTACTGTTACAGCATCAATATATATCATCAATATCTACATCATCAATACAATGAGAAAGTAGTTTAATATAATATCAGTGGCAGGGCTGCATCTTACAGATTAAATTTATGTTCCGTAATGATCCTCAGTGTGATCGCTAGGATTTTTATAGACAAATGATTGATCATTGTAGATAATTTAGCTTATTTCACCTTTTTTTAATCCCCTGATTTGGGTCAGTTTGGTGAAATGAAGCATTTTTATTTGTAGTAAAACCTTTTTTTCCTTCAATATTCTAACTATATTTGCTCTGCAGCAGCGGCAAACATTAATTCTGACACTTGTAAATTTCTATTAATACCAGGTTTAAGTCCATAACCTTTGTGATTGTAGAGATATTCCATATCTATGGTCATTTATAGCAAGAAAAACTGAAAAACACCTGTTTAAACTACAATGAAATGGCCCCGTTAAGAAACAACAACTCTACAAAAGTCATTTTTTATGGTGAAATGTCTTTTTACAGAATATGATGCAGAAAATCTGTTGCTTTCAATCAAATTATTCACCTGTAGATCAACTTTTCTCATATTATCCCTCCCTGCTGAGTATAGGCTGTAATCATAATTAACTCTTTCTTTTTTAAAATTTTCAAAATAAAAGTAATGTTTTCCCTGTTTCATTTATTCTACATAGAAATAAAAATGTCAGTTTCTGTTGACGTTTATAGACCAAATGATCAATTCATTCAAGAATGATTCACTAATGATAATTGTTAGTTGAAACCCTATAAAGTTGCGATTATAAATAAAATAAAGTTTATTTGTATAGCATTTTTCGTCAGATTCAGATGTGAAATAGACAACACTACAAATATGTTAAGGAAAACATCGAGAAGAGCATTTATATAAGTTAAAATAGGGAGGGAAATACATAGAAATGCAGGAAAATAAGTAAAACAGTGAATGCTCATTAGTGAGTAGAGTAATCCTATTTGTTTCCTATAGAAGTGTCTATTATAAACATCTGTAATCTTCCATTTTTTTCTTGTGTAAGTGATAAAATAAAAACAGGTCCTGGCAGTTTGACCTCAGATTTTCAGTTTTAATTCCAAACCATAGCTGACTTTGTCCTACTTGTGTTATCTGCGGTGTAGATCAGCTAAAAACTACATCCTTACACTTTTAAAAACAAATCTGTATCTATACACAGAAACGGCTCTTCTCACTCTATTTACCAACTTTACCAACATGTTCATTGGCTTTTTAGACCCTTAAAACGCAAGTTTTCTTCTACTGTGATACAGAAAGCTGCACTTCACAAATCACCCTATTTTAATTCTTAGAACACATGACGTTAGACGTGTGTAGAGCTGTGAGAAACGGCCGTGCGTCTTTGTTGAAATGACTTAGTGATACTAGATAAATGTGTTTTACTTGACATGGAATGTTGCGACATATGACAAATTAGCCACACGTTAATATTAGATACAGCTGAAGCTGCTTACTGTATTTTAAACGGAAACTCAGTGAGCTGGTTCATGTAGATATAAAAAACCACATCTCTCACTTCTCATATGCAGGTGGATGAAGTGACAGGGTAGTTTTGCTGTCTTCACCATCATATATACATATATATATTCAGTAAAAAGCCTTTTCAGTATTGTGCAAAGTCATATTTTAAGTGAGAATATTTAACCAATTTAAAATTTTTAACCACGCATAACAAAACTCTATCTGGCACTTATTTTTCAAAGTAAAAACTTAAAACTATAAAAACTAAATGCAAAAATTCTCAAAAGAAATGTCTACTTGTGAAATTATACTCTTTTTCAATGTCTAATGGATAATTGAGTCATTTCCAGTCAAAAATCACCAAATTAGAATCGATAGATGAATACTTTAATGCACTTTAGTAGTTTACACGCAAAAAAACGCAAAAAAAGTAAAATAAGAAATAGAATCACAGGAGAAGTGACACTAGATAAAAAAGGGTACAAACTATAAAAAAAGTATTAAATATAAAACAAGGCGTGTGACAGGGAGGGTGTGACATTCAGAATTGTGAAAAAAACAACCTAATGAATGCTAAACCCTAGAAATGCTCTTAGAATACATAGAAATTAATCTCATGTCACATTTAGCAAAGATTTTTCACAAAACTATAATGGATCACAATTAAGTTATGATAAAGACTTTGATGAAATGAGAAACTTAAAAGTGTAATCAGTTTTCATGTTGTATATAATTATTTTCATGTCACATGATGATTTTAGGCATAAATTGTCAAATAAAAGTGAAAATCTAAAACAAAAAATATGAATTATATTATATTTTTTGATGTTGTTGATGTTTTTGAAAAAAATGTGTTTTTTCTGGTGCATATGTCACTGACCCAAAGGCAAATGATATAATAATTATAAAAATAAGAACAATTGGTTCTCTGTGTAAAACCATTTCATGGAAGTCATGAAGAAAATGGGAAAGAAGTGTGTGAACATTCATTTTCAGTGGATTTCATCAAAGAGATGTCATCACGGCTTCAAAATCTCATTTATTTTTATTTTAACTATGTGGTCAGACTAGAATAAATAATTGAATATGTCTAAATAAACTCTGGATCAAGTTGAATAGATTAACTGACTCAAATGTGAATCCAGATCATTTATTTTAAACTATAAATTAATCTGAATGTATACTGCATATAATCGAAAATATCTTACCGGGAAAATTCTATTTAATAGACAAAGAAAAGAACGAATCCTTTATTATAGTGAATTAATTCAGTGATGCATTAAAAAGAGAAAGTGAAATGATTTTTAAATAAAAGGAAATATGTAATTAAATCATGATTATAACCAATGATTCCATTTGTCTATTTTCTCGCTGTAAAGGACAAATAGTTTTGATGAAAAGGATTTGAAATTTAAATTATAATTTTTTAATTCCACTGCTTCAGAAACTCCAAATCTCTATTTTACGTATTCTTCCTTGTGTTCATGATGGTTTGGAAAAATCAGCGCAACCTTTTGATAAAGTTTATAAGCAATTAAGGGCTTTATTAGTGGTTTATATTGATTTATAAGCCATTAATAATCTTAAGAATACCCAGTGGGTTGCCAGGTTGTGAAAAATCCTCCTCTTTCTGAATTTTTATGTTAATAGGATGTGCATCAACACATTTTGGTCAAGATGCCCTGAAGCACTTTTCTACAGATCGATCGCACCAGCTGCTAAATAAAGTTCATTCAAATAACCGCCTCTTCTCTTAGATAATACATTAATAAATAAATACAGTGTGAGGAGCAAAGTTCAACTTCTAGAACTGTTGAGTTTACAAACACAAACTATAAGCTGATTAAAAATGAAACTGAGATGCAGCATGACAGCACTGTTCAAGTGTAATATAAGCATTCAAATATTTCTCATAAAGGTTATGTGAACACGGTTGTTTAGGTAATTGCTGCTGTGGTTATTTGTCCTTCAATTGGAGATGTTGACATCCTTTACTCAATACTGTTTTGTAAATGTCAAAGCATCAGACTTATTCTTACAGGCGGATGTATGGAAGACGCCCAACAAAAGGTTTAAAGGGTCAGAGAAAGTCGGAAACGTCTTAAATACAGTTTTGAGAAGCATTAATCTCAAATGAACATTTGTCGTTCATGTTGTGCAATTTTCTTTGTTTTTTTTTACATGAAATATCAATTGGTGTAACTGAAAAAGAACGATCAATTTTAAATATTTAATTAACCTAGAATATAAAACTTGTTTAAAACGTGTGTTTTTACTCCTTTAAGAGAGTTTACCAAGTTTTTAGGGTTACCAAAAGCAACACTAATCAACATATATATAACAGTTATATGTACTTGTATATATATATTATTTTTTATTTAACCATGTAATAAACCCGTTAAGATCGAGATCAGAAGAGCTCAGAAGCACAGGTCACAAAACTTGATAAAATAAACAACTACATTAAATTAAAACCTAAAGTGCAGCAGAAACATTTTGATTATAAAGTGTAATAAAAGTTAACATTAAAAACATAAGTATGATAGTTATAAAAAAAATACAATAGGTGAAGTAATTTATAATAGAAAAATATATGCAATATATATTATGTGTATATATTATGTGTATATGTGCATTGCTCCGTACATATTCCTACAGTTTTATTTATTTTGCTTTATTTAGTGCTGTTTTTTATTGCTTATTTATAATTGTGCAGCTCGTTTGTATTATATTTGTAATATAATTGTCTCTAACTATATATATTTATAATATTTTGTTGTATATAGCTTCTTGTATGTAACATGTTGTTCTTCTGTCTCACTTAAACTTGTTTTTAACCTATAAAATGTCAATAAACTCTATTCTATTAACATTTAAAACATACAAATGTGTAGTAAAAGATAGGATATATAATTTTTTGCTGGTTATCTATATTATCAGCTTAATCACAGATTCTGCTGTGACGGTTTCGCTGCTAATAAAACGTTTTCTTGCTTCCACAGAGGCTCTGAAGGAGCCTGAGATCTGTTATGTGCTGGACGGCATCTTGTTTGTGTACGGCTTGACCCTGACAGCTCTCTACACTAGAGTCAAGGTCGGAATGCTGCTTATCTGTCTTTATAAAATCATAACTTTTTTATAAATGTGTCCTAAGTACAGATAAATGCAAGGAAATTTTAGCATTTAACCTTTTAAAAGGGAGAAAAATGCCCTAGTTAGAAAAAAGGCAAAAGAAGTAGTACATTATTAATGTCTGCATATTAAATATAAAAGATAAGGACCTGAAATATGTGTTTTTCTGGCTTTTGATATATTCTTGTAGAAAAACGTGAGATATTGGTGATTATTGGTGATCATTTAAAATTGTCGTCAACAGCTCATGAATCTCCGGGAGGAGGATGCCGAAAAGGCGAGGACGAGGGCCAAAAAGGTAAAAATGAAGCGTATGTATGTGACATAAATAAAGTTTATAGTCGTTTATGAAGCGTGTGCAGACAAACCACAGAAAGAGGTCTGAGATCCTCTGGAGGCAAAAATAATGTTGCTGGTCACCTCAGTGGTTGCAGAAACAAAAAGAGAGAAAAGTGAGAAAGTAAAACTGTGAAAAGTAAAATTACCTTTGCGCTGTGACCTTTTTGACTTCAGCCCCATCACAAACCAATGAAAAGCCTCTATATGTCTATTTTTCTTTTGATTAGCAAAGCTTGTTTAAGCTTAAGCTTTTTTTCCCAGAAACATTAAATAAAAATACATTGCAGAAAAAGAAAGGTCACCTAAAAATATGTATATATGTAAATAAACTTCAATGAAATTTTAAGTTGGGCTAAACATTTTAAGTTTTGCTTCTGAGGTTGATCAACTCTAAATTTAGATTTTTGCCAACGCATCAGAAAGTTCTACTAACTTATAATTTTACATTTTAATAACATTTAACTGTTATATAATGGGTGAATTCTCATAAATATGGAACTATTCTTTTCACACAATACCAACCAGTCAAAAGACAACATATCGTCCTATTTGAATGGGATTTGCCCAGAAAAGCTAATGTTAGCCGCTAACTGCTGCAGCCCTACTAGCATCGGTTAGCGGCTATCTGCTGTAGCCTTGCTAGCATCGGTTAGCGGCTAACTGCTGCAGCCCTACTAGCATCGGTTAGCCGCTAACTGCTGTAGCCTTACTAGCATCGGTTAGCCGCTAACTGCTGTAGCCTTACTAGCATCGGTTAGCCGCTAACTGCTGTAGGCTTACTAGCATCGGTTAGCCGCTACCTGCCAAGGACTGAAAAGCTTTGTGTTTAAATGTTGAAAATGTGTAGTTACGCACGATTTAACGTCAAAAGAAATTAAATTAAAGGTTGTTTGAAACTTACCTGTGTGGACTCCAGCTCTTAGTAGCAGTACAGACTTAAAGAGAAAAATGCTAACTAAAGAAGTTAGCTTTCCTGCATTTCACAACAAAGACAAAAATAGTTAGCACAACTGTCGTCTATTGTATTGAACCACAACTTAAGGATATAAGTATTAACAACTTACCAAACTATTTTGGAGCATACAACTCCTTCCTTTGCTGTGCTAACATACATTATTGCCTTAAATTATTTATATTTTCAAGATTTACCAAAATAAATGACCACAAAAAGCTAGCTTTTTGCAGTGTATGTGGTACAAAAAAATTCAGAACTTCAGGGCTTTTTAAAATCAGAAATATAATCACATGCATCCTGTTAATCCCAAGAAAGACAAAGTATTTTTTCATTAAATCTCATTACATTTAGTATTTTTCCTAATACGATTCTTTCTTTCCCCTGACAGAATGCTGAAGAGGGCATCTATACGGTGAGTTTTTGAGCCATGAATGAATATGATAGAGATGAAAATGTCAAATTATCACTATTATTCTTGTTAATTTAGTATTTAGTATTATTCATTGAATTTCTAATCTGTTTTCCCTCTCAGGGTTTGACTCATGGTGCAGACACATACGAAACAATCGGCATGAAGAAGTGACAGACTGAAGGAAATAAAAAAAACAGATGCCTTTATCGTTATATTAATATATTGCATATTGTAACACGCCTTGTCAGCTATGATTGCACCTGTGTTCATTTCTGTTGTGCTTTTTTTTTTGAAGTTATGGGAAGTTTGAAAGAAAATAGGGAAGCTGGGTCCAAACAGGGCCTCTTTCTGAAATGCCCTGCACTTTTTTGTATGTGATTTAATTTTTTTTATGCAGATATATTTCATATTCTACTTATAAATAAAAATAACTTTTACATGAGATGGTGTCGTCTTTTTTTCCAGATGATTATTTCTTTCTTTTTTTCCAGAAAAAGCATCAGACACTGAGAGGTTTCACACCACAAGATGGCAGTGATGATGTGTTTGGTATCCTCCTCCTTACCTGTCTGGACATTTCATCCACAGTGATGATCCTTTATTTAGGTAAACGTACAGATACAGGAATATATATATCTCAAAAATCCTACTTAATGGAAAAATACATAAGTGCTTTATGCAGTTAAAGTATAACTTGATCCTCTGACTGATATGACTATTATCTTTCCTATTATTGGGATGATTATTAGTGTAGTTTAACTACTTTATATACAGTTAGTTTAGTCCATTGGTTCCCAACCTACGGGTCGGGCCCCTCCAAGGAGACGGCAGATGAATCCGAAAGGAACTTTTATTTATTTTTTTGGTTGATTTTTTCTCTAATCTTTGATTTTTGGTGAAATATCGGACCATTTGAAACCAGTGAAATAGTGAAATATCTTGTTTTTGGTACAATTAGTACAATTTTACATACAATGACCTCATTCCATTGGCAGATAATTTAGCTTATATCAAGATTTTTCTTCATTTTAGTCAATTTTATCTTTTTGTAAAGAAAATGTTTTCCAAATTGACCCAAATCAGGAAAAACATGAAATAATATAAATTATCTGCCACTGGAATAAACTAATTCCACTCAATATTGGATTAATTTATCAAATATGAGACATTTTCACTTGTTAAAATTTCCTTTTTTGCAGTGTAGATGTGACCCGATGACCCACTGCTGTTAGATGTCAAAGGTCAAACAGAATGGTTTCAACTTTAACTATAAAAACCTTTTACATTATCTATTATCTGCACCTAAAAAGTAACTAAAACTGTCAGATAAAGGGAGCGGAGTAGAAAGTATAACACTGGAAATCCAGCGTTTCCATGACTCATTCGTTTAGTGCTATAGCTGATTAAACCCCCCTAACAATTAAAGGATTAATCTATTTTTTCGCGGCCTATAAGAGGCTCCTTTTGTCCCGGTAGCAGCCTGTCATTATTTAGTTTCAGCCTGCGTCATTAAGAGTGTTTTTCACCTGCCTCTGCTGCGAGCAGAGCAAGTAAAGACGAGAAAATAACTGTCATGTTGCCTCAGCCAAACCTGAAAGGTGACTTTTGTCTGTGTGTGTGTGGGTGAAAGAGAGAGAAAGAGAGAGGGAGAGAGAGAGGGAGTGAAACACACACACACACACAGAGGGAGGTGAAACAGAAGCAGGTGTATTCCAGACAGGTAAAGGCTGCACCTTGTTTTTTTATCTAAAGGGCAAACACTATAGCGTGTGTTTGACAATCCAAACTAAACGGATTTACGCTTTTTCGCAGGACTGTGAGTTTATACAGTCATAAAAAAATCCCTTTTTTTATTGTCTGGATTGAGGACTTTAACAAAAAAAAACTCATCGAGGATGATCTGGCAGCATGAGGCATGAGCCTCAGCTCTTTCTGTCAGTGAGGATCCCGCTGCCCGGACCGGATCGGCTGAAATCGCCCCGACTTTGTGCACGTTTACCAGTTCCTGCCGGGGGAGAGGATGACATCTCTGCTCAACGGACTCCCCCTGTGTCTCTGCGTCCTCCAGGTGTTCGGTAAGGAACCTGTCTGAGGTGGTATCATGTGACGTGTTGACGGGTTTTTCTTTTTCCGACTGTCTGGATGTTCATCTCGATCTCATGTGAGATATCCCTTCAGGGCCTTAAGTGTATGTATAGTGAGCTTATTGTTAATGGGGGAAAAAAAAATAGAAAACCACTGCAAAATTAACATTTTTTCAGATTTTTACCATTTATAGGTATGCGTTTTGGGCAAAATGAACTATAAACTACTATTTTTCCCCAAATTCCATTCCATTTAGAGCATTTATCTACAGAAAATGGTCAAAATATTGCAAAGATGCAATGTTAAGTGACACTTAAGAAGAGTTCAGAAATCAATATTTGGTGCAATAGTCTTTTCCATTGTTATTGGGTGACTTTATTCCACTCCTGGTTCCTCTTTAAGCAGAATGAGGTGTGCATGTGTTGGAATTCAACATGTAGAGATGCTGATTTCAGAAAAAAATGCAGTGATCTCTTAGTTTTTTCCAGAGCTGTATTTCTACAGGCTGAGTACGTGGTAATGTTTAGATTATACTGAGCAGGAAAAGGCGTTTTAAGGCGCCTTAAAGCTCCTTCGGGTATCTCCTGCGTATTTCTAAGCCTGGGCAGGTGGGCAGGTGGGAAATTCAGCTGCAGCAGAGCTGGAAGAGACGACAACCGAAGGTGCTGTCTGATATTTCAGGAAAGACTGGTTGCTGTTGATAACGCCGCGTCTGTGTAGTCTGAGTAAACTGCATGAACCCAACATGCGGCGGGATCGTTTTCTCCACTGGAAAAAGGCCTCCATCACTTTTTTTTTACACTGGAAGGGCCACTTTATCATGTTGTCTTGCACTTTTGGCTTCAGGCAGGGTGCGAAAATCCCTTTTCATTAATGGGCGGGACAATAAATAGTACATTTTTCACATGAAAAAGGTACTATACTGCCATGCTAGCATAATAATCTTCACCTTCAGGATGTTCAAATGTTTGAAATAATGTTATTAATAGTAGTTATAGCAATGTTACATATTTATTTATATTTATAAATAAGTCAAATGTGATCATAAGTCAATGAGAGAAAAACTAGTAAAATCTCTCTTTCCTCCTGCTTTTCCCAAGTTGCTGCTGCTACTATAATTTACATCATTTGAGCTGGTTTAACTATCATAAGGTCTGATCTTAATCAGTAAACTGGTAAAAAAAAAAGGCTGATTTTGGACACATTTTGAATAAGTGGTGCGATTATCGACTTACTGGTTTTTACATATTAGTTTGATTGGTTGGTTGGTAGCTAGCTGCTAGCTGACTGTCAAAATAAGGCATTAGCCACTGGAAATCAGCATCTGGACCAAACCATTTTGAGGAATGGGCGGGGGGGTGTCATAATATTTCAACATTTAAAAAAAGCATTGTTTTACATTTAGCAGCTTCTGTTGTGCATTTCCTTTTACATTTTTTAATACTCAAAATTATTTAGTTGCGATTTTTTTTTAGGACGGCCATCTTTGAGAAGGGGGGTGGGGCTCATCTTTAGCCTATAACTACAGGCATCTATCATGTTTTCATGACTTTTGCAGCATTTCTTTCAGTCCACCTCCAAATTATTACTTGATTGGTATTATTTCTTGTCAGATTATGATAGATAACTTTTTAATCGCATAGATAAAGGCAGAAAAAGGCTGGGTGATATTCCAGTAATGCAGCACAGGCAGATTCCACAGTTGGTTTAAACCTCAGGGTGACACAGACACACACACACACACACACGGAAAAACACACTTCTCTAAGTACACTCATCAGGAGTGATGGTAAATGTGTGACTCATGCTACGATCTGATCTGACGTATCTGAACAAACTGAACTCACATTTGAATCAGCTCCTTCCAGAGTGCGTCACATTCAGAGTTTCAACAGTAATATTTCTTTGGCTCTCGGCAATATTGATCTGTAGCTGATCAATCACTTTGTTTCAGGGTGAAGGATCTCAGTTATAGCATGGATTAACATCAGTGGTGTGCAGAGGCAAAAAGGGGAAAAAAGGGCACATATAGCATGTCCTGGCCACTGACATGTTTTATGTTATACAAAATAGCGCATACATTTTTTAAATTCTATTAAAATAAAGAAGGAATATGGGCCAATAGCCATACAAAGTCTATTAAACATGAACAGGGTCGGCACCATAAAATGCATGCCTTCATTGGTATCAATATTGTCCATCCAACAGCAGCAGTTTGATTTGCTTTTCCACCCAAGAGGGCAGTTTAGGGTTTTTGTTTCCATCCAAGAGGGCAATTTAGTGTATTTTGCCAACCAGAAGAGCACTTTAATATGAGCTTTTGCCTCCCAGTAGGACATTTAGCATGTGTTTTGGCTCCTAGAAGGCACTTTAGCACATATTTTAGCTCCCAAGCCGGCCTTTTAGCACACGTTTTAGCTACAACAGAGCATTTAGCACACATTTGGGCTGCCATGTGGGCACATTCACACGTTTTGGCTCCGAGAGGGAACTTTAGCATGCGTTTTGGCTCCTAGAGGGCACTTAAGCACATGTTTTTGCTGTCACAAGGGCATTTTAGTATGCGTTTTTGCTACAAAAGGCACTTTAGCAGACCTTTTAGCTCCCAAGATGGCACTTTAGCATATGTTTCTCAACAACTGGGCCACACGAAATGGCCTTCATGGTCCCCAGAGGATGAATCCTACTGTTTTTTCCTGCAGCATCACCTGCAGCTCAGTATTGACACTTATCCTTAGGAGAAATGGGTTCACGCATTCATGGTTCTCAGAATTTAAAGTCTTTGTTGGATCCGCAGCATCACGATATTGCCACATATCACATTCAAGCTCCCCTGAGGGTGAATTGCAATAACTGTTTTTTATTTTATCAGTTCAAAAACTTTTACCGAATGAGATTCTGTCAGCTGTGCTTTATGTTTAGTGTTAATTAGAAAACATTCTCATGCGATCATGGTTACAGGTTGTCATTTTGATTGATGAAGAAAGCAGGTTTTACCTATTATGAATCATAAAAGGGGAGAGTCTGAGAGTGGAAGCAGACAGGAGTGGTGCTGTTGAGTGTTGGCTTTTTTTTTTTTTTCTCGAGGCAAACTTTATCTCTGAAGTGTTTTACTTTGTCTGCCTCTATTTGTTAAACCCAAATGAAGTGAAACCAGCAGTGAGTTTACAGCACGGTCGGCGAGGCACTAAACTCACATGGCAAACATTAATCCTGTTAACTCCTTCACCACCAACATTTCATCATTAGATGTATGCATGCTGATCTTTTAACATCCCCAGAATACTTCTAAAAATGTGTAAACCAGGAATATATCAACAGAAAGAAGAGGAAAAAAAGCATAATATAAAGTTCAAACTTAGATTTTTGTTTTATTCTATTACATATAACATCCGTAGAGGTTCCGGTGTTACGCTATAGAATTAACAAACTTTATCTACTTCCTGTTGTGCCCGAATTTGATCAGATAATCTGTAACAGCAGCCCCTGAAATAGAATATCCTGTATTTAGTAAAGAAACAACATGCTGACAGTAGCACTTACACTTTACCATAAAGGCAAATTCCAAATTCTGCATAACGTCTATTAAAATAAAGGCCTATTTAATTTTTTTAAGTATATATACTGAGAATCTTATATTTATTGATTATTTCCATTGAAAAGGTCTTGTGGACATACATAGAACGCTGTGTGTCTCTTAAATTAAAGACTTTAGGACAATTTTTGAACATTTAGTGTCACTTTAAACTGTTCTTTTATTCCATAGTTAACCTGGAGTTAAATTAAACTAATTTCTCATCAATTTCCCAGCTCTTCTTGCCTGTTTTTGATTGAACATTTCTCATCTCCAACGTCCAGTTTTGACGACTTTTGAAACCTGAGATGTGATAAGTGATGACATGTTTGATGGACTGAAGATCCTGAACCTTCCTTTATTTATATTTGGCTGCATATTTGTTGATTTGCTGACATGCACATCACTTTATATTCAATAATAATAAAAGTATAACTTGTGAAATTTAGACTAGATTAGTATAAAACATTATAGCCTAAAGCGTTTGTGATAATAAACCTTTGAATAAATGGAATAAAGAATCACGTTTACAGCTTCTTCTGCACCATAGAAGCTTCTTGAAGCCGCCGCCATCATGAAAGCTTGTTAAATTGCCCAAACCAGGCAGTTTATCCTAAAGAATAAAAAACTTTGACTTAGGCAAAAATTAAAGTAAAACGGCTATTATCCTATAGGGCATAAAGAGAATGATCCAGATTTGGCAGCATCATCAAGCAATGATTTCGGCCAAAAACTCACTTCGGCCAATATTTTAATCGGGTGACGCTACTGAACAAGTCAAAAGTAGATGCTGCTCATTCACCCGTGAAACATAAACTGTAAGTAATCAGTAAAAAACAAGTGAGTCTACTTCGCAATAATGATATTGTCCTCGGCAGCAAAGAGCAGGATTGAAAGCCGCGTGCGTACACTCGACTGATATATTTATGAGTGTTTTGGAGTTATCAATTCGCTGAAATTCATTTTCCACGCAAGCTGTTTCTCAGGAAAAGCATAACGCCTCCGAGTGAATCAATCAGCGGCGACACCAGCTCGATGCCAAGAGCGGCAATATAATAATGAACCCGTGATGATGAATCGCCTCCATTACGCATGTTTGCATTCGCAGAGCTTTCACAAAACCTAATCAAATGCCTCTATTAACACGCAGCAATTTGATATTTAACCATTAAATGCGAGTTGCAGGAAAGGTCATGATATCGGTGTGATGACGGTGTGTTTTTCATGCGTGTGTGTGTGCGTTTAGGTAGGTTGCTGGAGGACATGTTAGCTCGTTTGACAGACAGGAAAGGAGGAAATTACCATATAGTTGGTAATGGGAGAGAATTGTGCAAGCGTTGAGTGGTTTATAGTGTTGCAGCATGAAACACACAATACTCAGTGTGTTTTATGTCCTGCATGTCTGCATCTGTCCAGACACTGTGAGGTTCCCTTTGAGAATCTTATCTCGAGCAACCCGTCAAGCGACATATCTTCATTTGTGCTCAGCTCTTCTGATAGACAGCCTGTTTTCTCTCTGTCTTCTCTGCTGTCTTCACTCTGTGTGGACTCCCTAAATGCAGTTACCAGCGAAAAAAAAGTTCCTTAATGTACATATATATATATATTTTTGGCACATTTTCATCGATTTCTTTCCCTGTTGATGAAAGGGCAAAACGTTTAATAAATCTTATAAACGCCAAATGGCATTAAAGGAAATTTTAATTTGGACAATTGATGTTTATTTTGGGAAACGATAATCTCACTGACTGAGTGATTGTGTTGAACTTGACGGGTCAGCGGAGAAAAATAAGGCCGAGCCACATTCCTCAACGGTGTGTGTGTGTGTGAGCGCGAACGCATCCGTGGTATTAGCTGCTTCCTCTTTGATAATTAGCAAGGAGAGAGCGGTTTTCTGTGGCTAAAAAAATGTGGAAATTAGCGAATACGATCTTTTGAGTATTAGTCCTAAAGCTATAGGAAGTATTGAGTGTTCAGAGGTCAGAGGTCAGCACGTAGTGTAATATATAGACGCTGCACTTTAAAACTGTTACCTTAAACTAAACTGGCAGAAATTATCCACATATTTATCAGTATTTTGTCTTTGCTGTAAAATAAAAAAAAAATACAATGATTCCAGTTCTATTTACAGTATTCAGTGATTATTGTGCAATAAAAATCAATTAAATACTGTGATTTCAGTTGTATGTACAATATTATAACCGTATTATAATACAGTGACTCTTTGACTACTGTGATTTTCTAAAATAAGACTTATTGCAAAATATACAGCAATCTACTGTAATATTAATTTATGGTAACGTTACTAACGTTACCTATTTGACATGATAAATAACTTTTTTTACCGTGTGAAAATACAGAATTAATACAGATTTCATCCTTCAACCAGCTAATTTTGTATGCATTGTCACGTATCTCTGAAACTCCAAAGTAACACAATCCATCGAAGTAAAAGTATGTTTTAAAATGAAACTAAGATCCCATCTATGCTTACACATTCACTTCTTTATGTTTTCAATGTGATTTGGTTGCAGCAGCAGTTCTGATGCTGTATTGTTGACTCGTTCTATGTTTTTTTTTGGTTTATTCTTAGTGACCCTGACACACGGAGACTTCGTGGACCTCCCTCCTAACCAGTCCATACTGTCCCGGGCGGAGGAGGACACCACCCTGCCCTGCATCTACAAACCAGACCCGGACAATGTGGTGGTGCAGGTCTCCTGGTTTTATACGAAGAAGTCTGATGACACGAAGGAGCAGATCATCACCGCCCATAATATTAACGGACAGACCGGTAGGCTATATTAGCTCATTAGCTTCATAACAGCCTCAGTCATATGTTTTTGGAAAACAAGAAAAATACCATTTTTTAGAAATGACATTGATATTTATTGGTATTTTTATCGATATTTTAACAGTACATTCAATAAGATGTGTGAACAAATGAAAATAAAAAGACCCATCATCAATTTTCTAACATATTACTGAGGCAGAACTGTGACTTAGGCATTTTTTGTCTTGCATAAATGCGAAATATATCCCTATCATACCATGAAGCAAAAAGGTAATATTAGGTTTATATACACCGTTCACAATCCCTTTGACTGACTGAGGTTATAATTTAGTGTGTAGAAGACCGAATAAATAAATTAAAGCTTGGATCAAAACTGCCTATAAGTCAAATAAATGACGTAAGCAGATAGACAGGATGATGCAGCAGTGTATGGTTATGCAAATATCTCAATTTGGCTAATAAATGACTTAACCAAATATGTTATGAGGCTAGCAACATTCCAGTGAATAAACTTTTTACAATCTTTACAAGTTCATTTGTCAGTTTTTATCCGAGGAGGTATTTTTTTTGTCCAAGTGTCCCATTTACAGCCATGTTAACTCAGCTCTGAAGCTGCTAATTTAAGAATAAAGGCTCACATGCATTGCAAGTATAAGATATGCGTATATGACCATGAGCTAAATGCCCAGAATGTAAAACATGTCAGGCAAAGTACGCGTGTTCGGAACTGGAAGTGACAAAAGAAACCCTGAGGTGTGTTCTGCACTTGCTGGATGTAATTAGTCGTTTCACAACCTCCCCTCTCACACTCCTTTATCTTCCTTATTAACGCTGGATGCTTTTCCCCGTCCTCTTTTTTTTTTTTTCTTTTTCCTAGCGTTCGGGGCCTGGTCTCGCCGCGTGCGCTTCAGAAGCAACGACCCCACCTCGGACTCGTCTCTGGTCATCATGGGCACGGATGTGTCCGACGAAGGGAAATACATCTGCCACATCAGCACCTTCCCCTTGGGAAACTTCGACACGGCCATGACGCTCGTCGTGTGGAGTGAGTCCCTCCCTCACGGCTTCATTCACACGCCGGCGACCAGCTTGTGGCTTAAATGACTCATAATGGAGTAACACTCAAAAAAATAACAGCATTAGTCACCATTCACATGTTATTATCATTTACTACCCTCCTTATAAGGTTCTATTCAAAAACATGGATTTCATCATACCCTACAGGTACCTACAGTGTATTTTCTCTATATTATATATGAATTATACATTATTAAAACTTAATTTAGTCAGACTAGACTACTCAAGGGTGTTTGTAGTGAGGATCAGCGATCGGAATTGTGTAGATTTAACTTGTGGAGACATGGATACAAGAAGGAAATAATTCCCTGGGGGCCCTCGCTCCATAATTAAATGGCATTTCCTGTGTTCTGTTGCATTCTAACACCACGTCAGTGCCAGATAATTCAAACTTTTTTCTGTGAGATGCAGTCTTTGCTCAAAAAAAGAGACTAAGGTTAAATTAATTGCAGTAGTAATGTTTCATAGCATTTAGAACCTGGAGTGTGTGTTTTCACCACCCAGGAGGACACTTTAATGCACATTTTGACATTTAAAACTGCATTTTAGGGTGTTTTTAACGTTTAAACCCTCCGTGCATGTCTATGTTCATCATGTTATTTCTATTTCTGCTTACTTGATGTTACAAGTTAATAAAAAACAACAATTAAAAACTACATCATGGTTTTATCTACTTAATAGCTGAGTAATTTACTAATTAAAGTAAACTTCATGTCTCCATAGTGTTGAATACAAATGAAGTATTATTATACTGATGATACTTTAATTGATTCATTCTTATTTTTACCTCTACTCCTTGCATTTTCACACAATTATCTGAACTTTCTGCTTCTTAAAATTTTTAAAAATATCCTCGTTAGTCCTATTTTATTCCGACAAAAAAAAAGATTTTCTATCTATCTATAAAATTAATTATTTGACCTGCTCTGTGCCCTAAATTATAACCAATCCAGCCCATTTTCACTGTTAGAAAAAGCTTTAAGTCCTTTTAAAAGGACAATAAAACACATAAAACACTGTTCTTTCACCAAAAAGTGATGATAGCTCATAAACTGGAATTTAAAAGTTCAGGTTAAAGGTTCATTCTCATTCTTGAGTGTTATATTTAATAGATTTCAGCACATTAACTCACTACACTGCAATATATCTGCCAAAAAGTGACCACAACTCATATATTTTGACTGACAGGCAACAGATTTTTTACTTTTATACTTTTGGAAACCTGTACTATTCCTTGAGTTGATGCAGAAGTATAGACTTTAACTCTCCTTCCTCCAGCCTCTCCCATCTCCTCCCTGGAACCTGTGATCCTGATCGAGGGCCAGTCCTACGGCCTGGCCGCTTCCTGCCGTTCCGTCGCCCGCCCTCCCCCCCGCCTCTCCTGGGAGACGGACCTGAACGGCGGCTCCACCAACCGCTCCTCGGACCGGGGGGCGGTCTCCACGCACTTCTCCCTGCACCCCCTGAGGAGCATGAACGGGAAGAAGCTGGACTGTCTGGTGTGGCACCCGACTCTATCGAGCCCCCGCAGGATCAGTAACAACCTGGTGGTGCACTGTGAGTAGTTAGAATTGATCCTTGGATACAAAACAATCTACAATAGTATATGTCACACACACACACACACACACACGGATATATGCATGTATGTATATACTTCTACTATATATAACTTTACTAGTCATGTATTATATTATATCCTTTCTATTTAATATCTTGACTTGTACCTTATATCGTTTATATTTGTAGAATAATCTTTATATATTTATATTTAGGTATTTATATACTATATATATAAATAATGTGTATAATGTACACAGAATAGGTAACCAGGTGTAATTTATTTCTATTTTTTCCAATAATTCCACTATCTACTCACCTGCCTCATGCCATGTGCACTTTACAACAACCATGTAGCACTAACAAGGTGTGTACAGGCTTTTACTTTTATTTTTGTTATCTATTTATTTATTTTCTTTATTGCTGTTGGTATTTAGGGTGTTTTAATTTACATATTTCTCTTGTGTTTGGAGGAACGTTCCAAAGGGATCAATAAAGTCGTATCTAATCGAATCTAAAAAAGGCAAGACGAAAATACACACAAAAAAAACAACAAGCAAAAACATGGGGGCTCCTTCACTAATGCTGCTATATTAAATGTTATTAATAAGTTGATCCTTTTTATTGAAAACAGAGCAACAGTTTCAGTAATGGTAGCGCTTTCAGAGCTCCACTTCCTGTTTTACAGCATCACCTCAAATCAGGAAGTGACTTCTATAAGCGATGAAACTTTTACATGACTCATTTTGACTCGTGGCGTATATTATAAATGATAATAAATACGGAATATCTCTACAAACACAATGGACTTAAACCTGGTATCAAAAGAAATTCACAATATGTGAGGTGACTATAAGAGTCAGAATCAATTTATGTTGCTGTTATAGAGCAAATATAGTTGGAATATTGAAAAAAATATATTATTCGAATACTTAATTTAAAACACAAAATTAGGGGGGAAAAATTGAAATAAGCTAAATATTTATGGTTTAATTATGCTAATTATCTGTCCATAAAATTATAGAAATCACACCGAGGATCATTACAGAACATGAAGAATATATTCTGCAGCCCTGCTACTGATATTATATTAAACTATTGTCTTATTGTATTATGATGTGGATATTGATGATATATATTGATGCTGTAACAGTAACGTGTTTTACTACAGATAAAAATACTTCAGTATTGTAGCTGAGGTTTTCTCATGCGATATATATGAATAAAACTCGATGCTGCTGCTGTTTCAGGGTTTTGGGATTTTAACAGGTTAAAGCCTGAATATTCAGTCTTAGCTGTGTTTTATATTTTCATTTTTCCTCCATTTCTGCCTGCATGGAGTGATAAATAATGCTACTTTTTCTTCACCTGTCTAAAGTAACCTGGTCTATTATCCTTATTCATCCCAGTTCCTCCTGATCCTGTGGTGTCTGGCTACAGCGGAGACTGGTATGCGGGTCTGGAGAACGCTGCCCTGAGGTGTGTGAGCGGAGGAAACCCCAAACCACAGAGTTTCACTTGGACCAGGTACAGTAAGGTCCCGCCTCCTTCTCCAGCTGTCTGACACTCGGCTGACTAACTGTCTGATGCGTACGATTGCTTGTTATTTCTTGTAAATTTGTCAGTAATTACATTTCACCAATGAAGTATTTTAATGAGCTTGCAATCAGGTCACTCACATTGTAACTGCTTAAAGGAAATTAACTTTTACTGGGTCAGTTCGGAATTGGAGAACATTTTGGCTTCAAAATTCAGATTTCCTGCTACATATCCATGAATAATAGGTAATAAACTATCGGAGGACTGATTAGCTCAGCTAACACATCAACAGTACAATATTTATTACATGATTTATCTGGTGTTTACAACACGTTGTGCAATCCTGTTACCAACACTGAAAAAAGTACATTGTTAATTTGTGAAATATATAATTCAGTAACAGTCTCTCTCATATGTATGTGGATTATTTAAAATTTGATGGGTGGGACATGAAACGTCCTCCAATTCTGGAATGACCCTACTATTAACTTAATTTGAAATGAAGTTTGAAGAAGTCATATCAATCAAAACAGGACTAATTATTAATTAGCACATTAAAATAACTAAAAAATAACTAAAATAACATAAAATAACTGATCCTGAAACTATTTTTCTGTTGAGTAACGCTTCTACATACTGTAGTTACACTGCTGTTCAAAACTTTGAGGTCACTTAGATATTTCCTTATTCTTGAAAGAAAACGCTGTTTTTTTCAATGAAGATAACTTTAAACTAATCAGAAATACATTGGTAATGTGGTAAATGACTATTCTAGCTGCAAATATCTGGTTTTTGGTGCAATATCTACATAGGTGTATAGAGGCGCATTTCCAGCAACTATCAGTCTAGTGTTCTAATGGAACAATGTGTTTGCTCATTGCATCAGAAGGTTAATGGATGATTAGAAAACCCTTGTTCAATCATACAGTACAGCTGAAAACACTTTAGCTGGTTAGAGAAGCTATAAAGCTGACCTTTCAAATACCATTCATTATAAATATTTAGTCTGTGGTGGCCCTGTTAACAGACAAACTGTGAAATTAAACCACACGACGCTCATTCTGCTGTGGTCTGGCCTCCTCTGCATTTCCCTGAAATCTGGCTTGAACACAAGTTGTTTAGAAATGGCTCTGGTTGTGATGTCACAACAGGAGTGTAAGCTAGTCCCGTGTACATTTCTGACAGCGTAAGGCCTGAGAGAAGAGGGGGTGGAATGTATTTGTGTAGTGAGTGTGTGAGAAGGCAGACTGTATTGCTGCTACAGGTCAAACTAGGTGCTTTTGGATGATAAAAGCAGCTGATTTGTGTAAATAAGCCACAAAAATGTCAATATTAAACTATGGCTCCTTCAAAACAACAAACCATTGTGGAAACTGTTTAGTAATATTCTGTTAATTCCCATATTTTAAGGAAGTCGGGTCACTTATGCACTGAGAGGTTGAACTAAGTTCAGTAGAGGTGGATCTCCTTCCGTTTCCACATGACTTAAGCAAATAAGCTCTGCCATCATCGCTTCCTGATTCTACCGGCTCAAAGACAAACTGACAGATTTAGATGTTACATGTGTTGTTGAACCCAGATGAGGTTTTAAAAAAACACAACATGCCTGACTTCTTCTGCTTGAGTCACCTGGTAAAACTTTAACGCCATGTAATTCTTGTGACATATTAATATATTCACAGGGCGCAGCACATAGTTTGACTAGAAACATGTCAACCCGGAAAAACCACTGAAACGATATCAGATATATATCTATAAAGAAAGGAGAGCCTATGTGCCTGTGGCTTGCATTAACCTCAACTTGTGGATATAGCTTGTGCATGGCACGATGGTGTGTATCCTTTTTTGTGATTTGTTTTTTAATGGATACTCAAAACATCATTATTATCATTAAAAGGTAAAATCCCATAGACTTACATCACAGCATTATCCTGTAGCAGCACTTTAGTTACAGTGTAAAGCTCCTTATCACAGCTCCTCCTCATGTTGCTTCCCAGCGCTTTCGTTACAGAAATTCAAAGCTCTGTTGTCCCGTTTCTTCCTGCACCGATAATAACCAAACGATAAGACATTAGCGGGTTTAGCCTTATTCCATAAGCTAACACAAGCTACTGCGGGCTGTAGCCTTATTACTCCAAGATGCATTCACAGACTCTCAAGAAATCCCAGCACTATCACCTAATAGAACAGAATCTGGGCCTAAACTCATTTATTTATAAACACATATAACAATGTTAATCCATGTTTTACCCAATGTACAATTTGGTTTCGCTTCTACTTTATTCCTCATGCTAACACAGGTCTTACTCCAAGACATGTTCACAGACCCTCAGGAAATCCCAGCACTATCACCTAACAGAGCAGAATCTAGGCCTAAACTCATTTATTTAGAAGCACATATAACAGTAACATGCCCAGATTTATCACAAATCGGGTTTTACTTCACCTATCAAGACAATTAAAAACTGATATGTAAATTGAGAACGACACTTTGAACATAGGGCGACACGGTGGAGCAGGGGTTAGCGCTGTTGCCTCACAGCAAGAAGGTCGCAGGTTCAAGACCTCCTTGGTCCTGGGTCTGGGACCTTTCTGTGTGGAGTTTGCATGTTCTCCCCGTGTCTGCGTGGGTTTTCACCGGGTACTCCGGCTTCCTCCCACAGTCCTAAAACATGCTGAGGTTAATTGGAGACTCTAAATTGCCCGTAGGTGTGATGTGTGAGTGAATGGTGTGTGTGCCCCACGATTGGCTGGCGACCATCTGGGGTGTATCCCTGCCTCTCGCCGTAACGCACTGGGATTGGCTCCAGCAGACCCCTGTGACCCTAATGAGGAATAAGCAGGTATAGAAAATGACTGACTTTCAACATGAATTGTAGCCTTTTTCTTACAATAACTGCATTTACATGTTTCTCCTTATCTCACTGCATGTCCACATTTTACCCAATTTGTTCTATTAATTCTATGTAACAGTCCAACACACCCTCATTTGGCTCAACGTGATAAATGTACTTAAGTTTCTGCTTTTCTGTGGAAAAACCTACGCTACTATTTCACAAGTAAAAAGAATTTAAATAGCTTCAGTGATGTTCTTCTCATGTGAATTTTTTTTTCTCGATGATGATTTCCATATTACTGGCTGTTAGTCACAGGAATAGACAGACACCGGTGAAACACTGATGACTGCGCGTGGACACACACCAAGTCAGAACTCCGTATTTCCAGTTTCAGTCAACCCCTTCTCGCGCTCGTTCACACACTTTCACATGATCAGGATGTGCAGCGGCTGCAGCGGCGGGTAAACCTGTCGGCTTTGTCGATGAAAGGTCGGCCGGTGAAGTAATAGCTGGTGTCATAGTGTCGTGTTGCGGCTTGCGCTGAGAGCAGACAAATGAGATGGTTTCACACGAGGGAGGGAGGAAAAGGGGGGATGAGGAGAAAATCGGGAAAAGGGATGAGCAACCCTAAACAAGGTGAGGGGTGAAATCATGAGGGTAGAGGCAGAGGGGGGTGAGAGAAGAGGAAGAGGAAGCAGAAAGCGTAAAGATGTTATCATGGAGATGTGCCTGATGCATATAGATAAAAAAAAAACATATAGTTCCTCTTTGAAAGAGCTGAAAAAAAAAACTGTGAGGCCACAAATGTGATGTGGCCTCTTTGAATCGTGATAAAAATGCCCCATGTCACGTTTAAAGTAGAGCTTCACATCAACATGTTCAAGTCTGTTCAAACTGATCAAACCAAATGCTCAAAACAACAACACGCTGGCAACACCCTGGATTGAGTTGCTCATCGGCTTCAAAAAAAAAAAACACACACTAAAAAACACTGAGTCACACTAACGGGAAAAATATATCGTGGTTCCAAAGAATTGAATGGCACTATATAAATAATAACATAATGAAACACTTACAAGGAAATAAACTCCCGTTTTGCTTCTTTCATGTATATTCACCTCCTTCGAAAAGACCATTTTTTTCCGTTTCATTTCATTTTTTGAGGAATTTTGACTGGTTATGAATAAAAAAACAAGCAGAAATTGTTGGTGAGTTGGTGACCACGGCTGGAAAAAAAGGAAAGTGCACCATCTATAGAAGATAAGTTGAATTTCATGGCCGAAGCAATGGATACAGAGAATAATAGTGCAGGGAAACTGACTCGAGAACTTTGACATATTCTCCTGTCGTAGAAAGTGATATTTTAACATTTTTTACTATTATTATTGTTACTACTGTGCTGCTCTGTATTACTGATCTGCTATATATGGGATAATGTCAAATGAATCCCCAAAAAATTGGTACCAGATAGTTTAACTCTCTTAAAAAAGGTGCTATTAATGCTATTAATTAGTTTCATATTGTAGCTGGATATTAGGTGATAAATATTACTAATTTATTGTTGTTTTTCAGCTACATCATTTGACATTTCATGTCAAAAAAATGCACATTCCATGTGATTTTTGTAAAAAAACAAAAAAAATGGGTACAAATAGACTTTTAAATGACATGAAAATGTTTTTGAGAGTCCTGATAATTGATTTTGACTGTAATTTAAATGTTTTAGACTTATTTGTCACTGACCCATATATTATTTCTGTAGAGATTTGGATTTCCCCTTTAGGATTAATGAAGTACCAACCTGTCTTTAAAATGCTCCACAAAGAAATGCACACGCTGCGCCTTAAAAATGTCTAGTTGTGATGTCACAAATATGCAGTCACCGCCCACTCCCCCATTCAAAGCCATTTAAATCAGCCAATCAGACGAGGCTTATTGATAATAATGAGGTAGACACACCTGTTCTTTCTAAAGCTGCAGAGAGAAGCCAGAAAGGGGTAAAAATTCTTAAAAATCACAAACATATTGTCAAACTTCAAATTAAACCCAGGAAATGTGTAGAATACAGCACCTTTAATCACCTGTTGATCTCATGCATTAACGCAACTTTGCTTCATTGTGTTTGCAGGAAGGGTGGAGTGTTGCCGGAAGGCGTGATCCCTCACCCTAATGGAACACTGGCTTTTGGTCGACCTTTAACCCCGTCGGACGGTGGCACCTACCAGTGTCTGGCGCAGAACGAAGTGGGAAAAACGGCGGCGGAGATGGAGATTAACGTGGCAGGTAGATGACAGCGCTGAGGCCCGTCAATGCAACATACAGCTCTGGAGAAAAGTTAGAGACCACTGCAAAATGATCATTTCTTCCTGATTTTACTACTATAAGTATGAGTTTGGGTAAAAGGAATATTTTTGTTTGAGTCTATAAACTACTGACAACATTTCCCCCCAAATTCCAAATAAAGATATTATCCAGGGGTGTCAAACATGTGGCCCGGGGGCCAGAAGCGGCCCTCTAAAGGGTCTAATCCGGCCCACTGGATGATGACTATATAAAATGTGACAACATAAATGTTCCAATTCCTGTTTCTGCACAGAAATGTAAAGTCAGTGAGAATCTTTTAGGGCTCAAAGAATAAAATATGTACAGTTTTTATTTTGTACATTGTTTGTAAGACTGGAGATAACTTCACCTGCTGCTTTAAATATTAAATATTACATCTTATCAAAGGAAAATATTGGGTATTTATAACAATTTATCCTATATTGAGTTGAATTATCTTGACTGGGCATATAATTTTGCTTATTTCAAGTTTGTTTTTTTTCCAAAACATGAGAAAAAAAGTTAGAATTATAGGAACAAAAGTCTTAAGTATGGTATCAAAACAATATTAAGATAACAAGTCAAACAATTCAATCTTGTTTTATGAAAACAAGACTAAAATCGACCAAATTTAAGAAAAAAAAAACTTGATATAAGCAAATTTATCAGCCAGAATAGGATATTTCAAGGTAATTCTCAAAAACAAGATATTTTACTTAAGATTGAGGATTTAGGATATCATAGTGTTGAAACTGCTTTTTTTCTAAAATGACAAATACAAAAATTCGAAAATACAGAAAAAGTTACAATGTTTTCAGACCTCAAAAAGGATCAAATGAATTTTAAAACAACATACTAGTAATTTTTAAACTTAAGAAGAGTTAGAAGAGTTCATAAATCAATATTTGGTGCAATAAGCCTTGTTTCTAATCCCAGGTTTCATGCTCTCCACAGTCTTTACCATTGTTCTCGGGTGACTTTATTCCACTTCTGGTTCCTCTTTAAGCAGAATGAGATGTGCATGTGTTGAAATTCAACAGATACTGGAATGGAATGGCTGGAATACATGTAGAGATGCTGATTTCAGAAAAATAAATGCAGTGGTCTCTTATTTTTCCTTCCTTACTGAGAGAATGCCGCCATTCTAATCCTGACTCTCTACTCGACAGAATCTCAAACTCTGATCCCATCCGAAAACACGCAGATGATCATCATCGGCGCGGCGGGGGGCGGGCTGCTGATCCTGATGCTCGTCATCATCATCGCCGTCACTTGCCATCACAGACGCAAGAACCATAAACTGAAGAAGGAGCTGACCGAGAAGAAGTAGGCTGAGATAACATGATGTTTAATTAAGATGAGATAAGACCAGATTGGATTTTAACGATCGCCGCAGGGCTGATTGAGACAAATCAGGGGTATTAGAGCATATTACGTCTGACACACACAACAGAACAGTGTAAAGTAGAATAAGTGGATGGGTGATGTGAATATGCACAAAAAGGAAGTATAAAATAATTGATACATGCTTAAAATATTCTGTCTAGTTTATTTAATCATTTAAATGTTTCTCCTTTTTTTTGTTGTTCCCATCTCATCTCTCACAGGGAGGAAATAAACACTCTCTCCAGGCAAGCTTCTATCAGGAGAATGAATTCTGTCAGCAGAGGCGGGGTACTATGACTGACTTATTTTTACTCTTTTACACTGAAGCATTACCCTATCTCATTTTTCTCTCTCTCTCTAAAGAGAGTAATTCAGGCTGCGCTGATAGAAATCAGTAGGATGCTGGCCCCACAGCAGGAGAGGAGATATGAAATCAGCATTTCATATTGATATGGTTATACGAAAGCAGCAGGGATTCGCAGATCCTTACCTTAGAAATCGTGTTATGATGAAGATCTAATACAGGTTTCAGTTGTAGCTGCTTTGGCGAAATGATATCTTGTCTTTCGAGTAGATTTGTATTTGACGGTTCTGATGGGGTTGTGTTATCTTCAACTAATCCGGCCTTGTGTTTATGTTCCTGCTGCAGACAGATGAATACATCCCTCTGAGGGCGGAGGGAACCCTGAGGACCAGCATGTCGTCCCTCGGGGTCAGTCTCCATATCTATTTAACTCTGCATGCAAGGCCTGGTCTGCGGACTGACCCTTTACTGTCCGGATGCCAGATGGCTAAGTTCTGAGATTCAGATTTTAAATGTGCATATGGTGCATTTCAGATACTTCTACTACTAATACTAATAATAATATATCAAACATCTCTTTTGATTCCATGGGGCATCACTGCTAATCCTCTCTATGGTCACTAATGGTGTTTCATCTAAGGTGATTTTAATTCTGACCTCGGCCTAAGACAAGAATCTTGTGCAGACTTGTAGTTCTTGAGTGGTCTTGGTCTTGCGACTACAAGTCTAGTATTCTAATATTCTTGTCTTGGGTTCAGGTTTTTGTGGTCTTGGTCTTGTCATGGCCTCGACAGTCTTTGGTCTTGGTTTTGGGACTCTCAAATGTCTCTCTTCTTCTTGGTCTTGAGCTCAACCGGTCTCTGGTCTTGGGTCTCTTAAAAGTCTCTCTTCTTCTTGGTCTTGGTCTTTTGGTCTTGGTCTTGGCACTCTTAAAAGTCTCTCTTCTTCTTGGTCTTGGTATTTGGTCTTGGTCTTTTGGTCTTGGTCTTGGGTCTCTTAAAAGTCTCTCTTCTTCTTGGTCTTGGTATTTGGTCTTGGTCTTTTGGTCTTGGTCTTGGGTCTCTTAAAAGTCTCTCTTCTTCTTGGTCTTGGTCGTTTGGCCTTGGTCTTGGGACTCTCAAATGTCTCTCTTCTTCTTGGTCTTGGTCTTTGGTCTTGGTCTTTTGGTCTCTTAAAAGTCTCTCTTCTTCTTGGTCTTGGTCTTGGCACTCTTAAAAGTCTCTCTTCTTCTTGGTCTTTGGTCTTTGGTCTTGGTCTTTTGGTCTCTTAAAAGTCTCTCTTCTTCTTGGTCTTGGTCTTTTGGTCTTGGGACTCTCAAATGTCTCTCTTCTTCTTGGTCTTGGTCTTTGGTCTTGGTCTTTTGGTCTCTTAAAAGTCTCTCTTCTTCTTGGTCTTGGTCTTTGGTCTTGGTCTTGGGTCTCTTAAAAGTCTCTCTTCTTCTTGGTCTTGGGACTCTCAAATGTCTATCTTCTTCTTGGTCTTGAGCTCAATTGGTCTTGGTCTTGATGTGGTATCTCCTGGTCTTGGTCTTGATACTCTGGTCTTGGTAGTATCTTGCTCTCGGTTTAGGTGGTCAAGTCTACACACACTTTTTCTTTTTTACTTCTTTTAAATTATTATTTTACGCAAAACAAAGTCTCCAAATAATTACCTCAGAAATTTTCTGGGGATCTAATTTCTTCTTTCTTTAATCAGGGTAATTGGAAACTTTATTTTTCATAATCGTAAGCTTGACACCTGAACGGCACCTTTGGATTCTCTATCTCGGTCTGGCTTTTCATTCAGCCTTTAGGTCAAAGGTGCAACAGCAGGACACATTCTGGCACTTAATCTGTGCATCTTCGAGTGCTAATCACTGTCTTTTCCTGTGCTGACAGGAACAGGCTCAGTACCGTGACAGCCGGTCAACTCTCTCCGGTGGGAGGGGAGGAGGCGGGGCGGCGTTAGACTACCTGGGCCGACCGGTCCTCTACAACGGTTCCCGGCGGGGCAGAGACAGGCCTCTGGACAGAGAGTTGGAGGAGAACCAGCTCAGAGTGGAGACGTATGTCAGAAACACCTCCGCCACTCTGGTGAGTTCCTCTTTCTCTTTCTCTGGTCAAGTCAACGCCTGATTTCGTCGAAGTTCCGGTAAACGTGCAACACCTGATGTGTCTCTGCTCCGCAGGAACCTCTCCTCCACGCTCCCCTCATGCCGTCGCCCATCCTCACGTTGGAGTCCGCCGAGATCGTGCGCCAGATGAACGGCGGCGCCGTCACCCCGGCGGGCGGCGGGGGTTCGCGGCCCGGGAGCGTCGCCAAGGGTCATCGGCTCTCCCCGGCGAGCTGCAGCTACCCGGAAGACGAGGACGAGGTGGACGAAGGCCTGGGGGGTCCCGCCAGCCAGGAGCACCCCGACGACCAGGACAGCGAGACCAACAGCTCGCACGTGTCCGAGGCGCCCAGCACCCGCTACCAGCAGACTAACGGCACGCTGAGGCCCAAACCCACGGCCAGCCCCTCTGACCTCAGTCCTCACGCCTCCCTGATCCACAAGGCCCAGATAGTCTAGCAGCAGAGAAACCGGACAGCGTGGAACCACAGCGACCAGACCAGATCTGGTCTCGGAGGTCTCTTACAAATCCTACAATCCACGTGGGAACGTGGTGCAATAGAAGAAAGCCTTGAGCAGGATAACTTTAAGACTTTAAAGCATCTACGTTTCCCTTGAAGTTCTGACACAGGCAGATGATGTCGCAATATTTCCATCGCAGCTACTCCGGCGTTTAATCTCAGGCAGCGTTTCTCGCTCGGCTTTCACAATGCCGTGTCTGTCGCTCTATCCAGCTGTAACTAACAGGTGAATGCAAACCCCGCATGCCTTCTGCGCTCACGGACACGTATAGTATCAGTGAACTCTAAACGATTAGACGAGGCTGTGGGAACATCAGGAATGTGTTGCGACACACCGCTGTGCTGAGGGTGGATTTTTTTTTTTTTTAGTGTGTCAGTAAAACGGGTTTTGGGATCAGATCCAAACTAAATTTTGGGCTGTTCCTCTGCTGCCACACCCGTATACCTCCATATTGGCCTGGTGTCTTTGTCTTATGCACTGAGACAGTTTGTTGATCAGCTGAAGATCCACACAGCCATAACACAATCACTAATGTGACCTAAGCACATAGTGATTTTGTCGATTTGTAAATTTGTACAAATACGCAACTGACTTCCTTTTTAAAATATATATATTTTTTATAACACTGTACTATCTATTTTTCATTTGCCCTCTCATCTAATCCCGCCTCATACCCACAATGCAACCTGCTCCTACGCTGCTGGGGTGAAGGTAGAAACACTATTCTTCATATTAAATACAGAATCATACACAGGATGTCATTTATGTCCATATAGATACACACACACACACACACACACACACACACACACACACAATAGATAAAATCTACAAAATGTTTGTAAAATCCATATTAGTTACATACTTTTTACGTTCATTAATGAGTTTTTTTTTTAAACTGACCACCGTAGACTGAAACATTTTCCCTGTTTGCTGGAATTTCCTCTTCAAAAGGAATTTGTTACAGGTTTTTAATATTGTTTGTTCATATCTGTTTGCTTTCATGTGTATTTTGAGTATTGTTGGGTTCTATAAGCCTATAGCCCTCATATGGGATTCAATATACCAAAGAGAAAATGCCAAAAAAAATGGATTTCGTTTCATTAATGGGGCCAATATGAAGTATTATTTTGTTGTAGACACACCTTTTTGTATGTGAATTTCTGTAAATACTTGTTTTTTTTGTGCCAGATGAATGTAGGCTGGTTTTCTTACAGACAGCGCCCCCTGGTGTGGATTGCTGGGAAGTGCAGGGACCTGGAATGAGCCTAAAAAACAGCACAACTACACCATAGAATGGAATGTCTTCCTGTTTCGTTCACTGTGGGTTGTGTCTGGATATCATCTTGTATTAAAATAAATTTACATGATTTTGTGTTTTTTTAAAAACATGTTTTTGGGTCATTTTGATAATAAAGAGACAGAAAACGGCAGGAGTAGACAGAACATGTGCAGGAGATACATTAAGGCTGTTATATTAGTTTTTTTCAATAAACACTTATCAGACAAACTTGTTCTTAATGAAATTATAACAAACTGAAAGTGAAAAGTTTCTCTGAGTTTATTAAAAATCCAATTTTAAGGGGCAGGTGATTTGTGACATTACAAATAGATTGGTGCCACTCCTGGTCTAATATATAAATTGATTTAATGTATTATTTGTTTGTATATATATATATATATATATATATATATATATATATATATATATATATATATATATATATATATATATATATATATATATATATATATATATATATATATTAACAATCCTTTATAATATACAAGTTATACAAATATGATGTAATAGTGAATTATATTTTTCCTCCATAATAATACATTATATACATACAATAACACATTTTAATTATAAAGCACTTTACTACACAAAGTGAATGGCTTTTTTTAAGAAGACAGTTCTAATTTTGAAACGAAAAAAATAGAACTAGAACTAATTAGAAATTTGAAAAGTGATTAGTAAGTAGAATTGGCCAATAAATAAAATGTAAATACTCAAAAACATAGCGTACCTCTACAGGTACATTACAAGTATATTACATAATTATAAATAATTATTTATAATTTATAAATTATATATAATACATATTTTTGTTTTTAATATATTATATATATATTAAAAACAAAAATAAAAATATATAAATAAAAAATAAATAAAATAAAGACGTATGGCTCCGCCCGGAAGTGTGTAATGAATGAGGTCATACAGAGGAGGAAACAGATCTCGACAGCTAAGATGGCGGAGGAGCAGCAGGAATCATCACAGCCGGAGGTGGAGGGTGAGAGAAACCGTTACAGCACAAACACGCGCGGCAAACGGCCACGGAAACGTCCCTTGCACGTGAAGCCCACGTCCACGCGGGCGTCCGCACGGCCTGTCAGCCGCTGCCCTCCCCGGGACAGAGCGGCCGACACGCCGCCGACGGGAGGGAGGCCACAGCTCGTTGGCTAACGTTAGCGAGCCACCATCGCTACACAAAGAAAAAAAACGCTTGTTTAGGAACTGACAAGAAAACAGCGAGTGACAGCCCCGCAGTTCCCCTCTCTGCGATATATTAAAACTATATCTTTAATATTAAAGACATGGCGCCTTATTTTTGCTTCGCGCAACGACGTTATTCGTCGTGACGGGATTTTGTTTTGTTTTCGCACAGGTCGAAGCTAGCCCGGTTTAGCTGGCGTACGTTAGCCGTCAGGTGTTGTGGACAAACTTGTTCTCGTGTTATCTGATGACTGAGTGACTTCTGGACAGTAAATGAGTACATTTACTGAAATACTGCGTTTATTTACAATTTGGAAGTACTTGAGGTTTTTCATTTGATGCTACCTTATACTTCCACTACATTTCAGAGGAAAATATTCTACTTTCTACTCAAATAAAATACTATTTTACTTACAATTAATATTTTATCAACTATATTTAATCAAAATTGTTACTTATGGCATCAAAAATAGCTTGGAAGCTAATCAATATTCAGTTTACACAAGAGTGATGTGGAAAACTGACGCCTCTAATGATGTAAAACGCTGGTTATAAAGTTCATAATTCTCAAAATTATGACTGCTTGCTTTTATACTAATAGCATTTAATAGTACTTTGACTCAAGACTTATTCTAATAGGTGGTTTCTGCTAAGATATATGTACTTTTACGCACCTGTGACCTTCAGGTATAAGGGATACAGTCAAAAACATGCGGTGTAACCCTAAAAAGGTCTTAAATAAAATAAAAACACATTATCAACTAGTTTTAAATTCTAGGTGGATTAAATATTTAAAATTTATCCTTCTTTTTGGTTACACCATTTGAAATTTCATTTAAAAAATTGCAGATTTCTGGTCATTGTTATAAAAATAAATATACAAATGGACTTTAAAATGACATGAAAGCAATATATTAATATTTTTTTTTCTCTCATAATCTGCCGCTTCACTTTCTCGATGAATCTATTAAAAAAAGCAGTGAAAAATGTTCATTGTAGTCTTTAAATATTGCCCAAAGATATATTACATTTACTATAATGTAAGGTTGAGAAGAAGCAGCAACGTCTCACATTCGAGTTTGCATTTTTCTTCAAGAAATTAATAAAATAAATTGATTCATCATTAACCATTTCTGATTAATTCAAATCGACTTAACCGTTGCTATGGTAACACCCACCCCTGGCCCCAGTATCTGATCCTTGAAGCCGAATTAATTTCTCCCCCCTTTCTCTTACAGGACAGAACTGCCTCGCGTATGACGAGGCCATAATCGCTCAGCAGGACAGAATTCAGCAGGAGGTGAGAATTTTATTTTATTATTTTTTTTAAATATCAACTCGAACGACTTCCATCTCGACAGGTTACATAAGATCTTACATTAATCTGCCTCTAAGCAACAAGACCAACAAGTTCCAAGATTCCTGTCATTTTTTCCCCACGGTTAACTATTCAAGAAACTCCGCTTAAATGATTTATTTTTATTTAATCAACATTTAGCTTTTTCATGAACTGCTGATCTTTGTTTTTATGCAGTGGAATTAGCTATCACATTGGTCCTTTTTGCTGTGTTGAACCCTTGTCAAGACTACAAGCCCACATGAGTTAAGTAGCTTACGTTGATCGCTCTTAATTTTGATTTTTTTTTTTCTGTGTGCGGGCGTCCAGATAGCCAACAGTAACCCTTTAGTGTCGGACAGACAGGAGCTGGCGGTGCTGCAGAGGGAGTACGCCGAGGAAGACACGGTTTATCAGCTCAAGATCAAGGTCAGTCAAACCCACACCACCTGCTCTCCGGTTACTGCACCCACATCATTTCCTCTGCGGTCCGGTCATTTAATCCAGGAGCCACTGAACAAAAATATCTGTCGCTGACATGCTCAAACACAGTTTTAACTTTTCATATTACAGTATGGTATAACTGTTTTTTTGTGTGTGTGTTGGGGGGGTTGTGGGTTGCAGGACCTACACAAAAAATACTCGTACATTCGTAAGACGCGACCCGATGGGAACTGTTTCTACAGAGCCTTTGGTTTTGCACATCTGGAATCCCTGCTAGATGACAGCAAAGAACTACAGAAGTGAGTGGTGGTCTTGTTTTTGCACAAATCTGACACATCAGGGTTCACGCTGGGTCTTAAAAGCATTGAATTTATGAATTAGGAAATAATACTTTTTAAAGGATTTAAAAACTCAACACGTACGCTACTGTTCGGCAGCATGTGTTACAAAAAAACACTGAATTATCTGGGTGATCCCAAACTTTACAACGGTAGTGTAACCTCTCATTATCGCATTCATCAAACAGACGAGCAACGTTGAAGTGTGTAAAAAATCTCTAACCTTAACCCAAGAAAATCTAAGCAGAACAGAAGGAAGTCTGACTAATGGGGAATGTAATGTTTAATGAATTGTAGCAAGATAAACTAGCTTTTCTGTCTTAATTTTATTTATATTTGTTAATTTTCATTGTTTATTGTTCAGGAATATTTGAGATATTATTGAACAACTTTCCTTCGGAGGTAGGTCTGTGAAATGGGTATTAAGTTTTATATAAATGGTCTAAAAAAGACTTGAATTTAACTTGAAGAAACCTGAAGGAACCCTGATATATAAATAGTATCTCACTCTAAAAGTGTACAGTGTAAACTGTAATATTCCCACTTGGAGTTACTAAGTACATGTAATTCTGTCTAATTAGGTTCAAAGCAGTTGCATCTCAAAGCAAACTGGACCTGGTGAACGAAGGATTCACTGAGTTCACCATCGAAGACTTCCACAATACTGTGAGTTTCCTGCACAGGAAGAAAAGACATTCATTGTTTATTAATAACCGACGAAGCTTTAATGCAGGCGTTTTTCTTGGTTGGCTACCGCAGTAGTGAATAGTGTGAGGTTATTATTTTGTTTATTGAAGCAAACAGTATATAAACGTTCATTAATGGATTGTTCTGGTTGTAAATTAAAGCTGTAAAATGTCTCCAGTCTCACATTAGATGCTGTATGTTTTTCATCTTGTTCGATATCAGTTATCGCTGTAATTTGCTTGTTGCTCTGCTAATTTCAGTTGTCATCTGCCAAAGTTGGACTTTTCTTTTGCCAGCAGGACTTGTACAAGGTAATTTTAACGATTTAATAACGTCTCCCCCTTCCAGTTCATGGACCTGATCGAACTGTGCGAGAAACAGCCGAGGTTGCAGGAGCTGCTGAGCTCCTTCAACGACCAGAACGTGTCGGACTACGTGGTCGTGTACTTGCGGCTGCTCACCTCAGGCTACCTGCAGCGAGAGTACGGCTTCTTCCAGCACTTCATAGAGGGAGGGCGCTCTGTCAAGGAGTTCTGTCAGCAGGTAGGAAAAGAAAAATCTGGGTCTTAAAGCTGTTTCCCTCTTGAGACAACCTGTGGAAAAGCTGTTTTTTTAATAGAAAAGGAGGTCACTACCTTGGAAAGTGTCACTAAATCAGTGTTTTAAGCCTAAGAGCCACTGAGTCTATGACTGTCATTTCATACTTGACCCATTTAAACCCAGATTTCAATTGAGTCAGTAACGATCATGTTATTTATCATTTTTTCCCCCATTTTGTAGTATTTTCTTTACAGAAAGCAGCATTTTAATGGTGATTTGCACAAAGATGGCCATAAACAAAAACCTATATACAAAATTCTTTAGGGGATTATTCTGGAGACATGAATGATTACATAGATATATACATATCATAATAATTTAAATAAAAGGAACTTTCTGGGAGGGTTTGTCTTCGCAAAGGAGGAAGGAGCAGGAAGTTGATGAGGTCATTTGAGAAGACGCGTGTAAAAAAACGTAAAAAAAGTGTCTACTATCATGTCAGAAAAAATCTGTATCAGTAACATTTAGATTTTTTTTATTTTTAGTATAAACTGACAGCCGTAGACTTCATTGCTTATAGGCTTCTGACTGTCCATGGATACTCAGAAACTCATTTTTTCTAGTCAAGTCACTTTAATTAATTTTTTCCCCCAGTTACTTTGTCTATAGTACGATATTCTAGTGCTTATTCCACACCCAGGCAGTGCTTATTTCTGATTGGAACATCTGTTGTGAAATTGTGAATTTAATTCTCACCAGCTTCATTCAGTTTACCTTTAAGCAGCTGCTCCGCTTAAGCTGGCAGCTGTTCAGGGGTTTAAAGCTTATTTAGTTCAGCAAACATGCTTTTAAACAATGCCGTTTTAAAGAGCGCTCACAGTCAGCTATTCTGTGGTGGACAAAAATAGAAAAGTACAATGTTTAACCATTATCGTACTTGTGTTTTTTTTTTTTTCCCCCAAAGGAGGTAGAGCCAATGTCTAAAGAAAGCGACCACATTCACATCATCGCCTTAGCCCAGGCCCTGAACGTATCCATCCTGGTGGAGTACATGGACAGAGGCGAGGGGGGAACTGTCAATCACCACGTCTTCCCCGAAGGCGGCGACCCCCGCATCTTCCTCCTCTATAGACCCGGCCATTACGACATCTTGTACAAATAACACCACACTCCTGGCCACAGCCCACCTCATCTTCCTCCTGCTGTTCGCTACAGCAGCGGGTTTAAAAAATAAAAAATAAAATAAAAAAAAATACCTTCAGCAGCCACGTTGATGAAGCATACATCTGTGTATGAGATTACACTCATGTATTTGAAAATAAAAGATAAAATCACAGTACATGCCTCCCCCCTATCCCTCTTTTCCCCCCAAAATCCCAAGTTTTTTTCCCCTCAGTCATCACAAAATGGTTAATGAAAAAAAATCTTTGGAAAAAATAGAAGTGACTCCAGGCATTTAGAGTTGTACAGGTTTTTTTTTTTTCTTTTGTGGTTGTAAATGTTATCTACTTGCTTTATGTTGGATTCTTTTCCTTTGTTACACTGCGTTTCATTGAGTTTTATTAAAGGGATTTACATCTTATTCCTTGTCATGTTTTTATTCAATCGTTCAAAGTCAAATAGGTCGTTGCGATTTGTCCGAGTACAAGCTGATATTCTAAAATGTTCTCCAAAAAGGAGAAAGATGGAAACAGATATGACACTAAAGTAATACAAACCAGAAAAGTCATATTTGAGAAGCTGGGAACTTTACTTTTCTGTCGATTCATTGATTGATAAGTTTTTCAGGATACAATAAAGAACAAAATGTATAACCATTACTTCCATTTATAGCAACACATCTATATCATTATTTTCACTAAAGGAAATCAATGACCGAATGTGACAACTGCCATATTAAAAATAACAAATTCCTTTATTTGCTATCCCATTAATGTATTTCCTATTATTTGTATATTCACTGTGCATATGAATTAATTTTAAATTTTATTTTCCATTTTATATACTGAGGCGGAAATGCAGAGATAAATAAAAGGGGGAAGAAAAGCAGAAGAAAATGCAGCATTTACGTGCATAAAAAAAAAATAAATTTAATTAATTAAATGTCTTTATATTATATTGTACTTCCTGTATGTAGCAGCCTTTGATATTCAAATTAATAGAAAAACAGTGCAAAATTAGCTGAAAAATTATATTTATATATAATAGTCATGGTTAAATCCACCTAATTATTACCAAATTGATAATTATTCGGCAGCCTGTGCTCCTCACGTGCTGTCAAAGATCATCTATTGAAGAAGAGCGTATCTCCCTAACAGTAACTGGTGCTGTTCGTGGTACCAGGAAATGCAGGCAGAGTGACACCTCTTTCAGAGAAGCAGCAGTCAAGTCCTTAAAGCGGAGAAGATGTTTTCGTTTTCAAAGTCGTTGACAATGACAAACAGCAGAATAGTTGCAGCACGTGTCCGGCATCATTCTTCTCTGACAAGTAGGTGCAAAGCTGGAACTGTCGTCTGCAAATATCCGCGGAAATCTTTGTTTTGGTGCAGCACGCGAGCATTAATGTAGCATACAAGCTAACTGTCACGGTAGCTAGCTGCGATATAAGCACGATTAGACGGTTAAATTAGTGCTATTATTACTGAACTGCAGTTATAAAGTCCAAGCTAAACTTACTAATTCAACCTTTCTGCTCACTTTATACACAGTTCTTTCACCAAATAAAGTGGTTTACTTTAAAGCGTCTAACAAACTGGGAATTTCATTCAAAGAGGTGCGAGTGTATTATAAGTTTACATCAGTATAGTGGCTTCTAAAGGATTTTAATGCAGTCGTATAACAACAGAACATAATACAACTGAAACGTGCAATTACTAAGATCAGTGGTAATGTTCAATGTAAATAAAAACAGAAATATTAAATATGCATATATGGATTTTATAGTGATATAGAGTATATACATATAATTAATAATAGTATAACATTTGATCATTTGTGAGGAATAGTTCAAAAGTTGTACAATTAAATAAAAGTGTAACTTCTTCCTTCTCTTTTGAACCTGTGATGTCACAACTATACAGTCACCCCCCCACACAGAAGAAGCTCATTAATATTAATGAGATATAAAACAACCTGTACTTTCTAGTGCTGCAGAGAGAAGCCTGAGAGAAGAGATGTAAAACTATATTAAGATGATTTTTCATTCATAAATGATCAAATATATGTTGTTAAAGATATTAACACTTAGCATAAAATACGGGAACTTTGTGCTTTTTGCTGAAACCGTTCAAAAGTTAGGGGTCACTTAGAAATGTCCTTATTTTTGAAAGAAAATCAGTTTTTTTCAATGAACATAATTTCAGACTAATCAGAAATACACTCTGTAGATTGCTAATGTGGTAAATGACTATTCTAGCTGTGATATCTACATACATGTACTTGTACAGAGGCGAATTTTCTATTAACTTTACAACTCATGGTGGTAAATACAGGTGTGACTTTTTATGGAAAGCACTAAATTCTCTGGGTGATCCCACACTTATTATTATTATTAGTAGTAATATTAAAGGTTATATTACATTATATTATTAGATGACCCTGTCCATCTGTGTTTCTGTCCAGCTGAGCTGATTGAAAACATGGATAAAAAAGCCACGTGGGACCGTTTCTACACCGAGAACAGCAGCAGAACCAGCTCCTTCAAGAACTTTGAGTGGTTCTTCGGCTTTGAGTCGATCCGAGACTTTATCATGCCCCTTTTACAGGCCGAGTCTCACCCCGACACTCCGCTGCGAGTCCTGGACATGGGCTGCGGCACTTCTGCCGTGGGGCCCTGTATTTACAGACACTCTCCTCTCCCTGTCCGGGTCACGTGCGCCGACATTTCCCCGATCGCCGTGCGTCTGATGCGGGAGAACATCCGGGCCGCGGCCGTCCAGCCTCATAACTCTTCTTCGCGGCTGGAGTTTGTAGAACTGGACTGCACGAGACTGCACGAGCGCTACGGCTCCGGCGGCCTGGACCTCATAGTGGACAAGGGCACCACAGACGCCCTGTTGAGGTCCAAGGAAGGGAAAGGGAAGGCCGGACTGGTGCTGGGGCAGTGTTTGAAGGTGCTGCGGGGATCAGGGTCCCTGCTCCAGTTCTCTGATGAGGACCCTGACGCCAGGCTGCTGTGGTTAGAGACTGAAGCTAAGGAGCAGGGCCTGGTCGGAGCAGAAGTAGCTGTACAGGAAGTTGGGGAATTAAGAGGAGTATCTTACTACTGCTACCAAGTGACCGCTCGCCCTGTTATACGGCAGTAACTCTGTTTGTGCGAATTAAATCATTGTGAATGGATTTGTGTTCCATTTTTTAAAAATTGCTGTAACCCATTTAGGCCCAGATTGTTTTCATGCACATAATTATATCGGTTCTGTCACTAACAATCATGTTAAACATCAATTTTTTTCATTTTGTACTCTTTCTTTGCAGAAAATAGCATTTTAATGGCTGTTAAGGGCTGCCTGATTAAATAGATGTATACAAGTCAAATTATTTTAGGTATAAAATGACAGTCATAGACCTAAAGTCTCATAGGTTTTAATGGGTTAATCTGAACAAGTGCACAAATAATTTGATTAAGCACAGCCATCTAGTGGTCAGCAGGAGGTAGATTCTAGTATTAAAGCCAATACAAGAACAGCATTAAACGGGCAATCAGTGAGGAAGTCTAATATACAGCTCTGGAAAAAGAAAATAAGAGACCACTGCAAAAATATCAGTTTTTCTGATTTTACTACTTATGGGTATGTGTTTGGACGAGAACATTTTTGTTTGAGTCTATAAACTACTGACATTTCTACACATCACGCAGGTAAGCTGTGATTCACAGTTTACATATCGATATCATTTACCGTGTTTGATGTTTCCACTTTTCTACTCCGTAACCTTCGGCACATTATGATCTAATTTATTCATGGTGCTCTTAAAGTGGCAAACTCATGCCGTTAACCACAAAATGCAGAACGTGACACATTGCATGCAGGGAAATGAACGTTCACAAGGTCACCGGCAGCTGGGAGAGAGGAATACAGCAGATTTACAGGCTCATACACCTTGACTATCATTTACAGCCATATGAGACAGGAACCTGTGTGGCTGCAGTTCAGGATTTATAATACACTGCCAGAAATGGCCTTTTACCACGATTTTACTAGTATTATTTAAATGAAAGAAGAAACTATAATAATAAACATACATCATTTGAGTGTGTTTCCTAATGTCCTGACAAAAGCTGTGAAATAGCACATTTTAGAACAAGCTGAAGAAGGACACAGGCTCCTCTCCATCCTCTTCCTCCAGCTCAGCAACTTCACAGAAAGGCGGAGGGATGAGGTCCTGAGGGTCCAGGAGGCCGACGACATTGTTGAAGAAGCTGGAGATAAGGACATAGAAATATAATATTTTATATGATCATTAATTTATTTATGATTATTTTTCCTATGACTTGGCATACAGAGGTTCTACAAATACAGTATGTCAAATAGTGTAATATATTGAAAATTAAATCCTAACTCATTTTCTCTCAATTTTAATTTAGACACAAAATGAGCAGTCTTGAAAAAAAGAAAAATGAAAATGTAGTCTGTAATGTTGATTATTCAATTTATTTATGAATGAAAAAAATGCAGCTTCAATTTTAAATTAAAAGGGATTTTTGTTATTCCTTTTTTATTTCTATTATGAATCGCATTTGCTATTAGTGCCTTCACGTCCTATGGTAATTATCGCAAAAACAGCGGAAGATGAGATGAACTTTGACCTTTCAACATGACGGAAAGCGGTGAAAGTGTCGTGAGTAAGCGTTGTATTTTGTCAAGCTTGCTCTGCTGCTTTTAGTTGGTTAATATGTCGCTTACATAATGCTGTGTCATACATAATTTCAATAATATCGCTATTTATGCCTATTGTCGCTTTAGTACTGTTTAATTTGGTTTTATCACGTGTTTTACCTCCCAAGAGCAGATGCTAGCTAACGTTAGCATTCAGTCGAGGATAGTCTCTAGGAGGGTACTGTGCGGTGGAATCATGGATGTATTATAAAATATTATAACATATATACAACATGGGTTGAATGCAATTTTGAACAGAAGGCAGGAAAATTCTCGGTCCGCCATGTTTCACGCCCATACGTCAACAAAAGCACTTGAACACAACACACTCGTAATTTCCACTTCACAACGTTTATCTTTCCGATACCACGTGAAGGCAGCATAAAATGTCATTCATCTCATTCTAAGAATAAAACGATTGGCTGGACTTTAGCGACTTTGTGGAGGATTTTGCCTTAACCTGAAAAACACATCATGATCTGTATAAGGTGAGACTATTTTTTTATTTTACATATTTTTTTAAATATATATGTTTGCTAATCATTATATATATGTGACACCACATCTTGCTGTGAGTCCTATTGTTCAGACTTGTATTAGCAGCTGTGGGTTAATGTAAATCCTGTTAAGCTAATGTTACCTGCTGTAAATCCTGTGTTGAGCAGGTCAACTCATTTCTTTTTTAGTGTTTTTTCTCCCCAAAGTTTTATTAACAATTCAAATTCAACAATTCAGTCACTCCAATTCACATACAATAAGCATACAAAATATGAGAATGTATAATGAACTAAAATATTGCTATATAAAAAAATAAAGAAAACATAAAGGTCAAGTTTGACGATCTAGTTTAAAAAAATAATTTTATAATTGTGACAATTTATTATTATTTGTTGAGTATCTGAAATCTGGATCTAATATAAGTACATTTTTTAAATATTATTTTTGAATAATTTAATAGATTTAAAGTAGAAATAAATTTCAATCCGAAATAATTTTAATGATTTTTGTAATTTGCTTAAGTGATATAAATATTTATAACTGAGATTAATTTCTTTTCTTTTTAATTCAAAATAAGTAATAACATTTTTTTACTTATCGGTATATTTACAGATGGTTGATATATGTAATCTCTCTCATATATTCTACCCTCACCTATCTCTATTTTTATTTAATGATTTAAAAAAATGTATTTCCCAATTTCGAACATGGGTATGACATTGTTGATGCAAATATTTTTGTATTAATATTTGAATACAGCTTCTTTCTTCTGCACTGATTGAAACCCTTTGCATTCATTATCTTATACCCAAATTTACTAATGCATTTATTAATTAACAAAGAAGACAAACAGCAACAAACATGACTCCATAACTGTAATGCACCTGTGCAAACAGTGCTAATTTGTAAACTCAAATTGTCCCTAAATGTGTAATCTGCACGCACTGACCTGGTGACCGCCCATCCGCTTGTGTTGCTATGAAACAGAGTGCTGACAGGAATGCATCCGAACTCGGTGACGGTGCTCATGTACTTCGCTGCGGGAAAAACAGAAGTGAGATCACACGACGGCTGAAGGCCGCGTTACCAGACGAGCAGGTTCACGAGCGGAGTCGCGTGACTCTGTTTCTCTCTCTCACCTGTTCCCTTCTTGGTCTGGAGATCACCGACCCAGGTGTTGACCAGGACCCCCTGCCCCGGGCCGGACGAGCTGCCCAGCACGACCTGAGCCAGCAGGGAAGCGTCGTGGGGGATCGCCAGCGGGTGGAAGTCCACGCTCAGTGGCTTTTTGCAGCAGGTGCGATTCCTGTTGTTGATCTTGTACATAACACCCTGCAGGAAACGGCGGCAGTGGGCAACAACTCATGCAGAATCTGACCTTTCCTCGTGTAGATATCATTGATTTTCCGTTACCAGGTTGTAGAGGAGCAGCGCGTCAAAGTGGAAAGTCTCATTTTTATAAGATCCGCACTCTCTGAGGCGCAGCCGCTTTCCCAGTGCGTCATAGCTGAACTTGGCGACGGCCATCAGCTTCTCATTTTGGGTGGACTTTTTAGAGGAAGACATTTCTTTTTACTGACAATCGTTTTTTTGTTTTAAATCAGTGCTTTTTCTCTGACTACATTAATCAAAATTAGACTAATTTACTAAGATTAAGTAATAGTAGCAGATATGCTTACCACAGAAAGGCTTCCAGTCAGCAGTGGTGGGGATTCTGTTTTTTTAAAAAAATGGGTTTAATTTAGAAATAGCTCTATCACATCTGTGTATCACATCTTTATAAAGCCATACTGGAACTGCTGAAACAAAAGCAGAGCAGCACAGTCGCAAGCCGTTGAGATTAAAGGCGAAAAACTAGATGTAGAGTTTACTGGAACGTCTGTGTTGTACTTACTACACGGCTGTGGTCTCTGGGCGAAGGAGCCTGCTGACAGAAACACGACGAGGACGAGGACTTTCATGCTTCTCGATGGTGGAAACACTTTCCTCTGCACAGAGCAACAAGCTGTCTTCTGCTTATGACTCCTCACTTCCTTAAAACTAAACTGGCCAAGTCAGGTTTTCTTTGATTCCTCAGATAGTTACAAGCCACGATTAATCACCTGTCCTTTCAGAATAAAGGTAAAATAGATTGACAGTAATATATTACGCGCAGCTTTTCACAGATGTTCTGAGTTTAACTCTGTCCTGAGTTTATCTCATGTCATAGATCTTAAAAAATATATATAAATCTTTTCTCTTCCAGATATTTTATCTACAGGAAGTAGTTTTTTCCCATTTTCTCCTTGTTCAGTTAAAGTCAAATTCTATGCAAACTCACAGATAATTACGTCACTTTAATAATATAATCGAGGCTTTAATTACATTACATTATTTTTAAGAGTAATAGAAAATTTGTGTCTAAAATGTTGCCTAATGAAAAAACATCATTAAACATTAAATTGCTGATTAAAGCCTCTTATTTATCATTGTTTGAATCAAAAAATTGGTGATTAGTTTAATTTAGAGGGGAGAATATGAACTGATTAGCACCATAAGAAAGAGTAAAGAGATTAATATGTTTATGATGATAAGGGATGAGGAAAAGCTGTAAAAGCCAAATCTATTTATCCAGGTTTTGTAGTATTAAAATCAACTTTAACATGTTCTAAAAATCCAAGGATGTTGATTTCTTTAAATGATAATGTCCTGTTAACAGCCAGACTGTTTCACTGTGTATATCACAGGTTTTAAATTCTGTGAACTCTCATTTTCCACATTATTTAAGCTTTGGGTCTACGATGGAATGAAATAATACCCTTTTTTTTAAGTGTCGGTTCACCAACCTTCACTATGCATGCCTGAAAGAAGTCACCCAACATACCTTTTTCTTTTTCAAAAAGCTGTATTTTATTTTAATTTGAAACAACAACAGAAACTATCGACAGAATCCGTGCATCAGTGGTGAGTGGAACTGCTGAGTTAAGCGATAAATGATCCCTTTTACATTACACATAGCGATTTAAACCATTGCTGATAAAAACATATTCTTCAGTGCATTGTAAATTTTACATATACAGAAAAAACACAGTCAAATTATGCTGAATTTCAATTAAAGACACTTTGATTGACGTTATTGTAGATGTAGTAAATGTGATATATGAAAAAAAAGCATTGATTTAGTGGCTCCTCTTGTTTAATTAAACACCTCGAAACCAGTTAGAGACATAAGTCGTAGACGATGCTCAGTGCTAGCTAAAAAAGCTGAAGACGTCTACTGGCTCCTCATCGGGTTTCATCTCTCCATCCGGGCAGAAGTCTGGAGGGTTGAGGAGACCAGGGTCCGAGATCCCAACCACGTTGTTGAACATGCTGTCGAGTGGAAAGACCGAGATTTAACGATCAGTTGTTTTTTTCCCCAAAAGTCCTTTTTGGTTTCTTTGTTTTTTTATGGTTCGCTTGAATGGTTTCTAAAACTAAATCCTGAAATATGTACTACTCGCAATAAGTTAAGGGATAATTGTGGCTCTCCTTGTTATAGTCTACATTAAAACTAATGAAAGGGTGTTTCTTCTCATTCCTTTTTAGTAGTGAAAAGCACTTATGTAAATAACAATATTCCCAAATTATTGCGAGTAGTGTAGACTGGACTCTTCTACACTGTAAAACTGTTACCAGTAACTAATTATTTTTTACAGTAGAAATACACTACTGTGGTTTATTGTAAAAAATATACAGCAATCCAGTGCAATAATTGTTTAGAGTAACAGTAAATAACTGCAGAAGTTTTATAGCGTATTTGTTCTGCAATAAGGAGCACTCACTTTATCCCCACCCATCCAGTCTGGTCAGTGCGGTACGAGGTGCCGACAGGAATGCATCCGAATTCAGTGACCGTGCTAACGTACATCCCTGGAGGATCAGAGGAGAAAGTAAACGTGTTCACTAGTGACGAGAATTTCGGTTCTTTTTAGTTCGGATCGGAAAAATAAAATAAGAAAATTTATCTGACCCTTTCCGCGACCTCTCACCTGCGTTTTCGGGCAGAGCCCCCGTCCAGGTGTTGACCAGGAGTCCTTCTCCTGGTCCAGACGAGCTGCCCACAACCGCCTGCCCCAGCAGAGTCGCGTCTTTTGGGATCGCCATAGGATGGAACTCCCCCTTCAGTGGCTGTTTGCTGCATGTGCGGTTTTGCTCGAAAATGTTGTACACGACACCCTGAGGGACGAAAGCCACGGGACGACGATGGTTATTGCTCATTTTGAGTAATTTAACACTTTCTCTTCTTTTGCATCAGACATCGACACTTAAATATAATAATTATCATAGATCCCAATGAGTGACGTGAGTAGGTGCGAGTACAAATTGAATCCATTCAGGGTGTCAAAATGTAAATTTCTGCTTTATTTTCAATCCATTTTAAAAGAAGTCAGTGGATATTCAAAAGTCCACCGACTTGTTTGCATTGTTCCACTAGACTGATAGTTGCTGGAAATGGGCCTCTATACACCTATGTAGATATTACACCAAAAAACAGATATTTGCAGCTAGAATAGTCATTGTATCGAGTGTATTTCTGATTAGTTTAAAGTTATTTATTGATGCGATAACCAAAGGATCACACCTCATATACGTTGTTTGCCATGTCATAAAATAAATAATCCTATAATTTTGTGGCAGGCAGATTTGAAGTTTAAATTCTGTTTAAATTGAGTAGAGACGTCTTTATTATTAATTATAATAATAACTCTGCATCTGTAATTTGCTTATATGCTTATATGCTTACTTTGGCTGGGCTTTAAAATCAGTATTAAGGATGCCCCTGTCATTGCTTTAATCACCTGTCTGAAGAGCAGAAGAAAGTCTTGGGTGAAGGACTTGTTCTGGTAAATTCCTTGTTCCTTGAGCCGTATACGTCGGCCCAGAGCGTCGTAGAAGTACCGGGCGTACATCCACAGCTTCTCACTCTGCGTGGACTGGACAAAAGATAACGTGAGAGTGAGCTCAGAGCTCCACTTTACCTGTAACGAAGCTTCAGCATTACACACTCACCACAGTGAGAGCTCCAGTCATAAGCGGGGGACTTACTGTGGTATAAAAGCAGAGGAGTCAAATTACAACACTGTAATATATAGCCAAAGTAGACATTTGACTGAGTAAAATTAGCTTTAAACACAACTAGCACAACTAATCAGCCCACAATGCAAAACAATTACAGTCCACTTTATCTCCCTCTAATATATACTGTAATTTACTTACTGCATGGGTGAGGCCTCTGGGCTAGGCAGCCGGCCAGTAAGCACATTAAAACCAGTATAAGTCTCATATTTTAGAATTCAGCTGCTGCCGTCTCTAGGAAGCACCGAAGCAGTGTGCTGAGGGAGGGAAGTTGCTTTTATAAACGGTGTTACTAAACTCCAGGGAATAGTCCTGCTTCCGGGTTTTATGTTAAACCCAATCAGCCCCTTCGAAAGACTAATAACTCCATATCAGCTTCAAACCAAGATAAAAGGACATAAAAGGTGATATATCTCGTCTGTTCAATTTTATGTGCACTATGACACTTAGGAGTCAGTTGTATTTATAATATGAAGAAATATTACACCCATACATGTTTTGAAACTAAACTTAAAAGACATTAACCTAAAATACACAATGCATTGTAGTTACTTTGCTAGAAATGCAAGAAGACACCACTTCCCGTGTTCATGAATGTTCATTTTTCATGAAGTTGCTGGGAGACCAGTGTACAGTGGGTCAGGGGTAAAGAATGTTGTTTGTGTTCACAAATGAAGGAGACTCATAAATCCAGGACTGGAGTTTGGCCGAATGAAGCACAGGCTCGTGTGTGTAATCAGCGACAATCGGTCACATGATGTGGAGGTGTGTGCTGCTTCCACCTGACCACAGCACAATGGATGTCACACCATTCTTCTTCATCACTGGTCATTCTGGTTTCACTTGTCACTCATGTGACAATGACATTTGGATTGAGAGCTATATTTGGCATGATTATATAACATAAATATTTACTGTAACAGTGATTCAATATTGTACCTTTGTTATATACATGTCTCTATAAACAAATGGTGTCAAACATAAGAAAACACTGAAACATTAATAGATTAAAGGATTAATCATGAATCATTTTAATGACTGATAGAATACACATAAAAAATACATTTCTGATTAGAAATAATTTGATATAAGGACTAAAAAATTACCCACTCATCCGACTCTATGAAGAGTTGGAATAAGAATGGCAATTTATTATATGATTACTCACAGCATTAAAACATCACAGATGAATTGCCCAATATTGCTGATGGAAACACATTACTGCGTTTGTCACTGTGTCAATAACAACAATTCAGTTACGTAGTGTAAAGACTGAGAACAAAGGTCAAAAATCTTTCTAATATTTGATATAATGCAGGGAAAGTGACTACTGAAACAGAAATAGAATTTAACTTGTGTTACATGTTACCCGTTTATATCTTTGCTACCCAAAACCACCAGATATAATCACCAATGTTTAAATATGTCGCTCCACAGATAGAATTCAGCTGTGTGGCTGATTAACCGCTGGGTCTAGTTTAAGCAGCTTGCAAACTCTGTTGCATTCTGGCCCATGTTGCTCTTTCAGGAAAACCCTGATGCCCGCATCAGCGAAGTTGGAGGGACCTCTGGGTGTCCTCTTGGAGTGGATCTGGGGGTCCGTGAGGTAGGTCAGTCCTTTGCCATTGGCTGTAACCCAACCTGTGAAGGAAACAAAGGAGAACGATGCGTTCACACCGAAGGACGCACTCGTATAGATAGATAAACTTTCAAGGTAGAAAGTGTCAATCCACACACACCCTGTAGGTCTACGACGACTTCCTGGCAGCCTGAGAACAAGTAGGTGAAGTGTCCAAAGGCGAGGCCATATTCTGTAGCCTGGAAACTCTTCTCCTTCTGTTTAGTGTTGTTGGTCAGTTTGACAAATTTTCCAGGCATGAAGGGTTCTACAGTCACACAGCCTACTATCTCATTCCCATTCAAAAGCTATTTACACGTACAGAAAGCAAGAGGGACATAAGGAATTATTCAAATCATGTGTATTTGTGTTGACTAACATCCTTGTGTAATCCAGTTAAATACAGTGGTAGTGAGTAATCTGTCAGTCCTTAAAATAAACTACATGCAGTTCAACTATAGTGTTTATACTCAGGTGTGTTCTCAAGGCTGAACGGCAGATTTAATTAAGTTTACAGCTTGTTTTGCACCTTGCAAGTTCTCGTTTTTTGTCTTATTAGTTAAGGGAAGAGCAGAGACAATCAGGAGACTGCACTGCTAAGCTGTTATTTATATTGTAATTTCACATTTTCCCTTTTTAAGAGCTCATAAAACATCCTAGACTAATAAACAACAGGGTATTAGCTCTAGTAGTGTCAAAAGAGGAGAGACTGTTCCAAGCACTCTGCTGTTTCTGGAGTTATGCATCTGTGGGGATCCTATTAAAGTAGTCTTCATGAATGAAGTCGATTCAATTTCAGTGCAACATTTGCAATTTCTTTTTTCCCTTAATGAAGTAAACTTTTATGTTTAATCTACTTGATGTTTGCCATGTGATTTACCAATAGTGCCTCCGAGGGGATGAAGAAAATCTGTGCCATCTCTTCCTTGTCGTAGAGGCTCTTATTAAACGCAGTCACGTAGTACTGAGCTGTCATCTGCCTCTCCACATCTTTCAGATGAAACTGGATCTGCTTTGGCTTCAAGTAATCCTTTCCCACATAACTAGGGATGTAGGTGTTCATACAAAGTCAGACACAACAATCGCTCCGGTTAGAGTGTGACTTGTATGTGTAGCTGCATACCTGCTTAACCTTTCCTCTTGGTGTAGAAACTGTACCCATATAGCAGCCCTCTGCTTGCCCTCCAACGGTTTGTCCTTCCCCATTATCGGCTCTCCGATGTAAGCACAGGTCTCCCTGGCTGTCCACAGGCCGGTAGCTTTGGAGAACTTTAAATGAAGAGCGCCTAGTAAAGATAAAGATGACATTGAGAGATGAATCTGCTTGATACATAAATATTGAGACAGAGGACATTTTCGCCATTAGGGTGTATGCTATTGCCAGAGGAAAAAAAAGGGGTTTCAGCAGTCAGTAGGTTTTATCATCTAGGGACCATGAATGTCTGTATGATTTCATAGCAATCTATGCAGTCATTGTGGAAATATTTGATTTAAAGTAATGAACCAACTGACCACCATTTCCACAGAGCTACATTTCCAACATACAGATGTTGAAGACAAATTTCATCAGCCACAGGAATCCAAACTTACTGTAGGTCATTCTGTGATTCTTGAGTTTGAACTGCATCTTCTCACTGTGCAATCTTTTCAGTAGACATTCGTGGCAAACTCCAGCTAGGAGGCCATGATAATCGTGCTGTGACAAGAAATACGTCCTCTCTGGAGCAACACCACCTTCAGGATTGTGTTCACAGCAGCTGTAGCACAAAGGGTTCTTCCTCTGAGGGACATGCACCGTTTCTGTGCAAGGGAGTTCATTGTGTGTTTGTCCACTTGGATTCACCTCTAGCATCTCAAATGAACTCTCTGTGGAGGTTTCAGTGGGGACAAAGTGGTCTGGGACAATTTGAGCGACATTTGGGTCGGAGTTTGCTGAAGACATGTGGTTGGCTGTTTTTCCAGTTACAGAGTGATTCTGAGTGTTCAGAGGTTGAGGACTGGATGAGTAGTTTGTGTATGCATGATTAAGAGCTGAATCACTGGATTCAGAATCAAGTGTCTCCAAGAGACAGAAGCTTCCATCAGAATCTGTTGACCTGCTCCATCGGCCAGTTCCTGCTTTTAAGAGGCTAGCTGGCTGTGGTTTTCTGCTCGTGGGGGAGTTTGAGTCAGCTGAGATTTTCTCCCACGATGACTGGGAACTGAAACTGTCACTGAGAGAGCTGGTGGATGTTCCAAGTCTAAGTTTCGCGAAGGATTGTGCTGGTGGTTTTAGTGACACACCAACATCGACCATCCAAAGGTCATCACTATCCTGGGTCTCTATTGAGGACTCTAGCACTTCGAACTTGTCTAAATCACTGCTGGAATTAGAGGAGGAAGTGGCAGGTATCGCAGCACTCGGGACTGTTGGGGAAGTGACTCCAGAGGTACAACCTTGTAAGTTTCGTTTCTGGTTTTTATCAGTGGGTTCTAGCATGCTGTCTAACCAATCATCATCAGCTTCGGTAGTGTGACAGCTCAGATTGTTCACATTCGCTACATGTTCAATGGCACTTTTCCCTGCGCAGCTGTTGCTGCTGAGCCCAGGAGATCCTGAGCTACTTGAGAAGTTCTGTGATAAAGACCCCAGGTTTTCTGTGCTTCCTTGTTTGCTGCTCAGGTTGGACGTTGGAGGTGAATGCAAAGCAGGTGAATTTGAAACGTTCTGTTGTGGCGCCTCTCCTTTGCCTGCATCCATTGACACTTTGCAGGCTTCAGTGTTGCAGACTGTGTTGAGTGTACCAATAGTCGTCCCAAATGCCGTTATACACAGCCCGTCTGTTTCCTCTTTATCCCCTTTGCATTTTGGGTTAGCAGTCTCACACAGTGATGAATGATACTTCTGAAATCTCTGCATCACCTTTGAGAAACCTTCCAAAGTGAAATTAACCAGCACATCTTTCATTCTGTAGCTGTCAGGGATATAAGATCCCTTGTTTGAATTAAGGAATGGCTCCACTCGCAACAGAAGCTTGACTTGCGCGATGAGACGCAGGATTTCAGCACAAAGGCTATCTTTGTCTTGGGTATCTACGCGGCAGTAATCGTAAAAAAGTGCTAAAGCTTTTTGGCAAGCTTCTGTTGCCTGTACCACCACCTCTGAAGGAGTGCCCAGCCATTTGTGAGTCACAGTGAGGGAATATGCGGCCTTAAGGAAAGTGTGAAGCTCCTGTATGCTGGTGACCTGTTCGTCATCCGCTTTGGTGAGAAGGCCGATTGCAAAAGCCTCTCTGGCCTGCAGGAGGAACGACTGCCTTTCAGTAGAAGGGCACTCCAATGAGAAGCTGTATGATAAAAGGCATGTCCCTTGAGTTGCCTGGGGGGAAAGGAGAGTCTATCAGAGAGAGGCTGATAAAGAATGAAAGCTGTGATAACTTCTAACTTGTCTCTGTTGTGAAACTGTGGCTTTATATAAATGTCTAGTTCAGGTCACTGTGAGTGGTGCCAGAAACGGATGAATAGAACAACTTACTATATTGGTCAACACATAAAGCGAAGTGTACTGGCTGTACACCACTGCCATTTTAGCTGCCTCTGCTGCTGAGAGAAGACGATGACTGTTGTCCCCAAGTAAGGACTGCTCAAAACAGACAGAAAACAGACTATATATTACACAAAGCCAATAATATACCAAGCAACATTATAGTAGTTAGACTTACCAAATCTATGTCTGCACTATTCCTGAAAGCATGGAAGTCTTCATCATTCATGGACACCAATATGTTGGCCAGTATGCCAAGGGAAGTTCCAATGCCCTATAAATTACACAGATATTCAGAACAAAGGTTTATAACAGGTGGTAAACTAGGCCATGCATGTTTGCAAGCTCATGATGAGGAAAATATTGTAGTTGTGTGCGTTACCTTTTTATCAGGTTGAGGTAGTGCATAGAAACCAACCAGAGAAGCCCAGATGAGCTCTGCAGCCTCCAGCCACAGGCCTAAAATACAGCCCATGAGAATAATACAATAGCTATAATGTCAGTAAATCATGGCTATCAAAATGATCATTTTCTTATTTACGATTAAGTATTCTCTTACTTTCTATTAAGTATAAATCTTACCTAGCTTTTGCAAAATCATTCCACGCACTTGGACACTAACAGCCTGCACAAGAGCCCTGTCACTCTCATTGTGGTACACCCAGCAACCTGTACATTAATAAAATGTTTTTGCTGTTTATTTAGCTTACAGGACATTACAGTATAAATTGTGGTTCTCAAAGGGGAATAATGGTAAAATGAATCATTAAACACAACTAACAGAGCAATAATATTACCTGTGGCTCCACTGTTGTTAATCAGGCTGCTCAGTATGTATTCTGCCTTCTGCAGTTTGCCTGTATGGAAGATGAAGAACATGTTCACATTCATCCACCTCTATAAACTCAATCATCAGTTCCTCTATAATGAAAATGTTTTAATGATCAACAAGTAATGACAGGCTTTACAAATGTAATTTCCATGATATGAGTTAGCGTTGTTCGGTGCCAGCGGCTCCCACAAGAATAAAAGAGAGTTCTAATCGTCTCGTTTTAGAATCAGTCCCATATGCTCAACCCTATCATTCCGCCGCTCTGTACCTGAGTTAAGATAGACCCTGGCCTGTCTTATGACCAGCTGAGGGGCCACTGCGGCGTCACGGTGGCGTGCGTGGATCAGCTTGGTGATCTTCAGCAACCGACTGGACTCGTCTGTCCAGTAGAGGAATCGGTCCACTAAGAAGACCACCGCCAGTGCCACGTGAGCCTCTTGAGCCGCGATGGATCCCTTCAGAACAGCCTGGTAACACAATTATATTTATTAGGTGCCTGTGAATTATTTTTAAAATCCGTGACATCAAAATGTGCACAGACAGGAAATTAGCACCAAATTGCTGTGTGATTATTACCAGTAGCTGAGGTAGGTGCTTGCTGATGAGGTCGTTGAGGTTGGTCTTGTCGGTGGCGCTGATTGCCTGCTTGTACTGCCACTTCTCCGGCACGAAGGGCCACTTCATCTCCATGGCTTCCTGCAGGAGAGAGGCCAACTCTGCACACAGCGAGTCTGCAGGAAATAACGGGAAGGAAGTGGGACTTTTTCTCAAAATTCAGGAAAACTCTGAAAAGATTAACGGACATAAAATACCTTGAAAGCCAAAGTCTCAATCAAATGGTCTTTAAAGCTTAAAACACGTTTTTTTTTGTTTTTTTTTTTGTAGGAGTGAAAAACTTGGATTAAACAAAACCAGGCGTTTTCCCACAGATTTACTGGGATATACTGGGTTTAGATGGAGATTTATGAACACTGCCTCAGCTTGCTCCGCTGAAAAGCACCAGCTCAACAAAAGCAAATCACCTCAAATGCATGCCAACGCCGTATTGAAAATGGATCCGCAGAACATTTGTTAAGCATGGCTTTGTCCCTTATTCTCATCACAAAGCATGTGTGTGGAGCTTATGTGAGCGTATAGTAATTCCACCACCAAATCTCTGATCCGCAAGCAAATCCAAATCTGGGTTTTCTCCCAGGCCTTGAGCGTGGATCGGCTAAATAGCACCATCTTGTGTCTGACCTCTGCAGCTGCGGTAGCTCAGCCTCTCCGCCTCGGTGGGCTGCGTGGAGCGTTGAGCTGCCGCCGTTGCTGCTCCGAGGCACTCCGTCAGTAAACCCCCCACCTCCTGGCTGTCCATACTGCTAAACAGACGTCAGCGCTGTCGCCTGGGATGAAAGGATTTCCTCCTCTCTCGGCCTCTTCACCGGGCGTCTTCCTGCAATAGTGATTCAAGAAGGGGAATCCCAAAGATGTTGACAAAGGTTTGCACAATCAGGGACTGCTTTGTAAATTTCAAAATCTGAAAAAATCAATGATTAGATGAGTCACAAACACAATTTTTCCAATTTTCCACATGTGACTTCCTGTAAATGTATGGACTATAGGCTACAACTTAAAAACTCCTTAGATAATAATTAGTTCATGAACATCTGTAAATTGACTTTTTTCTGAACCAACACAGTAACAACTCATCTGCTATTAATTACTCTAATTAATCATTAATTACTGCTTTTGTGACCCCTATAATGAAGTGGTGTATCATACTGAATAAGGGCCACAAAAGCAGTAATGAATGTGTAAGTAAATAGTAAATGATTTACTAGTTTGATGCATTTAACCGGCTGGTTCAGAGTTAATCATGAAAGACTCATAAAAAAGTGATCAGTACGATCCATTCATATATTCATGAAGTAATCATTAAATAATGATCTTTTATTAGATCATTTCACAGTCTGTTCTTTAATTTATCACTATCTCCATTAGGAATTATAAGGGATTATCATCAATTATTAAGTCAAATCAAATCCCCATTTGTTTCTTAATGAACTAATCATATGCTGTTTTCTAAATGTGATAATCATCAACTAATACTTATGATTTACAAATATGCCAAAACACACCATGTGCTGTAATATAACAATGAAAAGTCAGTCATCAGTCAGGTATCAACGTAATTCATTAGTTTCTGTTGCATTTGAGGACGCTTTTAGAATCCTTAATCTCGATTCAGTCAGTCATTATTTACAGGATTAACGCTTCGTTAGAAAGTCATACAAAACATCGATTCATTCTTTATAATAGAGTTTTACAGACTGTGGTAATTAAACAGTAATTTGTTTACCCACCGTAAAGCCAGACTCTTCCTGGTAGGACCGGCAGGACTTAATGTTGCGTTCAAATGCAGTCGGGATTATTGCAATTCCAAATTAGGTACATTTTGGCACGACTGCCACAATAACACATCAGGTCAGATTAAACAAGCACTAATATAATAGCTACTTTTACATCATACAAAGTGATAAATAAGGTTTATGTAAGTCTTGTAATTCATGTTTCTAAGATTCAACAACGTTCACAAAGGCAATTAAACATACTAAATATGTTAACTAATATTAAAAGAAAAACAAATACAGAAAGACCTGATATAGATGTCAATTCATCCTATTACCAAAAATGTTTTATAACCCCCAACCACACCACCACGCGCACAATCACGGCCACTGTAGATTATTTATTATTCTCACTCATTCCTACAAGACTTGAATGCAACACGTGACGTGATAAAGGGGGCAGAACTCCAGTTTGTAGCAGCGACCATAGACAGCAACAGGTGAAGAGTATGCAGACTACAGTCCATTAAAAAGAATACACTCACTTTGGAACATTTCGATATCAAAGCCCACATATTTAATTGCTTATTAATACATAAACCCCTCCTCTGCAGCGGCAGCAGCGCGTCTCTTGCCCGAAAACGCACAGAGCGTCTGCGTCACCCGGTCAAAAGCACCATGAACAGTGGAGAAAACCCAATAATTGTAGTGTGTGAGGTGCACGTGCAGCGCAGAATTGCGCAGTCTGTGCGGCGCACTATCGGCTATTGATCTTAACTGGCGAGACGCATCGATTCCACAGCGCGTCCATAGACGCGGTGGCGGATCGTCACGGTGCGTAATGCTGCTCGTACACACGGCAGCATGTGGCCAGACCGCGGTGCTGCTGTAATTCCACCAACAGGCGGCGGGAGCGCGGCTCCGCAGTGTGAGCCTGTGAGCCCCAACAGCTGGAACGCCGGTCCAGCTGCGGCCAGTTGACTGAGCTTCAGCCGCACCAAGCACCAGCAAAGGCATCATCGCATCCGACCGGTGTTATCGAGCCGCCGATTCAGGGGCAGCGCCAGCCCCCTCCCTCCTCCTCCTCCTCCTCCTCCTCCTCCCCCCTCCACAGGATCCGGCCGCGTCCCCTCTGGTGACTTCTTGAGGGTTTCGATCAGTGGCGCTTTCTCACCGCAGGAACCCGGCGTTTCCCAGTCCCGACGGCGCTGGTGATGTAACGCGTTTCATCCGAGAGAGAGCTCGCTCCACAACTGTTGTCACCGCCGCCTCTCCACGCAGAGCATGGGCCCCTTCAAACTCTAAGAAGGTAAGACATGTGTGACAACTCCTATAGCCGGAGCTACTTTGGCGCATTTTGGGCATTTTTTTACGCACGACTTTCAGATGCCACTTGTTACTTTTTGAGATCTTACACAACGACTTGTTTAATATTTTTTGATAATGATGCGTTATGCGTCTAAACGCCGTTAATTGTGCAAAAAGAAAAAAAAAAGGGGGATAGTGCAACATCACGCGTGGACTCCTCAGCTTGCGCCATCAAACAAAAAAACCGTCTGCTCGCCAGAGTGTTTTTAATGTTGATCATTTGACTCATCAGTCACAGATGTGCGCACACGTTGTTTTGGGATAAGTGCTCACAGATGTTGTCTTCTTACTTGAAGGAGACCCAGGGTTGCATTTTTTTTTACCTGTCCAAACAAATGTACTTGTTGAACAGCGTCATTGCTGGACTGGAGCCATTTACAGAGCTGAAAAAAAACAGTTGGTGTTACCAGTTTGGCACAGCTTAGCTCTAAAGTACTATATGACTTGGTGGCTGCAGGGGAATGGATGAATAGAATCAATAGGAATGCATTTTGTTAATGGGTAACCATTAAGGATAATAGTTCTAAGATGATTCTCGGGCATTTTAGAGCTGCTGCAGCAGAACTGATGCAAAATAAAATTCCTGCCTCATGGTGATTTGAATCCATTACAAACAGAATGAAGGAGTCTGTGCATCTTCAACAAGGAGGAGCACCAGAGGAAGATGGAGAGGAGGAGGAGGAGGAGGGGGGGGGGTTCCTAAAATAGATTGAGGGAGTGTCAGGATATTCATCCTGCTTTGACTGGCTGGAGAATGATAAAGTCTTCTGCCACAGAAACTTATGTCTTAACAGCATCTGGGAAACGAATAGAGAGAGAAAGATGCTGGAAAAATCAAGCTCATTTTGAACTTTTAACATTGAGCTTTAAACTGATATATCGCTTCGCCATTCATCAAATGGCCTTGACTTTCATTCACGGCAGCTCTCCTAATAACCGATGGTAATGACTGATGTGGTAATGAGAAGTGGCTACAGCGGGTAACGCGTCCCCGCTTCTTGTGATTCAAGCCTTTCGGCTTTGCAGGATTAAATGAGTGAGAGGTCAGACTCACCTCGCTCACTTTATTTTCGTTCAATCAGCCCCTCATTACCTGATCCCTTTTCACGGGCTGCAGCTGTCTTGACTGCGGTGATTCAAGGTGATTTCGCTCCGCTGCCCTCAGAGCTGCGGGGATTAGGAGGCGTCTTTGAGTGTCAGGGACGCTGATTACGTCCTCTGCGGCATCTTCTCTACACATCAGTCTGGTCAGGGGGATTTTGACTGGTAAGCCGCAGCTGGCCGCCTGTCTGGACGTTTGAAAGTCTCAGCAGCTGCGGTTCAATGACCCTTCGTGTCCTCATGGAAGCAGGAAAGTCACTTTAGTGTTTTTTTTTTTTTCCCCGGCGTGGCCAAATTCACTGCTCCTATTTTGAATATCGAACAAGCTCGCTTTGTGTGCACGTGCTGATCCAGATAAGCATCTGATTCAGAGATTGCAAATGAAGCACCGACAGCCATCACCCACTCTTCACAAACCTTCCAAGCACAGATCAATAAAACCATTAATCCAAAGACCCCAACATTTTATTTTTTTTATTTCGAATCAATTATCTTCATTAACCTTAAAGTAACCGAGAGTTCCTCAACCTTGGGGTTGTAGTGGGGTCGCAGGTCGCAGGGAACTGTGTTTCACGAGTTGGGTTGCAAGCCCAAAAAAGTGGAGTAACACAGAAAAGTAACGTCTCAAAGTTCCCTTGTGATCTCACAAACCCAACAAATGGAGCGGTGCTTGACTTGAAAGACACGGCGCTGCTTTTAAAAAGATTTCAGAGTGCCTCCGAGAACAGCGGGAGAAGAGATTTTAAAGGGGGGGAAAAAAGCCTCTACATCTCTGTTCCTCTTTTCTCCTCCGCTGCCACAGTGCAATTACTTCAGGCCTCTGGAGCGGCCACCCTTGATATTTAGCATCATTTCCAGCCGCTTCCTCCACTTCAACCTGCACCCCCCCCTCACTTATCAGGAACGCTGCAGCCGCAGCCATAATTGGCTCCATTGTGGAGGAGCTGCAGCTTTATGCAAACGGACCGACGGCAATAAACTCCGAATCAAGGCGGAATGGAGGGACGCGGCGAGGGAGAGAAAACAACCTGGACAAGAGGAAAAAAAAAATCAAGAAAAAAACGAAAATAATGACAGGGAGCAGAGGAGAGAAGCAGCTCAGTCATGTGCATATATTAGCCGTGTGTTAGGCGTCACCAGGCTGCACGGTCCAGTGCACTTTCTGCCTCTGTCCTCTATCTTCCCGATCTCACATTTCATTGGCTGCTCCTATCTGCTCCTTTCCTTCACGGTCTCTGCTAATGACCTTTATCAACGTTTATCACTCTCCCCCATTAGGTTGAATTCACACCAAACATGTTTGGAGTGATTGATCTCAAATTTAAAAAATAATGTTTTTACTGGATTTAAAGGCATGCGGTGTAGGCAGAGCTGAAATTAGAATTTGTTTGACTCCCACTAACCTGGCAGGACGACAGCTAATCCTAAAACTCTTAAAATAAAGCGTCTATTTGTGAGCGGACGTGACATCGGCGCCTGCGTTCGAAACACTTCTGTTCCTCCGTCACCGCAATGAAAGGACCACGGACCCTGTAAAACCTCAGATTTGTCACCGCACTCTGCTCTCCTCACCTTTAAAGGCAGGGCTGGAACGCAAAAAAAAAGCGACAGGCGGAGGAGGGAGACCACAGGAGGGGAAGGTGGCTGGGAAAGAGAATGCGCCGGCCCTGAAATACGCCATAAATCAGGCCACGGCTGGAATTAAATTAGTCAAGGCGAAAACACGGTAGTAGATGGGCCTGGTGGGAGAAGAGATCGAAAACAGGCCGTGCTGACTTGGCCGTTGCGCCGTGGCTAGTGATTACCCGAGGCTGTGAATTAGCAGTGATAGTGACTGCATGATTGTGATTAAAGTTTCACTCGGCTGGCGTTCCTCCAGATGTTGTTAGGCGTGCCGCACTTTCAGAAATGGAAACGCGGTCGAGAGATGACAGAGTTCAACCCTTGCGGTATCCTGCACCTGCAATCAAACACAAATTCATCTCTTCCCCCTTGTTTTCATGCTTGCAACCCCAGAATCTCTCACGGTGTTGATCCGAAGGTGCATGATTAGCGGGGTGTTTTGACTACAGGAAATTCTGGGTTTTGCGGTCCGCGCGGGGATGCTAGCTGTTTCAGGGAGGAATACGTAAACAGGAACTAGCCGGAACTAACAGTTGGCTGGGTGAATATGAAACTCCCATCAGTCACATAACGTGAAGCTAGTTTCGTATGACTGCTGTTTAAAACCACCATAAGTTGGCTCTGGCCAACTTTGACAGAGAGGAGGAAATAAACCAGCTTAACGACGTGCAAACGAACAAATCAGTCGCCACAGGTTGTGCACTTTTCTGCAGACCACAGACAATTCTTAGAAAACCTGAATATTTTGAACGACTCAGCGTTAAATCACCCCCCCTCCTCCTCCTCACAGTATCTGAGCTTAACCAGAAGCTGTTTTTGGGTGGATGTTTTCCTGCTGATACACAGCCTGATACTACATATTTCTGCATGGAAGGTGGTGATTCTAGGAAATGGAAAGTATGTACTTCTGCATTGGGAACTGCTAGAAACTCCTTTTTAGAAAACATAATGAAAGCATTTTCAGTGGCAACCTTCTGTTATGGTTATTTTTAACTACCTGCAGTTTTGAAACAAGCACAAAACCTTAGCTTAGTTTAGCATCAAGGGTGGAAATCTAATGTGGCATCAATCTTTTCATCTAACTCCAGGCAAGAAAGAGAAAGTATCTCCGCTAAACCCTATTGTTTTCATTTTTGGAAGTCTCCCAGCAATTAACCACTTTTCTTTCCATTAATCATAATGTTCTATAAATGCATCACTCTGGCAAAGACTACTATTTCCGATAACGTCACTGTATGGAAAATATTAACCTGAGATGAGAGATTCAGCAACAACAGGAAGTGAGATTCCTGACTTCAGCATTGCAGAAAAAGGCAGAAAACACACCGTGACCAGAGGCATGCCCTGAAAATGAATCGGCACTTGGCAGTGTTCACTGCAGGAGGCGAACCCTAATGTGCTGTTTCAAAAGATGATGTATCATATTTTACACAATACAGCATGTGGCCTCATCTTTCACTCGACACTCTGCGGGGGCTTGAGAAGGAAGTGGGTGTCAGGGAGTTAACCGACAGCACGAGGGAACAAAAATCTCGAACGAAGAGCGTGAAGAAATGTGAGAAAAACACGACTAATGAGTCGTTATTACACTTAAAAATCCCACTGCATATGAGACCGTAAGAGGGTATTAACAAGTGTGGACAAGCAAGAACAATCGATTACACACATACACAAAAACACACCCTTCCGGTATTTGTTATGAAGCAAACTTCTACATCTGGTGTAAAGGACATAAGTTTGAGCAGGAAGCGTTAAAACAAAGACGTGAAAACAGTCTGACACAATGAGACATTGTTGTGTTTCAGGGCATCAGGCAGATATTATAGCATGGGTCTGCTGCAATGCTCCTTCCTTGTCTCATACATTACGCTTTTCATTTGAAGTCAGAAAGTTGAGATGTCAGATATGAGGGTGTGCTGAAACAGGATGCATGACTTTTTTTTTTTTTTCATTTTGGAGGACGTAATAAAACATTACACTTTGGCAGCTGCTATGTCCCAACATTGTGAAATCTACTTGTTTCTCTCCCTTGGTTCCTTCTGTTATTTCAAAATGTTTTTGCATACGTGTTGAACGCCTGTGTCACACACATATTAGTAGGATTTCTTCCAATAACTTTTGAAATAGATCCTATTTTTTTTCTTTTACTTTTACTGAGAAGGTATTATTTTTAGTTTGTTTGTTATTGAACAGGATTATGGGAAAAAAAAAAACGACTAGGCCGATTTTGATGAAACTTGGTGGTAGCGTATAGAATTGGCCAATGATGAAAATGCTGAATTTTGGGGTGGATCTCACTTTCAGAACTTACACAACGATGGTTTCAGTGGTTTAGCGGTTATTAGTGACTCCTGCCCAACTCCACTGGAGTTGCCATGGTAACCGCACCATATGAAATTCTATGAGGTGACACCGTGTAGATTCAGATTTCCAAAGTCTTTATCAAAAACCTTCATCATCTTTCTCCCAAAGCTCCCACTCTACCTGAATCATTTATACACCAGAGTGTAGACAGTGCCGTCCCCTCTCCACCAATTCCATTGAAATAGGACTCTTTTGTTTCCATAAATGGTTTAACAGTGCAGAAAGTGCTGAATAAGGCTACGTTTTGCAGGGCTTAATCCTCAATTTGGATTTTTTTTTGGTGAAATCTGACTTTGTTTAAATTTCTGCATGCACATTAGAGCATTTGTTTAAGCCTTTATCCTTTTTATGTTTGACTTGCAAGCTCGTTATTTTTCTTTGGACCACCTGTAGCCGCCGAAAAACCACCTGGTTCTGACGTGTTGGTCAGATTAACGCGACCTGGACATTCAGATTGAAGTCGTTTTAGGACCACATATCCATGGCCTGGGTCGCTTTTGACAATCTGAAAATCTGATCTGTGTCATTCAGACTTTCATTAAAAGGTCAAATACGGGTCACAAAGGGGTGAAAAAGGGGTGCAATCTGAATGTAGCCTAATTGTCCCATTAACTACCATGTTGATTCAGCTCTGAAGCTGCGTGTTTAGCGATTAGGATTATTTATAAATGATCACAGCTGCTTTATATTTTTAAATAATGCAGACAGTGAAAAAAGCTTTTAGATGTGGCGTTAATTTTTCCACATAACTGGACTTAATTTGACCTTATTGTCAGATAGAGAACTGACCATTGGCCTTGGAGAAGGAATGCTCTCTCCGAGTGCCCTTCCAGCTACTTATTGTGTTTTTCATGATTCCTCCCTCACTCCTCAGCCGACAACCTCTTCCCTCGTTTGACTGGGCTGGAGTGAGGCTCTCTTCTTGCCACCCAGTCGGCCTCTTTATCTCCGTTTCTCCCTCCTCCTCCTGCCTCGACCCCCCTCCATCCCTCCCCGAGGAGCAACGGTAGCTGCTAATCTCAGTTTGCAGCCGGTGCCCCCCCACTGATGTGGCATTCTGCGTGTTCAGGGAAAAGGAAATGTTTCCCTTCCTGCTCTCAGTACCCTGCCGTCTGTAAATAGAGCCTGCCACCAGCTACTCTGCAGGCCCCTCTGGAGAACTATATCTGTCCCATCATGCAGCACCCGTACTACAACTTCCTGAAACAAACCGGGGGGGTGTTGTTGGGAAGGAGATTAGTGTGTGTACACCATGAAGAAGTGGTGTTTGTATGTGAGGCATTCTTGTACTCGCAACTAAAAGATAAGATGGGGATTACTGGCAATAATTTGCTGTCCGCTCTGGTAAAAATGAACAGCAGTATCATTTTATATGTAACTATTCATGGTGTGTTTTGTTGCTTTTCAGCTTTAAAACTGCATTTGGCACCGCATGGATCATTGTAGGATACATGCAGCTAGATTTTTTTCATTTGAGGATTGACAAATGTTTTTTCTTGCTGTTATTGTTCCACACTCCTCCTCCTGTCCAAAATAATTGAAGCTCTAACCGATACCAGTTTTTAAATGCAAAATTCACCCTTTTGGTGATTATCCTTCCACTGCAGCTGAACAGGAAGACACTGTCCTTTGAGACATAACCGTTTTTTTTTTTTCCCTAACTGTAAAAGATCTCAACTAGATGCGACTCAGTCTCATAGTATTTTCTTGTCTCTTTATTTCCTTATTCATATTTATTTATCATGCACTATTATGCTCAACATAGTTCCAAACAGCTCTTTTTCTTGTAATTATCCATTTGTGCATTTCTGTCTTATTTATTTCATGCCCAAAGGCACATTCTCTTAGTTTATTTTAATTGATTTGAATGATATTCAGTGTTCACTCGGGCACCTGACTGTTGCTTTAAGACAACAACTTCACTTTCACACCTGTGTAGTGCAGCTGATGCTTTCACACCAATGAACCAAACTAATTGCCTTTGGTTTGAATCAACCATACAGGAAATGGAAATGTAGAAATTAAAGATATTAAGATGTTTATAGAAATATTGGCATTGACATTGGTTTTCAAGCGTTTATTCAGACGGCAGAATTGCGTATAAAGGAACCGAAGAATCTCATTCTCATGGCGGGTTAAAAAGTCAGGGAACCATTAGAAAAGAGCCTTTGGGGATCATGAATTTTTATGGCACTGCATCGAATACGTATCGGAGTGTTTCAGCATAAACAGCAGGGTGGACGGACTGGCTGTCACTGACATCACTGGATAAAACCTCCGCAGTGAAAACCTCTCACCCTGTTCGTATGAGGATGAATGAAGTGGTTTTGTGTGTGTGTGTGTGTGTGTTTTCAGTGTCTGTATAACAGCTAATCAGAGAGCATGGATGCATGATGGCTCGTGACCATTATCCAGATCAATGGCTGTATGGGGACTGTGCATTAGCTCAGAGTATCTACTGGCATGAAAATAAATCCTCCTGGGACTATCAATAGCAAGGAGGGTATCATTATCTCCTGTTTGTAGGTGACTTATCAATCGGTGCTCGTCTGCTTTGGAGATTCACACGTGGAGCCAGCTTGTGTTTCAAATCTATGTGCCAGATGTGACCATTAAACAGTATGAATCCAGGCGTCTATCCACAAAATAGTCTACTTCATAGGAGAGAAACGATATGTCCACTTTAGAAAGGCATTTGAGAAGCCAGCTCACTGGTGTCGGGGAATAAACTGGACGAATGTGGCCAAAACAAAAGAGCTTATAATGGGCTACTAAGGAAAACAAAAGGAATCAGTAACGCTGTCGCTGTTATACTCAATAAGCAGCATTTGAGGTACTTGGGCGCAGTCATCGATCAGGCCACTAACATTTAATGAGAGCTCAGAGACCTTATTTAGGAGATAACACATTCCTGAAATGGTGAAAAGGAGTCTGGCTGAAAGCATCTTATCATTCAACATAACAGCTCAGCGCAGCGACTTGGGAATATACATCACACCCACTACACCCAGAGTTTTAGCTACCGACTGTCGATCCAGGCCCCAAGAGCCGACCAAAAGGTACACGAGAATCTTTTATTCCCTCTTCTGTGCAAGCACTAAACATAGAATTCAGAGGACACTGGTGTTATTATTATTTATATAACCCATCTGCTGCTGTCTGCCCAGTTGCACTATGGTTTTTATTAGTTGGGTTTATATTTTAATTGGACTTTGGGAGAAGCCAAACACAAATTTCCACTGGAGCTGGACGTGAAAGTCAATCAAATCAAGTCAATCAAGTCAAAACCCTTAGAGATCAAGAACTAAATTTGAAGCACATTCGAATATGTTGCTCCGAGCTCGTAAATGTCAGTAAATATGCTGAATGTTCTTCCCTTCATGCTGCATGCAAAAAAACTGAAACGGTGCACTCTTGCTTAGCCTGGTTTTGGACATCTAATCGACCTCCATTCAATCAACATCACTCAAACGCTGAAGGAAAAGGTCATCAACTTAATGCTTTATTGATTTCAGTCTGATACAAATATGTGATTAATTGATCCATGGAAAATGAATGGGCGACCATTTTGAGGATTCATTACTTGTCACTTTTTAAAGCGAAAAATCCCCAAATTGCCCCGGTACCAGTTCGTTAAATGTGGTGATTTGCTGGTTTGCAAATGAAACATCTCTAGGGAAGTGTGACCGGTTTTCTTACCCTGTTTTCCTGACATTTTAAAGAGCAAACGATTAATGAAGAAATTACGCGGCAGGTTAATCAATGTTAAAATGTTAATTAGATGCATTCAACAGCGTTTTTAATATGAAAGTAATGGTTATTTGAGGACTCATGTTATCTGCCCAATGCAGACAAGCTATGGTCATTCTAATTTAGCGACTTGCATACATATATGCAGTATATACGGGCAACTGTAATGTGTTATTCATTACTTACTGTTGTTACTGTCATTTCAAATTAATTTATTAATTTACAATATTACAGTGTTTAAAATGTAAGGTATTACGCTAGTATTGCATTACTTTTAAGTTACTCTCACCAAAATAACTGGAAATATGGAATTGGCTCAACAGGGATCTTGCTGACAAGTTTTCAGAAAAGTTGGTGATTCCATTCTTGTCTTCAGCAAAACTCCCCGACACAAGTCTCCCAACATCTAGAGGCTGAAGAATCTCAGAACACGGGGACTTTATTTTTGGCTGTTTTTTTGGTTTCATCTCCACTCTCATGGCACCTGTGGCACCTCTATAAATGTTAAATTACCACTGCTGTTTCAGGAAGTGGACAATTTTGTAGCACACAAAGTGCATTTGACTACTATGTTTCACAGATGTAAAGTAATGAGCGTGTGTGTCCATCAGGAGAACGTGCTATCCAACCTTTTCTGAAGGTTCACTCATCTCGATCTTCTGTCTGATGAGCCAAAAGGAAATGAAACCTTTTTCTTTTTGGTGATTTTAGCAAATTTGTATGAAGAAAACCCCCCAAAAAGTGACCACTTCAATCCAAGACTGCATATATATGTATGTATTTGTACATGTAGTAGAGTTTATACTGTTCAAAGTTACTCTAGCAGCAGGCAGTGTGTGGATGTGCTACAGATTTATGTCCAGCAGTGAGTCGTTGGCTGTCTGTCTCCGGCCGGAGGATGTGACATTTTCACTGCCCACTAACCCGGCACCTCACCGCACATTCTGCACGGCCGACATTGACCAGGCGCCCGTCAGCTTCCCTTTATCCCCCGCCGCGCTGCCCGTTCAACCCCTTAATCTGCCTGATCGATGACCTCGGACCGCTGTCACCAGGCAACCGGGGACGACACCAAAGCTCTCCCAATACCTAAGAATCGATTTACCGATTCGCAGCTATAGAAACGGAAATCAGACTGGTGGTGGTGGTGGGGGGGAGAAAATATGTAATTCTCCCAAATTCTGAGAGATTCGCTCCCTGGCTCGCAAAAGAGCTCCTGTCAAAGAGGGATGATGAATGGCCCGTCGTGACGGTCTTGTCGTCAAAGACGGGCACAGCCTGTGCCGCAGTGCCAGACTACGCTCGGTTAAAAAGCAGACCCAGCCCACTGCAGGTGTCGCTGAGAAACGCCACCGCCTTTACGGCCTCCGAGGGGTGGATGGGCCGCCCGCGCCTGTGCAGCGAGCAGTAACGTTTTATATCCTCATTTGCCTCTTGAGGACAGGCTGTTCTGTATCGAAAATGTAAAAAAGCAGAAATGAAACGGATGCCCGTTTTCGCTACAATGACCAGGCCGTGAAAGCCGCGCTCGCTCGTCTCAGGTGAAGTGACTCCCGGCGTTAATAACGCCTCTTACTGGGGAGGCTATAATATTCCTGGACACATTCCTTCCTGTTATATATTCATGAGATGTGAGCAACGGTATCTGTTCTGTGAGAATACCGAGCTTTCTGCTGCTTCTATAGCTCAGGCTTGTTTCCTGTGGCGACTTTAGTATCCCTCACAGGAACTTTTATGTCTATTGATAGCAACAGCGCATCATTCTGACTGCGGTCTAGGAGTTTGTCCTTTCTCTCCGCTTTATCTCTCTGCGATCTGACCCCAGTCCGTCACAACAGCAGAGATTTATTGGGCACTATTTCATGCTTTCAGATTCCTGCTGTTTCATAGTGTCTTTCACTCACTTTGATTTATGCTCTGAGGTTGCACCTCCTTCTCGTTTTCTATATTCTCTATTTCCCCTCTATCTCTGAAGAAATGTATATGTGTGTGTGTGTGTGTGTGTGTGTGGCGGGGACAGCTCGTGAAGCCTGTAATTGAGTGTGTCCGCCCACCGCGCTGCAGCAGAGACAGTGCAGTGGAAGGCTTCATTGTGTCAGGCACAATAGATACACAGACTCATCACAGCCTTATCACATTCTGCCACAGAACCACACCATTGAAGAGCCATTAGCGCAGGAGAAGCTGTAGCAGGGTGTGTTGTTTTGAATTGTGTGGCCTAACTTTGCCACTCGAGTGTAACCTCAGTTACCTTCACTGCTTATCAGCAGGACAATAATGTGCCTTGGCTTCTTTTATCGGTTGTTTTTCCACCAGATTGAGCGGTAACCTACATAGAAGAGAAGATCAGTGTATTTTACCTCTTTATGATGAACGCAGCTGTGATTAGAGCAACAAAAGGCTATTTTTGCTCTTGTTAAACATTTATTCTGTACACAGGCGCTGTGGTCTATACGTTGTGAAACTGTGTCAGGACATTGAGCCGCGGTTACCATGGTTCCCCGCGACGAGGACTTTCACAGTCACTCGAGAAACGGATTAAATTTGTTTTTCTCCCAAAAAACAAACTGGTTCTGATTGACTTGAATCCTGCATGTCCAAATATTTTTTTTTAATATCATATGTGCTTTCATTCTGTCATGCGCCACAGACAGAAGTCTGCAATGTGGTTTCCAGCTGCTGTGGCTTGCGATCAGCATTTTATAACAAACCGCATTGAGGTCAAAGATCTGTTCTGAATTCAGGTGAATTCTGCCATGAAAGATGACCTTATCTGCTAAATGTGCAGTGTGTAACATGTAAACAGGCCTGTATTAGGCTTGCAAAGTTCACAGCTAAGTATGAGATGTGTGAATGTAAATTAACCCGCCGTGAGTGTAATTGCACACTTTGCAACCCATGTTATAAAAAGTTACATTATTTTTCACAATTTATATTCGCTAAGATTTTGTAAGTTCTGACTTAGCTACTATAATCAACCCATTGTAAACAATGGAAAATCACTAGACGTGTGCATAATATTCCCATTGACCCCCATTGAAACCAATTTTTTTGATCAATTTTCATACATTTTCTGATACCTGGGCTTAAAATTTCTCTCCCAGTGTAAAAATGCTACTTAAGATAATATAGCTTCTTATATGCTGTTGGGTTGTTTAACTCATTTCAAAGCATCATTTTTTATAAACTGACATTTGATTTGTCTGTAAAATCTGAATTAGCTAAGTATCTGTCGCTGACTAAGTAAGACTAAGTAGAGTAATTTCTCTTTGCAGTAAACTAGAAAAATGTAGAAGAAACATTAAATGTTAATATTGAAGGAAGTTACCTGAAAATTCTACAATTGCACTACTACTTCTACTTCCCTTCCTATGAGTTATAACGATTTATGTGTCAAAGTAAGAGCTTTGAATTTTCAGTCAATCCCCAGATCTACATTCAGTGCAGGTTTTGCAGATTGACACCTTGAATTCGTCAGGTCAAATTAAACCATCATATCAGCCAGCAGGGGCTGAAACTGACAGGCGGGTGTACTAATTAAATTTAATGGTTGATATCAACGTATCGTCATGCCAGTCATGAATCTCGTGTAATGAGTCACTTATTGAGGCTGCAGGACAACGGACCACACAACCGTTTCAAACAAGTAGCAACAGTGCCTGCTTATAATTACTCTCTTTTCTTCTTGTGTGTTTAGTGAGAAGCGCGAGACGAGAGAGAAACGAGGAAAGCAGCAGAGAGGAAGGAAGAGACGATGGAATCCACGTCATCGGAGCAGTCGTCCACGGTGGACGAGCTGGTGGAATCGTGCATCCAAGCCTTCGGTTTGTCATCGCAGCCTTTATAAATTAGCTTTTTTTTTATGGACTCACACACAAGACTGCTGGAATAGGCACACTAATTGAGAGCAGGTTAGTCCTGCTGGTGGTTACCGATGGTGGCTGACGTCTTGTCTTCCTGTTTCAGATGAGAAAGGCGCTTTGAAGGATGCGTCCTTGGTCCGCATGTTTCTCATGATGCACCCTTGGTACATCCCTTCCACTGACATGGCAAAGAAGCTGGTGCTCATGTATCCTCACCTCAGAGCTGTGTCTGTCTTAAAGATTCATTTTCATTCTAGTGACAGTTCTAGAACTTTCAGTTGGGAAAAGAACCTTGGCTATGAACGGTCATCATAACTTCTTAAGATTTCTTAAGAAGATTGGCTATTGTCAGATATGGATGGTCTCATCATGGGAAATATTCATCGGGTCGCCATGCTGCCCATCAAACCAAAGGTGGTCAAACATTCATAGTCGTTCCTCATTGGCTTTCAGGCTGGTTATTTACTGACGCCATGCTTTGATTGGCTCGTGCATGGTGACAGTCAATGCAAAACACCTTCGGGACCATAATTAATCAGCCAATCAGAGGAGAGGCTCATTAATATTAGCCTCTTTAGACACACTGTACCATGAGCGCTATGGGGGAGCGGCGGGGTTCATTTGCCGCAATACTAGGCTTCAGTCATTGGTTTCTATGCGCAAATAATGCAACAATTATGGTCTTGGAGTTGTTTCACATCAATTGATACCAATGCATGAGCCAATCGAAGCATGGGGTCAGAAGACAGCCAGCTTGAAAGCCACTATGAAAGTTTGACCACCTTTGGTTGGAGGGACAGCAGCGTGACCCAATGGAAATTTCCCATGACAAGACCATCCAAATCTGATAGCCAATAGCCAGGGCCTTTGAATGGCACGTGAGAACTGTGCAACTTGGACATACCATTTTTGCAAAAAAAAGACTGAAAAAGGGGATGTGCTGTAAGAGGTTAATGAGACAGACACAAAAACGACCTGTTCTTTCTAGAGCTCCAGAGAGAAGCTCGGGAGAGGAGATGTAAAACTATATTGAGATGATCTTGGGTTCTTAAAACTGCAAGTATACTTTATTAGAGACATCAAGACTTCAAATAAACCCAGGGAAAGTGAACAGTATGGACATTTAATGCGATTCAAAGGGAGGAAATGGCAAAACCTTGACTTTTGGATCAGATCTCAAGAGGAAAGTTGCACCGCTGAGCGCCGAACAAGAATATGCCACCTTGTCAAGTAATAAACTGTCATTCCTTCTTTTAGCCTTGATCTTTGGTCCGATGTCCCTGATTTGTGGTTTTCACTGCTTCCAGTTGAATAGTGACAGTCACTATATGTCATAAAGAGAGTTATATGGTGAAATGTGACTGTATAACAAGTAAATCATTGAATCGTCACATGTCATCTTTTCCCCTCTTTTACATCCCTTTGCTCTACTCTCCAGGTACTGGATCTCTGAGTTTCCGGCGGAGTTCAATCTGAACCCAGAGCTGGCAGAGCAGATCAAACACTTTAAAGATGTCTTGACCACTGAGGGCAATGAGAGGCAGAGTCAGCTCATTGACATTGACAGTGTGTAAGTGAATTGGCTGCTGAGCGCTGTGTGATCTTGTTGACAGCATGAATGGATGCTTTTGTCTGTTGGTGTGTGTGTGTATGTTTTTGACAGCGTGCCCTCTCATTGCCAGTTCTCAGGCGTTTCTGAGCTGTGCTATGCAGGGTCACTGACTTTCCCTTTTCCCATGAACGCCTCGCGCGACCTTAACTCCCCTTTACAGTTCCATAAGGAGATTTGCCATTTGCTGAACGTTCACCAACACAGGAATAACCTTCTAGAAATAAAGTCGAGTCTCTTCTGGGGAAGTTGCATTCCATTAGCCTCATAGCATAATTGCCTAAGTCATACTTCAATGTTTTTGGAAAACATTGAAGTATGACTTTTATTGATATTTTAGAGAAATAGATCCATCATCAATTGTCAAATGAATGGCTTAGGCAGATAGTGTTTTTGGACTCTGGTAAGTGTTGTGATTGACTAATGACATAGGCATGAAGGCAGGATGACGCAGCAGTGGAGTAAGAGAGTAAAGTTATGCAAGTACAGTATCTCCATTTGGCCAAACAATGCGTTAGGCAATTATGCTATGAGGCTAATGATTTACAGAATTTTGGCTGAATAGTTGGCCAATTCCAAGAAATTCTGTTCACCACTGTCAATGCAGCGCTAACATGAGGAGATGATGTGTCATGATGGCGTTCCAGAAAAGAAGAGAAAACAGTTTGTTAAAATATTCCGTCTTTTCTCTGCTTTATCCTCGTCCTCGTCAGGCCGTCGTACAAATGGAAGCGGCAGGTGACCCAGCGTGTCCCGTCCGTGTCCAAAAAGAGGAAAATGTCTCTGCTCTTCGACCACCTGGATTCCTGCGAGCTGGCGGAGCACCTGACCTACCTGGAGTACAAATCCTTCTGCAAGATCCTGGTCAGTCTGCAGTCTGACAGCAGCGGGTGCCAAAAGCTCTCATGTGATGTTTACGGCTCCTCGGTGCTCAGAATTGAAGTAATTGATTGTTTACATGCCGGAGGCTCATCGTTGTTGCTAAGCGATAGCGGTTACAGGGACCTTTACTGGCAGTAATTATTCTATTTGTTGTCTGGAAGCATTTTGCTCCTTGAACATTGTTTTGGCAATGATGAGGTTTGGGGTTTAAGTGGGGTTTGTTTTTAGGCAAATTATTCAAGTGTTAAGTGTTGTTGGCTTTGCCTTAGTTTGTCTTCGTCGTAATAGAATCTGGCTCAATATAAAACAAGGAAGGCGTCTTAGATAGAAATATCAGGCGTCTAGCCCACTGGTTCTGGTCCAGTCATGACAGATTTCTCTTCAGACAAATTGTTTTTTTTTCGTGATTGGAAATACGTTTAATCAACTCAATGGCTGCTTTAAAAAAAAAAACAACAACTTCCTGCCAGTTGGGGAACATGCAAGAGATGAGTCTTAAAAAAGAATGGTGAGGAAAAAAAAATAAAGCTGCAGAGCCCCAGACTTTGCTCACTCATATAAGTCTAACCCTTTACAGCAATGGGTCCTACATTTCCCATAATGCAACACACTACCCTCTTTCTTTTTTAGAGCCACAACGATTATATATATAAAATTATTTTGCATCTTCAGCTTTGGGAAACAGTGACATTTTACACCATTTATTTATTTATGAACCAAACAACTAGCTGATTAATCGTTTCAATAATCAACAGATAATTCATAATGGTCAGTAGTTGCACAACACAGATTTATGACATCATACAGCTTCACATGCTTCTTGGGACAACATTCTTTTTGAAGTGATGAAAATACATATATGCAAATAGGTTGAAATAAAACCATGTCAATGAATCCACGCAACTCCCTCCCTTCAGTTTCAGGACTACCACAGCTTCGTGATGCACGGCTGCACGGTGGACAACCCCATCCTGGAGCGCTTCATCACGCTCTTCAACAGCGTCTCCCAGTGGATCCAGCTCATGGTGCTCAGCAAGCCCACCGCCCCGCAACGAGCCACCGTCATCGCCCACTTCATCCGAGTGGCACAGGTGTGTCCTCCAGGCCCGTCGAGGCCGTTCGCATCAATTGCGGATAAACCGCTGATGACTCGCATGCACACAGTGATCTTAATTCATCACCGTGAAAACTTAATTTAATCTAAAAACGACTTTAGCGTGGTATTGGCGTGTTAGGATGCCTACAGAGAGCTCTTTAAGATAATGGTTCTGCCTGCAATGGATGAAAAACTCAGTTGCAATGATGATTTTTTGCTATTATCTAATGGATTTTATGTCCTCATGGGGTTATGAAATGTTGACTCAACCATTGAAGGAGGAAGTAAAACTATTTGATAAAATGAAATGAAGTCTGCATGATTAGACAATCAAATGCAATGATTTGCAAAGAGGAAAAGATAGAGAGTCACATTACACACACACACATATATATATATATATATATATATATATATATATATATATATATATATATATATATATGTAACAGCCCAGTTTCTGTGGGCTAAACAGAATTCAGTGATGCTTTCTACAACAGAGGCATCATAAGGGAGCTTCTTCAGGTGACACAAATCGTATATATAGAGGAACGAAAGGCACAAGGGGAAAAAAACAGGGACTTTGGTACTTTTTGGGTGGCGTAGACCATTAAAAGTTATTCTAGGGAACTTTTCATCGTTATCCAGAAGTCGGTGTCAGATGGCGCAGATAGCGAAAACAAGCATCTCCCCCCAGGATCAGCCTCTTTATGGAGCGTTCACTCGTTCCTGTTTTAGGAGGCAGTTTTATTTTTATATTTCCCACCTGTGTATTTAAACTGACATCTTATCCAACGGCGGCAGCGCAAAACCGAAGTGTGAGCGAGTGACTGAGATTTAGGAGAAGCCGTTATCTGTCCGCTCATCGCTTCGTTTGTACACGCGTCACGCGGAATCATCGGCGGCCATCTACAGGTTAAGACGGATCTGACTCTAACCTTCATTTAATCTGCGTCCCTCCCCTGCCAATTCCCAAACGGAGCTGCCAACTCGCTGCCTTATACGGTCGCCCTGACCACATGTCTGCACTCTGTCGTCCTTCCACTACAGAAACATCCCTTTAAATGGCGTCCCGAGCGCCGCTGTAATTGATATCATTTCAGCGTGATGTTATCGTTTGCTGCGGTCTGCCAGACGGGTTGGGTTTCCCCTTAATGTGGCAATTCGCTCGTCTCCAGCATGCGACGAGGCTCAGTCGACCGTGGAAAGTGCAGATGAAGAATTTTCACCCTCCTCCTGCTTTGCCCTGCGAAAGCATCCTCATTACTTGTTGCGAGCGACTCGGCTTAATCTAATTTATCTCTCTCTTCATCTGCAAAACAAACTAATAATTTATTTAGCAGGTTTCTTACAGAATACAGCAACAACTTCTTACGCTGCAGAAACCGAAATCTTATCAGGTGAAAATATTGTGTTTGTGGTACAGTGAGTCCAATATTGAGTAGAATTACCTTATTCCACTATCAGATAATTTGGCTCGTTTCAAGTTGGGTTTTTTTCTTGATTTTAGACAATCTTTTTTTTAAAGAAAATGTTAATCTTGTTTTCTTAAAACAACATCAAATTGTCCCTAAATCAGGAAACAAAAAGGTGCAAGATATCACTACCAGGTGGCCCCAAACGATGATGTCTGAATGTTCATTTACCGCACAAACAATGACAAATTCAAGGTGATTCAGAAACCAGAATTTCTTCCAGATCCTTACCAAAATGTAATCATCTGTTCATGGAACCGATCCCAACATTCGCTAAAAGTCTGATGAAAATCCAGCCAGTACTTTTGGAGTTATCTTGCTAACAAACAGACAAACAGCGATGAAAACACAACCTCCTTAGTGGAGGTAATGAGATTAATTATCTGCCAGTGGAAATAAGATATTGGACTAATTGTACCAAAAACAACATATCTTTCCCTGTTGATATTTCAGTTTTTTCTGATGCTGATTCTGATCCTCCCCTTCACTAGCAGCATAAAGTCTTTCAATAATAAAAAGTCCTGCTTTCATTGATACTGCACACAGTTTTAAGGCAGTTTCTGAACAAAAACAAACCTGTGTCAGGAAAATCAGACGCGTGTGGGTGTGAGAGTGAGCAGCGCTATGTAAATGCTCCTTTCGTTTCTCTCTCTCATTACCTTCTGCTTATTTAAGAATCAGTTCCACTTGTTTAGATAAGTGTGCCCACATAATGATAATCGATATTTCCCACTCTGAACGAATTGGCCGGAAGTCATGTGGACGTGTTATATGGGACACAGGATGAGTATTAGGGCAGATCCATCAGGGACAGACCATCAGCGCTGGAAAATTCCGTTGTTAATTTCCTTCCCAATTGGAAAAAGCCTCACATTTTTGGCACCGAGCGACGTAGCCAAGCGGCGTGAAAACAAATGTGAACACACACATACACACACACAAAAAAAATGATGATTTGAAACGCAATCAGAGGACAGCACAGAAGGTGGCTGCGACATACTCCCCATTTTCCCAGAGCTTCCCTCAGGGTGCACTGTTTGTGTCCCGTTCCAGCTTCCTGCTGGGAGCAAATTACAACAGAACTGACTCATACTCTTTAGTTTTTGTCCCCCCCCTTGTCTTTATGATTGCAAGGACTTCTGCTACAATTTCAAATGTGAAATCGTCCCTGTGTGAAACTGAAAAGTTAAAATCCAACTGTCCAATTGTCCCATAAATAAATTACACACGTCCAGTCGGCTGTGTAATAACAGTCGGCACAGACAAGACTATGAACTCCCTCGCCTGTCGTACACACAGCGTCTATTCTGCACCCAGCGGAACAGGACCTGGCCTTTTGACAGTGAATCCTTTCCCAGGCCCACGCCACCGGCCACATGCACGGCCGGTCCAGCTGAACCTAACGCCAGGCTGGCCTCGGCCTTTGCCAGTAGTTTCCAGAGGGCGTTTGAGCCGAGTCGAATGCTCCCCTCTGGCAGCCCTCCCGCACAGCTGCGACCCCATTGATTACCAGCGAGATGCAGGCTGAAGGGCAGCGTGGAGTCCCGCAGGGCGCCGTTAACAAAGCTTAACTTTGACTTTGAGCAGGTTAAAACACTCACTTTTATGTCAGGTAAACTGAAAAAAGGCGCAGAACACTTGCTACAATCTCTGGCTTTGCTATTTTGAAATAGTTATTTTCGTTTCCCGCATCTTTCTGGCTCCTCGTACATCTTTCTTTTTCTTTTTTCTTGTCCTTTTCTAACCCACTCCACCCCCTCACCCTCCCTCTCTCCTCAGAAATCCTTTCTGGCAGTGACTAACGCGTTCACACGCTGTCTACTCCTTTCACCCTCGCAGCCTCTCAGTAGTGTTTTCCTCCCTCTCTCCGTCGACAGAAGCTGCTGCAGTTGCAGAACTTCAACACGCTGATGGCGGTGGTGGGCGGCCTCAGCAACAGCTCCATCTCTCGTCTCAAAGACACGCAGAGCCACATCAGCGCTGAGACCAACAAGGTGTGCTGCTGACACACACACACACACACACACACACACACACACACACACACACACACACACACACACACAGACACACCCTGCAATTACTAAAATCCTAACAGTTGATGATGTGCTGTTTTTGGTACAATTTGTCCAATATTGAGTAGAATGATGTTATTCCATTGGAAGATAAATTAGCTTAATTTAAGTTTTTGTTTCTTGATTTTAGTCAATTTAATCTTTATTTTTAAGAAAATGTGACCATTAGACCAAATTAACCCAAATCAGGAGACATTTTTTTCTTATTACCTCAGCAAAGAAAGTTATGTTTTCGCCAGCGTTTGTATGATTTTTAGCAAGATAACTCAAAAAGTTCTTGACAGATTTTCATCATACTATCAACAAATGTTGGGAATGGTATCCTGAACAGATGATTCAATTTTGGAAATGATCCGGAAAAAAATACCGGTTTCTGGATCACTTTGAAGTTTTTGTTGTTTGGTAACATTGTGGTAAACAGACCTTCAAAGAGACGCCATCGTTTGGGGCCACCTGGTGGCTTTTCTAGTTTCAAGTTATTTTTTTTTCCTGATTGGATTCAATTTGGTCTTGTTTTAGGAAAACAAAAAAAGATTAAATGGACTGAAATCAAGAGAAAAAAAAGATTGAAATAAATTAAATCAGCTGCCAGTGTAATAACATAATTCTACTCAATATTGGACTAATTGCATCAAAAACAAGATACTTTCACACACACATACTGCCGATCTATATCTGGCAGCCACAGCCAGACATATTCAACAGTGATGTCGATGCACTTAGCAAATAAGTGATATTGAGTTTTGATTCAGTAATTCACATCTCATCTGTGCGAGCTGCAGAGCTCTTCATCTGTGCCAGTTACTCCTACACGGTAGCTTTTTAGAAGTCTGAGTTTGAGCCATAGAAAGTTGAATGCAACAGTCGGGGGAGCTGTGGTGTCTTGTCACTTATCTAAGTCCATCTGGAACAAATGTTTTCCAGCATGTTTTTTTTTTTTTTTTTTTGAGTTTTCGACACAAATCTCTTTTGAGACAGGCTCTCTGTTTCCTGCCAGCTCTCAACCCGTCCCGCCGCCATCATCGTCTCTTCCTCCTTAAATCGATTTCCTCATTAAATTCCACCCGCCTCCGTCCCCGCAGGTCTTCAACAGCCTCATCGAGCTGGTGACGTCGTGTGGCAACTACAGCCAGTACCGCAAGCGCTTCTCGGAGTGCTCGGGCTTCCGCTTCCCCATCCTCGGCGTGCACCTGAAGGACCTGATAGCCGTGCACGTGGCTCTGCCCGACTGGGCCGACAAGGAGAAGACGCGGGTCAACCTGGCCAAGACCCAGCAACTGTACGCCATCCTCCAGGAGCTGGCGCTGATCCAGACCACGCCGCCCAACATCGACGCCAACACGGACCTGCTCAACCTGCTCACGGCGAGTCCTTGAAAATAAAATTCATTAATTAAAAAAATGCTCCTGCAAAATAAAAAAAAAAGAACAGCTCTCGCCAGGTCACGCTGCAGGTGCTTCAGGTTCATTACAACAGGATTCAAAAGCATTTATTAACCACCCAGGCAGCAATGAGGTGGGCGGGGGGGGGAGGAGAAAAAAACTTTCAGCAGGACAAACAGTTTGAGTAACAGCGTTAACAGGCGGCCTGTTCATAAACAGACGTTGCTCTGCTGCGATCGGATTGGCTGGTGGTCTGATGGACTGCAGAGCGGCCAGCTGGAACGAAATCTGTGCACAGACAGAGGCCAGAGATTAACAGTCGAATGTATTAAAAGATACAGACAAGGACTATTCAGGAATGAGGAACGATGCAATACAAGATAACGCAGCTTTTTTAAAAATCACTGGGCATTTCCCTATAGGAGAAGGTTTGAATTCTAGAACCTCTCCATCATACAGGAGGCTCACTGATAGTACCTTATATATATAAATAATTATTCCTTTTTTTCATTTCAATTTACACTCCTTTATTCACAAAATACCAAAAGGGAGAAGAAAAAAAACTCCAATGGGAAACAACCTCATCCAAAACCTGTAATTGCCTTGTGATATATATTCATCTTGAAAATGGTATGACATTGAAAATAAATGCAGAAAACAGCACTTTGACTCGAAAGCAGGTTAAAGGCGTAATTTGGTAAATCATACCATTAGTGTTAAAGAAATGAAAGCCTTAGAATTCCGCATCTTTGAGAAGATGCGGTACATAAATGCGGATGCTGTGTGTTAGAATCACAGGATGATTCCTCGTGTTATATTTAGCGGAAGGTTTACCTCAAACTGGGAATACTGAGTGAGACTGATATTATCTTTGTTGATGTCTGCACTTCAGCATGAAAGCTGAGGTGCAGCTCCTGCATGTGTGTGTGTGTGTGTATGTCGATATTTTTCGGCAGATGGAGATAAGAGTTTCCTGAATTTGAGAAGGAGAGCTTTCTGAGTTTAAACAATCCCCAAGAGATCAATTACTCAATGCGGCTGCAGGTGTTCATGCGAGATTGCAGCTGGTTTCCTCTTTTTTTTTTTCTGCGAAAATGAAAGAAATCAACTTGAGTTTGGAGGGTTTTTTGTTTTTTTTGAAGCTGGAGAAATTTACCGGACTGACTCGATACTCAATTATCTTATACCGGGCGCTTATTGGAGCTGATCTAGTTTAAGTTCTGCTCAGCTCACAGCGAGGAGACGCAAAGAAAGTCGATAAACGGTCGAAGGCGTGCCTGTCTAGAGAGCTAAAATAAGCAAACACGTTTTAAAGCATACATTTAATCACCCTTTTCAAACAAGGGGGGGTTTAAATTTGTCCTAAATATGGTCTTCGCAATATCTTCACTAAATCACAGGGACAAACAAGAAGAAACACTTCCGCACTTCCCACTTAAACTCAATAAAACCCAGGAAACACAATTACTTTAAGAGAATCGCTCTGAAGGAAATAGTTTGAGGCTGACAATGGATTCGGGGGGTAATTACATGTGTTTGTGATGTGTTAACTGGAGCAAGAAATAGACGCGGCTCTCACACCTGTTGCTGCAGTCGCTGTTTTAGTGTTCGACGTTGCCTCTATTAGAAGGCCTGTGTGTGTATATATAAAGGTGTGGAACATCAGCGTGTTCAGCACGTTTTTGACAGGCAGGCGTCGGTTAAATATAGCACATAGTGTCGAGTATTGTGAGGTTTTTTCAACCACCTCTTCTGACAGCTTTTTTTCAGTTTATACAACACCGAACTCCTGATTTCTGCCACTACTCCGATACAGTCGGGGGAATGGAATTTAATTTGCGGTACTCAAATCGCTCAAATTTCTCCATTTGCATCTAAATGGTTGATATCTGCAGGTGGAGGCTGCCTCGTCGATGCCGCCGTTGGCTGAAAGCTGCAGAGGAATGTGTTCATGTTGAGGTGATTAGGACGTTCTGTCTAAACAGGAAATCTGTGTAAACACCACAGCGCTGCACTGACCCTCCTCTTCCCATGGACGGTTTACGAAATACAGTGTTATAGTATTCCAACATGGAAGTGCGTTGTTGACCTTTATGTAATCCTGCCACTGTTTTGGTCACGCAGCACAGGAAACTTCTCTTCTGCTGAATTTGGGAGTTATGCAGAGAAATTTAATGATAGTTCATATCAAACTCAATTTAGTTTATAGGCAATTTAATCTCAAGTGGGTCGAACCAGTAAAAAATGTCTCCTATTTTTTATGTAAGTCCATCAAACGGATTATCTATTAAATTAAGAGTTTTACATTTTTGAATTGAATAGACTATAAAGTAGCATTGACAATGTATGAAGGGTATTACAATCGGTTGTCTAGTAATATAGTTAGTGTGTTTAAGAAAAGGGAATGGAGCAGAATTTTCAGAAAAGTAAGGAGACAGAAGGTTGATGTTCTCTGCTATAGATTATTAATTCCGTGTGATGTTTCGAATGAATTGATCTGAATGGGTCGATCGGGGGGGAAAAAGGGTAGGAGGAAGTAAGCGAGAGCTTCAGCCTGTGCCTTTTAGGTTTGTGTTTTATAAATGACCTGACTGAAACAAACTGCATTTTATTCATTCAAAATTCATATGAATACAGACAAATATTTACAGGATTAATTCACCTGCAATTTATAAAACAGGAGAGATGACAAGTGCAATTTCAACAATATTAAGCAACAGGTGAACTGACTTTTCTGTGAGGAATTAGGGCCGGATTTGACCCTTTAGCGGGCCGGTTCTGGCCCCCGCGCCGCATGTTTGACACCCCTGGTTGAGATTGAGTCGATGACAAGCAAAGTATAGATTTAAATAGAACTTTTCACACATTATGTATAAACACAGCTTATAACCATCTCCTCGTGTTATGATGTGCACCACTTTCCTCATTAGTTCATTTTTAGAAGCCGTACATAAATTATTTTGACTTCACGGAGGCAGGAGCTCGTAAACTCCCGCTCATATCTCATATAATCATCAGTTAACAGCGTCTCATAACCACGAGTCATAAACGTTTATTAGGCGATCGGCTGAAATGGTCTTTACTCATTCTGCAGGTATCTCTGGACCAGTACCACATGGAGGAGGAGATCTACCAGATGTCTCTGCAGCGGGAACCTCGTAAGCCGGCGGTGAGCAGAGCACAGATCCGCACTGTTTTGTTTGAATATCCCAATTTTCCCTCTATCCTGTCTGGAGATGATGGAGGGTCCTTGGTTTTCACAGGACTGGAAGTCTTTGTTTTCTCTCATGACATTTTAATCCACTTTAGTAACCCTTCGTGCAGCAGCTCTCATTTTTTTCCCCTTCCTTTTGTTTGCGAGATGACAGCTTCTGCCTCCCTGGCTTCATATTGATCTCATCGGTCTTTTTTTTTTTTTTTCCATCGGCTGTAGCAGAACTCCAGCAGCCCCACCCCCGCTCCCGACCCCAAACCCACCATGATCGACGAGTGGGCCGTGTCGGTAAAGCCCAACACCGACCCGACCATCATTAAGAAACACATAGAGAAGATGGTGGAGGTAAGTCTCTCAGCTCCTCCTCGCTCTCCTCTGTCTCTGTGATAATTGTAACCTGTGGGGGTCCAGTGTAGCAGCACTGGAAGGAGAAGGGGGAATTATCCTCTCCAGCGCCATCTTGACACGATAACTGCAAAGAACTCTATGTCCAAAGACATGTAGTAATCTAACAGCTCAATTACAAGAGCTGGCAAAGTCACTTAAAAACTTTATAACTTTATTATAGGGATATTGTTATTCACATGAGTGCTTTTCCTATTTATTGCCAAAATTGCTATTTGGTCTGAATTTTAATGAGATAAGTAAAATTTACCCTTGATATTTCTAATAATGAATGAGTGGAAACACCATTTTCATTAGTTTAATATTTATTACCCCAAAAATGTATGAAATCTGTTCATTGTTGATTAGTGGTGTGATTTCTTATTGTTTTTGCATGTTTTGTCAGTTATTTTGCTGTCTTTATAGATAAAGTTTTTCTTCTATATGGTTTTCAGTACTATGACAGTGGTTCACTTGTTACTGGGTTACATCGCCATGGTAACACCTACCCTGCAGGTTATGTTATGAGATTAGAGATCACTGACCAGTCAATTCATTGAGGAAAAAAAGGAATCGGAAATGAGATCCTACAGGATCTCAGTGTAGAAGTGTTTGATTGCTCCGGCTTTCTATTTCTGCTTTGGTTTTCAAACAGAGCTTCTGACATATGGAGGGATCGCTTGATGACACCGAACACATGGTGACGATTTAAGCTCCGTTTTAATTGTGCGGTTTATTTTATTCCCAGTGACAGCTGACAGTGCAGATGATTTTACAGCCTGATTCACTGCAGACACCTGTGTGATGATAGCTGGAAATAAAAAAAAAGGAAAAAAAGAAAGTTGCAGTTGTTAGAGCAATGACACATAATAATCCGCACTGTTAATTAAAACCAAGAGTTGACAGAGCTCGCTGATAAGCAGCTTTGTGCCACTCGTCACCCAGGACGTCAATGTGAGGCTCGAGATAACGGACAGATATCCGGAGTGTGCTGAACACGCTCCGTAGTACACATGACGCGGGTAAAACACAACAATTCAGAAAGATTTACGCAACGTTATGTCGTGTTTTGTGAAAGTTTGTGATCCATAACGTGTAAATGCTTTGTGTGAGATGAGATCCAAGCAATAAATTGAACTGTAACTGATCTTCACCCTCAGTCGGTCTTCAAGAACTTCGACACCGACGGCGACGGACACATCTCCAGGGACGAATTCGAGGCCATTCGGAACAACTTCCCTTACCTCAGCAAGTTTGGAGAACTGGACAAAAACCAGTGAGCCCCTTATCATTTTCTGATCTAGAATCCACGCAGCTCCTGGCGTCAGGGCTCACCCCGCTTTGCTTTTTATTTTTCTCTCTCACAGAGACGGTATAATCAGCAGAGAGGAGATGGTGGACTACTTCATGAAAGCCAGCTCTCTGCTCAACTGCAAGATGGGGTTCATCCACACTTTCACCGAGGCCACCTACGTCAAACCCACGTTCTGCGAGCACTGCGCCGGCTTCGTGAGTGTGAACGCGAGTCACGCCTTTTTTTTTTCACTTCCAACCTCAGCCGACTGTGAAACTACTGCATCTGTAATACTCCATAAGTGGTTTCGAATCATAAACCTTTCAGACCCGCATGTAGGTCTTGAACACATATTGATTCTTCGCCGTGCCTGCTTTTGTGCTTTCAAATGCATCGATTTTCTTCCCCTGACCCCAACGATCGATGGCACGCGTCATAGTTTGTTAAAAAAAAAAAAGGTCAAAGGTGAGTCACGCCGCACACATGGACTAACTGCACTTCATTAATTGTCTCAGCAGTCACCGCAGCACATTCTAGCCTCATCTCTCAGAGGTTCCTCCTGTCAGGCCTGGGCAATGCCAATTACATTGAGCTATAGCCACATGCTGCTCAAGATGCATTCTGGGAACTGGTGTGGACGGTAATTGGGGAAGATGATAACCTTCTCTATGGCAATGTTACATCTGTGTGTGTGTGTGTGTGTCTCCTCTGGCCCTTAACATTCCCTTAAGGAGCCCACTGTTATTTACACAGACAGTGAGTCAGCGCTCAGCTTTAATAAGAACAGGAGTGGACACCGAAATGACAAGCATATATGCTGCATATATGCTAGAAGCGGGTCCTTAAAAGAATCCTAGAATTCATTGTGCAGGCATACATTTACAGTTATTTAGTCACACACTCACAAACACAAACACGCATTCTCCAGGGAAGGCTCTGGCTCCTCAAACCGTCATGAGGGGAAACTCAGAATAGAGAGCAGGGAAAGATAAGGACTCTAGCGGTTTGCTTCTTCCACTGAATATGTATGTGTGTGTGTGAGGGTGTGCGCATGTGTGTGTATGTGTGTGACAGATGCAGATACACCAGCCACTTCCTCATCTGCCTGCTTTGTGCTTTCCTCTTGGCTGCAGTGCAAAAACAATATTTTCGAGGCAGCCCATTTTTCAGCACTTGTGTCTGACAAAGTGGAGCTGGGCCTCCTGTAAACACTGCAGAGTTCACTCACCTCCAGTGTCTCGCATGGATCTTCATAATCTTCCGCTGCTTCGCCCCGCACCCACCTCTGGCCTTACATCCAACTAAAACGCGAAGGAGTCGCCGCCTGCATCCAAAATGCCACACTAACATACTATTTAATACAGTATGTGTGATATGTTATAGGATGACCACAACTTTAGTGTCAACCCAGTAGTATATGAGGTGCCTGCAACAGCATAAATATCTCACAATAAAACACATGATAAAAATCAATATGACAATCTGTAATGCTTCAATTGTATTTAATGTATTTTTTAGATTATATCAGACTTTACTAGGGCTGCACCTAACAAATATTTTGATAGTGGTTTAATCTATTCATTATTAAAATGTTAGATTTGACTGGAACCCGGAAATTTCTTCTTGTCAATGAATAGATTATCAAAATAGTCGGTTATTAAAGTTGGCACCCAAGCGACTGCAGCCCCAGACTTTAGGTTGGAACACGTTGCCATGGTTACCTAGTATCTAACCAGCAGAGAGGCTCTCTGGAAGTGACTTGATAAATTACAGCTTAGTGTGTCCGAAACAAAAGATACCACTCTATATTTACACAAAAGTATGTTGAAAAATAGTACAACTAATTGGTATCTGGAGCAGAGCTCATGAATTTTGGATGCAGCCTCTGTTTGTCTGTACGGCTGCGACCAAAACCTCAGTAGCACTGCCTGCTAACCACACCACAGTAGTAGCTTCTATGTCGGAATTTAGCCAATAGAAAACACAATTCGGGCATATTACAGCCCCGCCATCTTGCCCCTCCTGGTGACTTCTGGAATAGCGCAGTGTGGTTGGCTTGTGTGCTGCAAAATATGACCGTATGGCGAAAACCAACCAAAACAAACCAAAGAAAGTTCGTGACTCTCTGATTTCATTCTGTGGCGCAGCGCCACACAACGGTCAGTATGTTAAATGTCAGTTAATATGACATTTCAGATGTAGACAGAAACTCGTTAAATTTTAGAAGTGACCAAGCGCTTGGCCCATTCCAAGCAGGGCACTGCAATAGTTTGTATATATTTATAGTAAAGGCAGACGGATGAGTTGATTTAAATACACAAAACGAGAAGACAAAGAATCAAACGTGAGTGTTCTCCATCTCAGGAGGACACAGCCGGTTTGTAGCTGGAGGCTCAGCACACTTCTAAATGACAGATTGCAGAGTGTGATGCACAAGGCTCTTTGGGCTTTTGACAGTCTCGCTTTATAGAGTCAAATCTCCCGTTTCCTCTATTACCGCTGAAGTATTCATACAGTGTGACAAAGGCTCCCCGTGACTTAAAAAAAAAAACACGGCAGTCAATTAGAATACATTCATTTTCTCTCACGGGGGAAATATGTCTCCTTTTTTTTTCCCCGAGGCAGTCTGTCAATGCGATCTGTTCCGCAACAAAAGCAGCGCAATCAGCCACTTTTATTGTTTTTGGGAGCGATCGTACCCGGCGATGGATTTCCAGAGTCCAAAATGGATTTTGTTTGGGTGACCTCATCCTTCCAGGTTGCATATTTTGGCAGCAGAGTGCTGCGCCAAAACAAATCTGTTTCCAGTCCCTGTAACTTCAGCCACGGATGAGTCCTGTTTGCAGCCATTTTTTATATATATATATATATATATTTTTGGTCTTTTCATGTTCCAGTCGAGAAAACACAATGTACCGGACTGAAACGGCAGCTGTGCAGTCACGTGTTGGGCCTGCAGCGCATCAAGTTGATTAATTGCGATAGATGATGACACACATTCTTTCGGGAAACATTCTTATTTGCATTTTTTAATAGCACTACACTAAATATAAAGCTATAGCCAGGAGACAATTAGGCCGACTGGAGGCTACAGTGCCTCTTGAGGGAAAAGTGGTATTACACAACAATGCTTTAATTGCATTGGTGAAGCTGCAACACAATAAATAAAGGTATGTGACACCGTTTTGATAGGTAAAGTTCATTTACTTAGATTATGCTAAAACCGCACACACCGCACCTTTGAAACAAGCCGTCAGGACTTTCTGTGCCTTCCCATTCACAGACATTTAAATCAGAGGAGAAGCTCATTAAAATTAACGAGACAGACAAGAACACCCAACTTCTTTCTAGAGCTCCAAAAGGGAAGCTTGAGAGAGGAGATTTAAATCTATGCTGAAAGAATATTGGCACTTAAAACTACAAATATAACCCAGTGTATGCGCTCAAATAAAACCCAGCAAAAGTGTAGGATACGAAACCTTTAATTAATGAGCTTTAGAGGTGCTTGGCAGGCCAATTTTGTTACCACGCTAGCTGTTTCCCCCCTTTCTTTACGCTAAGCTAGGCTAACTGTCAGTTGACTGGTTTTGGTGGAGTGGTTTCTAATTTTTCATTAAACTTGTCAAGAAAGCAAATTGTCAACCAATTTATTCCCACTTTTCAATTAGCCACAGCTCTGACTTTTTAAATTAATTATATCAATTTGCCTATAGAGCATAACAATAGCTCATAGGATTCAAATTCATTCATGTGCCAAAGTATTAAGATCTAGGCTTAAAACATAAAAAAAAATGCTCAATGGATACTCGGTGAATAAAAACTGAAAACTGAAGTTCACAGGTTCTGTCGCCAGATATTTCAAAGCGTCCTGTGAAAAAGAGGCTACTTTGCAAGCGGAAACTTTCCTCGGCGTGTGACAACCAGTCACTTCCAAGTAATTTCTGTCTGTCTGCAGGAACCGATGGTGACGTGATTGTTCTCGCTGTCGCACGTCTGGTAGGAAAAGATAGAAGGACTCGGTTTAGACATCACTGATGTAGTCTGAGCTCTTTTCTTGAGAGAGAATAATCCTTGAGAATTGCCCGCGCTTGTCTCCGAGAGTAAGGAAACATCATATACTAGAATGGTGATAGAGTGCCAAATAATTCTTAGATTAATAGTGTTTTAGCATCAAAGAAACAAAGCGTCTCCTGTTTGTGGCGCATTGTGTTTTACAGTCTACGGAGGCAGTAAAGGTCAGCCAGTGTAGGCAGAGCTGTGATGATAGTTGTATTTAGATGTTGGGCTCGTAACCGACTTCTCTTTGTTGTGGAGCCTCTGGCTGTGTTTGCGATTTCCCACTGTTCCTGTGTGTGTGTGTGTGTCTGTATTCATGCATCGAGGTTTGCATCTGTGGTATTAAGGCGTGTGTGAAGAGGTCAGGGTATTTTGTGCCCCTTCAGATGTGCCAGTGCAGTGTGTGATCTCCAGCTCGGCCCTTTCATGTCATTGTTCCCCCACCGTCTGCGCGCCCCCCCCGCGTCCCGCTTGATCCTTCCGCCGCCACCCCCCTCCGCCCCCGCCCGTCCCGCCAAACCTCATCCCTCGCCCCCTTTCATTTCCTCCGTCTCTCACACTTTACATCTCTTTCTGTTCCGTCGCGCCGCCGTTTTCTTCATCAGCTTTTCGCCAGACGTCGGCAGAGAACAAGACGTGGACTACATGGGTGTTTTAACATGTTTTAGCCCATTAACTGCTAATTGTGTATACTTTATTTTTTACTGCCAGCCATTTTCCAAAGCACATGTTTGCAGAGTAATTTCCTTCCTTTTTAGAGGGTTATTGGTTTCTATTCATTTCAGCTGGAAAGCAAAGTCAGACATTAGATAATACACAAACAATGATTATGCAAAGGGAACACTATGAAAATAAAAATGTGGATTTTGATTAGTGAAAGTGAACAAAGCAGCTGTTTATCCTAAAAAAGAAAAGTCACACTTTTATTTACCACCATGAGTTGTAAAATGAATAGAAATGCATTAGCATTAGTGCATTAGTCTTCTGATGCAATGAGCAAACACATTGTTCCATTAGAACACTGGACTGATAGTTGCTGGAAATGGGCCTCTATACACCTATGTAGATATTGCACCATTAGCAATGTATAGAGTGTATTTCTGATTAGTTTAAAGTTATCTTCATTGGAAAAATATTACTTTTCTTTCAAAAAATAAGGAAAATATCTATGAGGCCCCAAACTTTTGAATGGTAGTGTAAACTACCAAATATGTACTGGTTCCAGCTTCTTCAAACATACTGATTTAATGCTTTTATTTGTCATTTACGTCTCTTATTTTATAATTTCAAAGCTATCAAGTGATTATTTTATGATGAAAAGTGTTAGTAGCAGCTCTGGAATGAAGGAAACTTGATGTTTTACGATTATAAGTGTCTGCAGCTTTAACTTTCTGGTAATGATTCATAGCAATGAGTTGAACCACTATGCATACACATGATATTGAAGAAAATCTCACTCTAAGAGTAAGAAGAACATGTTATATTTTAAGTCTTTATGTATTTGGGCATATTAGGTCAATTAAGACAACCTCACTAACTTTTAACATTCCTCTTGGCTTCAATTTCTTTTCCTTTCTTTCTTTTTTATATAGATATGGGGTTTCTTCAAGCAAGGCTACAAGTGTAAAGGTAAGAGAGCAAATTATTGCTTTTGTGAGGATGTGTCAGTTTATCTGTGAACAGTTTTTTATAGAAACAAACTACTGGGCCAATTTTTGTAACACTCAGTGGTAGGTCCGGCCTCTTTTACAGTAACGTTGTTCCACTTCTGCTGCACAGAGGGTGATGCTTCAAAGAATTAGCGATTCTTTTTAACACCATCGATTCACACACACACACTGTCTGAAGATAAAGATCCACAGAGTTGGAGTGCTGAGTAAATGTCATCAACACAGAAAACCACAGCCAATATATCAATTTATCTTTTACTGCCCATGCACAAAGCTCCTGCTTCAGCAGGAATGGCTCCATCAGCTGACGCCACACTATACACACACAATGCACAATTATTTATTAAGTCTCCCAGCAGACCAGTGTTTGAAGAAGCTGGTTAATTTCACAAATGTACATACACACAGGCGAGCAACCTCCGACACCTCCTTCTCATTCGCAGTCATTAACGCCTAACACACACTCCCAGCTTCCTCCTCCTCCCCGTGTGTGTGTGTCTGTGCTGATTCTAAAATTAAGTTGTGATAATGTGCAGACATTCGTTGCTGTAAATAAGTTAGACTGCATATGTTTCCCTCCAGATGTCGAGCAAAAAAAAAAAAAAAAAAAAAACTTCTGAAATGTTGCCAAACCCTAAAAACGTGAACCATTGCAATCTCCATCTGCCGGAGTCTTTTTAAGCAGTGATTGATCGCAACTCATTCTTATCAATGGGAGATGTTGGAGTTGGCCAATATTTTCCAGGCCCGATTTCATCACTATGTCGATTGTTCAACAAATTAGTTTCCATAGCAAACTAATCATGAAGTTTGCTATGTCCCTGTACCTTTTAATGTGTTTTTCATTCAGATTCATTCATTTCTAGTTTAGTAACTGACACTTAAATAGATTGGAAGTTATCATCGATCATTTTGCATAGCAACTATATTGGGGCCTTTGAGGTTTACTAGCAGTGTTTGTAGTACTGTCTTATTTCTCTCTTTTTAAAGTGGTAATTCATTTTCCTCATAAAAAAGACATGTTCTACTTTAAAGCACCAGTGGGTAATATTTTAGTGACATCTAGTGGTGAAGTTGCAAATTGCAACAGAGTAATAACCCTTCCTCTTCCAGTATAAAGGTTCATTCTAAGCTAAAACTAATTAAAATAAAACTATTATTATAGGATTATACATTCTATATTCCATTTCTGTCATGTCTGTTCTCGATCAGTGGTTCTCAAAGTGGGGTCTGGGGACCCCCTGGGGTCCTTGAGGGTGGGCCAAGGGGTCCCCAGAAAAAAGGAGAATCGTTTATTTTCACTATAATCCCATCCCAAATCCTTTATCATATTATTTTCACTTTGCACATGAATTCATTTAAGCTCAAATTCTATTTAGCATTTTATAGACTAAGGTGGAAATGCAGAGAGAAATAAATGGGGGGATGAATATATAATGATGAATATATAAATAAATAAAGCAAAAATCTTATCAGATGGGGTCCATGTCCTAGTTTTTGTGAGTTTAAGGGTCCTTAACATGGAAAAGTTTAAGAACCACTGCTCTAGATGACATTCAATATTTCACACTTAAAATTAACCATTAAAAAATCAGTTTTTCTCCAGAACAATTGCATAATAAAGCTATAACTCTTATTAAAACAGAAGAAACACACTATTATGATTGCTGCAAAAGAAGGAACACACACACAGATTCACTCATACCCTCATAAACTCCACTCTGAATGAGGGTATGTCTGTGAGTGGGACTGTGAGTGTTTTCCGGCCTGTTCTAGTGCATTAATGAGACCAGAGGACGTCAATGAGAGCCCCACAGCTATTCATCCCCATTACTGGGAGGTAGAGCGATCTGCAGGGACCTAATTGAAATGAATCACCGACCACGGCGCAGGAGCGCGCTGTGTTTTGGGGCGGCAGACTTTACAATCCTATGATTTAAGAGGCATCTCAGCGTTGCCACAATAACAGTCCCCTAACCTACATATTATATTAATATGATTCACGCGTAGATTCTGGTACTCGTATCGAGACGAGAAGAAAAAAAGAGCTTGTGTGTGCCAGCGTCATGATAACAGCATGTCTTAATACCTGTAGCTCAGCATTGAGAAGAACAGGTATTGATCACCAATAGGGAACCAGGGTCAAGCTAATTTTGTAGAAAGTTTTGAGTATTTACCAGTGGGTTGAAGTTAAATAATCCTGTAGCTGTCATCTTTCCCTCTGTCTGACCCTTCAGCCTGCGGGGTGAACTGCCACAAGGCGTGCCGGAGCCGCCTGGCCGTCGAGTGCCGGAAGAGGACCAAGAGCATCAGCCACGAGACGCCGCCGGCCCTCCAGGCCAGATCCTTCAGCTTCCCTCCGCCTGCCAACACCCCGCCGAGCCTGCAGAGCACAGGTGAGTGGTGTCCAGAGGCAGCGGGACGCTTAGTGTGGCCATAAACCCATAAAAAAAGACTGGGGCACCCAAAACGTTTCATAGGCCTGGCAGACATTTGTGCTACATTCAAAAAGAAAACCTGTGGGAGCAACATTGATAATAAAAGCACAGTTTTTTTTAAGTGTTATTGTCTTTGAACCCATTTGAAATTGTCACAACAGCAGATTTCAACACACTTTGAACATACAAACACATAATTTCACACATGAATCTTAAAGACTCGTGTGAAATTTGTTCATATGACTGACTCATACTTGTAGCTTTAAGTCCCTAGTTAAAAAAAGGGAATAATTTATTTTCACTATAATTACATAATGACAGAATGTAGAACCATTTGAATAGAAAACTGCCGTAATATAAAATAATTAAATGTATTTAATTCAGTAGTATTCATTTCCTATCATGTGTGCATTAATTTCCCTTTGCACACGAATTTATGTAATTTCAAGTTTTATTTCCCGTTTTAACTATTGAGGTGAAAGGAGTTGAACGAATACATAAATAAGAACTTTTAAAGTAATAAATAAAATGGAATGTCAAATAAATGGGAAAATAATACACAAATATTCATTTTATGAATTAATTAAATGGAAAATAAATCAATAAATGTGGACATTTACTGGTATATTTTTATGCACTGAGTCATTATTTATTTATTCTTGATTATAGCAGTTTCAGTCTTCCATCATTTTGGCCTCGGGTTTCCTACACTCCTGTTATAAAATATCTAAAAGCCCAAATCTGATCAGACGGGGTCGGAGTCTAGTTTTTGTGGGTTTAAGAGTCCTTGACATTAAAAAGTTTGCTAAAAAACTCGAAATCAATGACTCAGACGCACTCTTTTCCTCTCGCAAACCTCCCGTGTCTGTACTGCTACTCCTCCGCTGTCTGAAGGGTGCTTTTGTCTTCCTCGGAGCACGCGGGGCACTGACATTTGGAAGACATTCTCAATCGATAAGAGATTGATTTGCAATGGAAATGTGACCGGCCCCACAACAGCGAGGGCCCGTGTCTCTCACAGATGCGGCGTTTTCAATCAGACACGAGCAGAAAGCGGCGCCCCGCGCGGCTCAGCGTGAACCCGCTTGTTCGCCGGGTTCCAGACAAGGCCCCGGGGGCGCAGCCTCGCAATTCATTAACTTTTTCGGTAGCGGTTTGCATTTGCATTCGATTTGGGCGAACGACGCCTCGTTTTCTCAACCTCGCCTTCTCTGTCTGTGCCAGTAATTGCCGAAGAGGATCTGGAGGCGGTGGAGGAAGGAGTGTTCGACGTCCACCTATAACCAGGTGAGAGAGGAGAAAGGAGAAAAGTCCTCCTGTCACTTTCCCTCACACCGTTCACTGCATTTCAAACGATGATTGTTATTGACGTTTCTGATGCGCCTGCTCATCTTCAGGGTTCCTTAGAGATTTATTTTCTTTTTACTTGACTTAATTACATTTATTCCCCCCTGAGCTTCCCGGTGTCCTAGAAAGTGCATCGTGTGCTGAAGTAACATCAGCTCTGTCTCTCTGGAACCAGAAAACCTATTTCGTCCACATGCAGGTTGCAAACTGACGTGCATGTGTAGAAATCCGGGGCGGTTCCCCTTTAAAATTCATCAATCAAGCATTTTGAGACATTTGTGACACATACAGGATAAATCAGGTAAAATAAAAAGTGCCGCTGGGCAGATTTTTGAATGTTTCCCCCTTGTTTTTTTTTTTTTTAGCCTTTTTCTGCTAAGCTAAGCCGCTGCAGGCTTTAGCTTCATAAGTAGCACAACGGGGCATCGATCGTCTCGTCTGACTCCGGGCGAGGAGGCGAACGGCTGCTTTTTGATGTCATGTCCCGCTCCAAAACCTTTTTAGCCTGTGACCTTTAAAACAAAGCAGAGAGCAGAGCCTACTTACAGCCTCTCTCCACACAGCTCTGCAGAAGAATGGAATGAATGAGCTGCGGCCAATCAGAACAATCATCGCTTTATAACACTTTATAATATCCATCATCTATAAATGGTAAATTTATGGTTAATGGTTGATAAAGATGTGTAGTGCATCTATAAACATTACTGTAAATTACCAAATAATAGGTGTATATTTTAATAAATAACTGCTGGTTCCAAATAAACTATTAAAAAACAACAAGGAAGTAGACGTGAGAATAAAAGGTACGACATGAAATTCGAACTTTCTGTTATAAAATATGCAGATGAAAACTCTGTGAGACGTTTAACTACAGCACTGTAATCGTACTTTCTGCGGTAGTCTTACCGGTTTAATAAAAGAAATTGAGCATATTTTTCAGTTTTTCTGAGCAAGATTTTTATCAGGATGGAATTAATGTCCTGTTCCAAATTGCCGTCTGGTCTCATATAAACACCTGATCTGTTAAATGACTGAAACAATTAAACACTAGGGCTATTGTTTTGCTAATTTACAGTAAATTGGCTTTTTCAAAACCTACTAAACCTTTAAATCGGTATCAATGCTTTACAAAGCACTTAATAATCAATAAGCCACTAAATATCAGCTGCAACTTTATAACAGCCAGTCAAATCATGTGAATAGACAGTTTATTAACGTCAACTACAGTTTATTAATCATTTATAAATGGTTATTATAAGGTTTTACCCAATCATTAAACAGCAGTTTAACCTGTATTTTGCGAGGATAAAAAGCTTTGAGAGAGGAGACCATATATATTGTATATAAAGTGACTCTGCCACTGCATGCACGCTCGCGTCACACGTGTTATGTCGACGCTGTCAGCTCGATGAGGCCGGTGACAGTCTCTACTTCTCTATTTTAGAATCCCTCCTACGGCTGGTGTTGCAAGGAGCCAAGACGGCGGCTGTCGGGGGGGAGGGGAGGGGGTGGTGGTGAGAGGAGAGCCAGACACAGAGCGCTGCTGCAGTACGTCAGCTCTCACAGCCCTCGGCAGCGGGGAGAAACTGCACTGAACACAAGCCGGGAAAAAACCCACATGCTGCCACACAGCGGACACACGCCACTGCTGCAGCGGCGGCGGCGACGACGCCCACTCCACCACCCTCTCACACGAATGTGACGACCAACGTGAATGGAAAAAAGTCTTTGTATGATATATTTTTGTTGTTAACGTAAAATCTCTGCATTTTGACTACATGTCCGTGCTATTATATTACAAGGAAAAAAGAAAAATCCACAAAATTGTATTTTGCAGGTGGAATGTTAAAGTCTGTGGTGTCTATAAGTGCTGCAGGTTCCTTTTTTCTTTTTTTTTTTTTTGTTCCTTCACGACACAAAAAGAGGTGCTTTCACTGCCGAGAATGTACACCTGCCTCCCAGACTGAGCTACTTCCTTCTACTGGTTCGCGGCCCTGCTTTTCCGGGGGGGGGGGGCCAGCGACAGGACCGATCTCGATGTCAGATGTAATATCGTCGATTCCGTGGTGCCCGTCTGAAGCGTAACTGCAAAACCTACCATATCGGACCGACCGCAGGCTTCGAAACAACGCTATGAATCTTTCGTCATGTTTACCTGGATATCAGTGACTGGTCCTGTAGTTGTTGCCGTGGTGTGTTTTTCAGTACTGTCTTGTGCCGGTGCACTGATAGATGATCCGTCCTCTCGCAGTGCTGTGAATGTAGCAGAAACGGTGAAATGCTGCTGCCAGATGAAGAGCTCATCTTCTTGAATAAATGTGTTGACAGAAAAAGAGAGAGAGATGGAGCAGGAAACTAACGTCTCACCGCTTCCTGTGCTGGTCTGAACCGTTATTAGTTTTTGAGTGAGCTCATAATCAAAAGAATAATACCAAAAAAAACAGAAGTAATGAGGCTTTTTTTCATTTGACAGCAGCATATATATATATATATATATATATAAAACCATTTCCCTGAGAATCTGTTTTGATGCAAGCCGTATTTTTTTATCCCGCATGCTTTATATTCTCCGGCCAGACGTCTCCTTTTTTTTTTTCCTTCCTTTAAATGTAGCACGCCAACTTATCATTTATTTAGGAAACATGAAGTCTCTTGAAAATTCCAGATAGAGGAAATCAGTAAATGTTTTTTCTTTGTTGTTGCTTTGTGCCTGTGGAGAGATTTTTTCGCCTTGTGAGTGCCATATTACTAACTGCTGGTTTGTCAGTGAATGAGACTCCTGACATTGCTGGTATTTATTTTTTTTTCTGTATAAACTGCTAAAACCGCTGCCGGTGTCGCTCCCTGCTTGACGAAGGATGTTTGTTGTAATTCTGTGAATGAATCTTTTCACACCGATGTCTTGCTGCTCCCTGGGAAAAAAAAAAAAATCCCCCCCAGTATTAAATGCTGCAGGCATCACTCTGATGTATGTCTAATGTTTTCGGTGAGAATTTGTGTGACTAATAAGAATGATGCAGAGGAGGAGAAAAAAAAAGAAAAAAAGTTGTGTCTTCTTTTTTTTTGCTGCAATTCAATCAGCCACATTACTCATTGATGTTCCTTTGGTTTCATTTAAACTTGAGCCGGAAATATTTTCAGCTTTCAGCAGCTCCTTTTGATCTGTTTTACTTGGAGTTTTTAAACCCATTACCACTAATGCCTGTAATCCCAGGTGAAAGACAACAATTTAGCTGATTCATTGAAGAGCTACTCTCTGGGTTGAGGAAAAACTCTGCAAATCTTTGCTTATTTAAACCGTTTCCAAACCAATTAGTTCCTCTGAAACACTCAAAGCTGTTTTTTCTTCTTCTCCCCCTTCCCTTCATGAGCTTCTTTTGACATTTTCCGAGGTAAGTCCCATCCAACAGCAGTGATAATGAAATGATTGTGGAGCCGAGATCCTGTCCCTGCGAAATAGCTCGGCTGAATAAAACATGAGACACAGAGGTCCAACACTGAGGCAATATTGCTTTATAGCAGGACTCGTAGAGCAGAAATCTGTGTAGAATACCACCTAGAGTAGCCCAGAGCTCATTGTAGCTGCTTGATGCGACTACATCATATCCTTACTCCATCCCTTTTCTTAAAGAAAGCACCAGATCCTAAAACCGATCCATCCAGACGTTGGAGTCAATTCTCCCAACTCCTGCCATCCTTACAGCGTCCACACCCAGACATTAATAACCAGCCGTGAATGAGCCTCGTAGTCAATGCCACATCTAATTACTCTCAGAGATGAAGTCGCCCAGGCCTCTGATTGCCCGGCTCCCCCCCCACGTCCGTGCGTCCCGCTCAATGGGAGGACATTGATCCGCCTATATCCAACCTCGGAGTCGGCTCATATCTCATCCAGCGCTATGATACGGCTTAAACGCTCTCATGTGGGAACCCGGCGAATGAGCTGATGAACTACGGGGGTGATGCGTTCATAACTCGGCCTATCGACCCCCCCCAGTCACGTGTGAGTCAGGGCCACGGTTTACGTCCGTCAAGGAAACCACAAGGGCTGCCGTGAAACACGAGGGAATTCACGTTAACGGACGTTTTGGATCTTTACTCAAGCGTCCCCGGCGTGCCGAAAAACACAGCGGCAACTTCCGCGCAGGAGGGATATGCGCCCGGAAGCAAACAAACGACCTCCTTGCCGTTAGGCGACACGCGAGGCAATGTTCCTGCGAGCAATAAAATCTATTCTGAAAACCCCTCAGATTTGTATCCTCGCCCCAATGGTGGTCGATACAGGATAGACAAAAAAAAAAAAAGAAAAGCTGGAGCCACGTCGTAAACCTGACACACCGACGTAATATCCACTTTGAAATATGACCCTCCCTATATATCTCTGACACTTTTTTTTTCTTTCCCCCCTTCTCCACGGCCTATACACGATTTGTGCCTTAAAGTGTGTGTGTGTGTGTGGTCATCGCCTGCTGGAGCATTGAACGTCTCTTTTTAGCCCGGTGATTGATACCTCCCATTCAGCTATAGAAAAGCACACAGCCATTTAGCCGGCAGCCTGAGCGATATTGATCTGAAAAAGTCTGAAATGAGGGGAAATTGAATAGCGCGGCGGCTAATTACATAGTAATGAAGGCAGGAGGGAAATAACCTCACACATTGTTAGAACTATCAGACTGCGACCTTGATTGCGAGGAAAAGGGAAGATTTGGGGCCCTGATAGCCGTAACCCGTTGGAGCCTAGATGTCATTGGGCCCATCAACAGATGGCACGGCTCTATAGTGCCGTGCAATTAGAAAGAAATTGCAACGCACACCTCGCTGATAGGCCATAGAGACGGCTATTTATGCCAAGGATATTGGCAGTAAGGCGTTTTAGCAGCTATAGATATACATTAACGGTTATCATGGATGGAGGAAAGGTTTTGGCTCAATGAGTAACTACATGCAGTATCGATTTGTTTGAGCAGCGGATCACGCTTAGATTTCCTCTTGTAAGACTAATGAGCAGATTATTGATTTGATGTTCACTCATCAAAAAGCAGGACGGGAGCCAAGCTCTCGCTATGATTTCACGTCTGCTCGTCTCTCTCTCTCTTTTTTTTTTTTTTTTTTAATTTTTGAACCCACCATGACACCTTCATCTGCAATGCCGTCCCCTTGTGGTGCACTGACTGCAAGCATCTGGAGCTCTTAACCTCAAAAAAGGAGAGGGGGGGGAGTCGTGGCTGGGGTTTTCCACTTGGTGGCAGTGTTGAGCTGTTTAAACGGGGCCCGAGATATGAGGAAACTTCCTCCCAGGAAGGTGGGAACGCTGCCAGTGATGTGGCAGAGGAAAAAAAAAAAAAAGAAAAGAAAAGAAACAACACACACACAGCCACTGTCAGGGTTTATGGTGAATCACAATGCAGCGTCACAATGCAGATAACGGCACTACGTTTCTCTGTCGTTTATATGTTACTTCCCATAAAAATCAAGCCCGATGCATATGCAGGACCAGATACGTGCCATAAATCAGATGGAACGTTTTTTTTGCTCCCTGTGTATTTTTCATAAAGTGACATTCCTCCCTCACCCACACACACGCTCGCACAAACACACATAAGCCGGCGTCCAAAAAAAATCACTGCTGCTGCTGCTGCAACGCCTCGTGTGTGCATGCTCTCGGTTGTGTTAATTTGGGTGCATTTTTTTTTTTTTTAATAAACAAAAGAAAAGATAATTGTACCGAATCAACATCGTAACCGACTCAAGGTAATCATAATAATGAATAAATGAAATCGAGGGGATGTGAGCTCTTGTAGAAGCGCCTTTAGCGCTCAGCCTGTGTCTTATCTGGCTCCGTCTACGCTTAAGAAAACAGTCTCGCACGAAGTCGGAAAGGCGCCGCGCTAGATGGCCTCGGCCTTAATTACATTAAGCTCGTTGCCGACTCTGGCGAAGCACTCAGCACTGCAGGGGGCCCGGAATCCCCATTAGACTAGAATCAGTTATGATGAGTATTACTTTAAGGAAATTTAACTTGCGCCAAAGGAACCCAGTGGGGAACGCGACCGGGACCTGTTACCCAACGTTGAAAAATGAAGCGCTCGCCGTCAGGTCAAATACTGCGGGGTCAACGGTTAAATGACCCCCCTGAATTAAAGAGAACAAGAGGCGATAACCGGGGCTGGTATACTTTCTTTAAACACCTTGTAAAAGTCAGTCTGTGAAGCCTTAAGAGGAAGGAGTGGAGACAAATAGCGGATCTTGACACATAGCCTCGCTGCCGCTAATAAATATGATCCTGCCTATGAATATAAAGAGAAGGAGATACCTGCCAGCACGTCACCTGTTCTTTCACTCTGCATTTAGAACAGAAAGAGAAGTCTCATTTAGCCGTCGACGGCATCAAATCAAGTTACCGCGGCCCGGGGGGATTGACGCGAAATCGATGGCGCCGCATCTGCAGCTTGGGCCGGCTCGCGTGTTTAAAATTCCTGAAGCTGCAGGACAAGGGGGGGAGGGAGGAGGGGGGGGGGGGGGGGATCTGAGGGAGAGAGCTGAAGCTCTGCAGCGAGGCGAGAGTGTGTTTTTGACTGATGGACCCGTAGATCGTATCTGGTGACCCGGACGTCAACGATAGCCGCGCGCCTCAGACTTATCTGCAGTACAACCTTCACAGCCAGGTCGCCGCTGTTGTCAGAGGAGTTCCCTCCCTGGGATAAAAAAAAATAAAAAGGGAAAAGAAAGACAATAAGCTTGTCCCCGCGCTTACTTTATAGTCACCTTCAGTTCCTGGTTTCTTTCTTTTTTTTTTCCCCCCTTTTAAAGATTAAATCCATTTTTTGCTGCATATAACATCCCAGCTTTGGGGGGTATTCATGAAAACACAATGATAGGCTGTGCATAAATGACTATAATACAGAGCTTTTTTTTTTTCTTCTTCTTCTAAAAGCAGGCTATCATCTCCCTGAAAGGTGAGTCATATTCCAGCAACGAACGCATCAAACACCCTCCTTTCACTCCTCAATAATCCAGTGATTGCTTGCTTTTTGTTTGATGTTACTTCGTATATTACTTTAGTTGATTTATGACCGGAGGACACGAATTTGTTGTTTTCGTCTCGTTCTGGGCATTTTTCTATCCTTGCTCTGTACTTTTTTTTTTTTTGGCACATGCGTCACATATTCTATAAAGTGACACTGGAGCACTGAGCAAAATATGTGAAAGCTTGGTGTTGGCTAACACATTAATGGCAGATGAGTGATTCTGGAGCGGCTCCGTTGGCCATCAATTTGGTGTTCAGGAGGCCAAAATGTGTTGCGCATTATTCAATTCCAGATTTGGTTGATTCACGGTTGGCCTCTATTGGTCAAAGTCCAACTTTTTAAATCCAATCCCAGTATGTTACCCTCTCAAATCAACTGCTACTGCCCTGCTGCCTGTGGCCAGCTCCCAGCCAAATAACTCACTGAACCCCAGCGGAAACTTATCCTGGATTATTAGATGCAAGAATTAGTTGTTAAATGATGCATGTGGCGTATATTTTCCCGTGGACCCCGAGCGCACGGTATAAATTCCAAATATATGAGCTTCCACCGCATTTGGGGTTTTCAAGTAAACAGCAAAACAGCACTGTAAATATTTTGGGTCCGCAACTTATCCTTCTATACTGGGAAAGCTCTGATGTAGCCAGAGGCTCTTCTTTTTAATCTGGTGTCCAGCAGGGGTGAAGGAAGCCATCAAGCTCTAGCAGGAGGCCTCTTGGGTTTGGATAGCCCAGGGAGATCTGCACAGCAGCTGCAGTCTAGTCTGGCCTCACCGTACCTGCCACGGCGCCCAGAAAAAAGCTGCAGCTGCTGCGGCCGCGGTGCTGGTCGAGGGAAAATAAAACTAGCGTGGTGGAAAAAGTTTGGGATGCCACGGGGGGAAACGGACATTTCGTTGGCCTCGACGATGTTCTGGCAAACCTTCAGACAGCTGAGGAGGAAGAGGCAACTGCTGACCTCGACTGGGCGTATAGTCGATGCCAGCAGACGGAAGGAGCTAACACTCTTTCAGCGGAGGAGGCGGAGCAGGAGGCCTTGGTAGAAACTTGCCCGTCGCTCTGGTAGAGGTCACTGAAGTAGTTAAAATCTCAGCAGGGTTTCTGTGATCAGAGGGAGAACCTAGGTCAGACTCGGAGCACATCGGAGGATCAGATATCCTGTCTTGGCTGGGAACAGGGTCCGTCGGCTATTCCGACATCCCCTTAATATGACTTATCTTTATTCTAACATCCCTTTATATTACATGTCTCTATTTAGACACTTTTAGTATAGCTGTTTCACACATCATCTTTTTTTTGAGAGTTGTGATAGTCTACACAGGCACGTCTCTGGTCTCTGTCAGGCTGCTGACCATGGTGATGAATGGAGTAGATAGATAGATAGATAGATAGATAGATAGATAGATAAGTACCTAGGTAGGTACGTACGTAGATAGATAGGTAGGAAAGCAGATGTGTAGGTAGGACAGTAGACAGGAAAGTAGATATAGATAGGTAGTTAGGTAAGTACCTAGATAGGTAGTTAGGTAGGTAGGTAGAAAGTAGATAGATAGGTAAGTACCTAGGTATGTTTGTAGGTAGGTAGATAGATAGGTAGGAAAGTAGATAGAAAAGTAAGTAGGTAGTTAGGTAGGTAGGAAAATAGATAGGTAATTAGGTAGGTAGGTAGATAGATAGGAAAGTAGATAGCTAGGTAGGAAAGTAGATAGGTAGGAAGGTAGATAGATTAAATACCTAGGTGGGTATGTAGGTTGATAGGTAACAAGTAGTTCGATAGGTAGATAGGTCAATAGGAAAGTATCTAGGTAGGTAGATAGGTAGGAAAGTAGATGGGTAGGTAGGAAGGTAGATAGATTGCTAGGTAGGTGGATAGATAGGTAGGTAGGAAAGTAGATAGGTAGGAAGGTAGATAGATTAAATACCTAGGTAGGTATGTAGGTTGATGGGTAACTAGGTAGTTCGGTAGGTAGACAGGTCAATAAGACAGTATCTAGGTAGGTAGATAGATATGTAGGTAAACTAGGAATGTATTTGTGACATGTAAATTATGCTTGTACCAACATTGGTTCTTACACTGACATATGAGCCGTACAAACAGCTTTATATTGTAAATCACAGGGAAGCATTGTTATAAGATAACCAAAGACTGCTAGCTTATGCTGTTTTTTAAAATGCATGACGGTTTCCTACAGCCACAGTTAGGATATTTTCCAGTGTCTGATATCCTACGTGAAATATTCTCTAATCAAGTGCTTTGCACTGTGTCAAGCATTTTATGATATATGACATTGCAAAGTGTAATAGGCTATCACATTAATATTAGGCCCACGTCGGAGAAGAATAATGCTTGAAGAATAGTAAATACAAATAAAATGCAAGAATATGTTTTATACAAAGGGGTTTAGTGTATTACAGGTTAGTGTTTAGAGCTTTTTTTTGTTCTCCATTGTTCCTTTTCCTGTATTTTTTTCATAGGATGAGTTGAAATGAAAGTCATGTGTTCTCCCCACCAGAAGTTGGTCTTCTTTATGTGTGTGTGTGGGAGGTCATGTGAGGAGATAATGCGCGGTACCTTGCCTGCTGCCACCATGACCTCCTGAAAATAGACAAATAGACATGTGTTATCCTCAGAAGAAGTTATAAGTTCCTGAAAATAACTGTCCTGTCTGCCACCTCCTGTGCAAAGGTGGTTGACAATTTATCTACGACTTGAAGTCTTTTTTTACTCTTCTTTTATTGTCTTTTTTTGGTCTGGAGTCAAGACATCTCCTCCTTCATGCCTCTAAAGAAAACACAGCTTTTCTTCCCCGAAATAGTAGCTTCGTCTCGGCCTGCTCGGTTGCGTAACTCACCTTGATGGTGGCCACGGAACGGCAAGGCGGTGGAACTAATACATGTATCGTAATGCCTCGATTCGGAGCGGGGAGCGCTCATAAGTTATTCACAGATCTCCTACCTTTCTCCTGCTTTCCCCCCTCCGATCAACTCAGGCTCACAACAAATATAATCACGGGTGACAAGTGACAAGACGGGAACGGAGAGAGAGAGAGAAGTAGGGAAGAAAAATGGAGAGGCAACCGGGGCTACTAGGACAAAGAACACCACCGGGGGCCGATTATGCAAGGAGGCCCCCCCCTCTCCCCCCCACCTCCCGCCGAAGACGTCAGCGTTGTCGCTGCGGTCAGGAGGAGGATGCTGAGGTTTTTTACAAGCCCATAAGACGGGATTACTCGCCAAAACCTTTCAGGTTTTTTACGAGAAAATGCCTGGGAGGCATGTAAAACCTACCTTTATTAAAGACCACTTAAGCTGTCTTTATAATGCCTTAACAGCACCTGCTGATGGGTAGGAGCCTAACCCCGGGTTTTACCGCGGAACGGGGAGGCTTCAGAGACGCTTTTCATCTGTTTTCCTTCATATTCAGAGTCCGTTTGAGGCTGGAGTGTATCACAGCATGCAGGAGCGGACAAGTAAACACCTCGCAGGGTGCAGGGTATTATCTCTACAGTTTATCTCTAAAACTCTAGTTGGGGCACCACCTCCCTTTAGGCTTTGACTTTAATGCCGTGAGGAAACATTAAACCTTGTATTCAATCTCAAATGATCAGTCTGAAGTCTGGAGGCTTAAAATCTTCTATTAAACTGGTTTTGTCAAAAAAAAAAAACAACACACAAAGATGAATGCAGAAGTTTATTAATAAACTATTAAGCAACCAAGCATAAACCAGTGTATGTGATGGAATTATATTACTGTGTTTAGTAGTGAAGTGAAGTGTGTTCCTAACATCTAACAGATTGAATAAGTGAAACTACAGGTATCTGCATTTTTATCTAACTGAGGTTAACTTTTTTCCTACATCTAACTTGACCTCAGCGGTGATGTTTTCTTATGTGAATGCTTTTATCAGTTTTCTTTTTTTTTATGTACAGGTCCGGATTTCTGGGCGTGTCACGGGTCAGTACGGCATCGACCCCTCGATGAATATTCAGCTTCTTTGGGGCTCATCTTGTGGAACGCTGACACTGCAATTTGATCTTCTATCTGAAATTCAGTCTCGATCCTTTATATAACATGAATTAAGCATCGTTCGACTATATGATGACATTAAACTTTACTCAATATTGATCAGATATTTTAAAAACACGCTTTAATGAGTGTTTCAGGCTTTAAAATCGTGTTTAGTTGATTATATCTAACAATTTCCTAAATAACTTTTTATTTTATTTATGTCTTGTCATCAGATACATAAAGAAAAAGGCTCAGCATGATTAAGATGGCATGATTGATGCACGATTTTGATGTTGCAAAACTGAACAGGTTAAAATATCTTGTTTTAGAATTTATCTTATTCCACTGACACACGATTTAGCTTATTTCAAGTTTTTTTTTTCTTGAATTTAGTCAATTTAATCTTTAATCTTTAAAGAAAAGTTAGTCTTATTTTCTTAAAGCAAGACCAAATTGACCTAAATCAAAAAAAAAAATGCAAAAAGCTAAATTATCTGCCAGTGGAATAAGATAATTCTACTCAATATTAGAATTGTACCAAAAAAAACAAGATATTTTCACCTCTTAAGATTCCAGTTTTTGCAGTCTGGAGGAGAGAACTTCAGTGTCTTTGGACTTTAAGACGTCCTTGCTGCTGTGTGAAGAAGAGAGAACGTCTCAACGACACTAGACATTGTTAGACATTGTTCAGACTTTCTCTTTCAGAGTCTCCACAACCTCAGTCGTTGTTAAAGAAGCTACGTCCTTTAATAAAGGACATTGGAGGATTTTATCAAACTATTCTCTTTTCTGTAGGTTGATCTCTGACTTCCTGCCTTTGTAAATGACCTCATGTGACTCACCTGTGACTTGTTCCCTCTCACCTGTCTTTCATTGGTAATTAGCCTGAGTATTTGAGCCCTGTTTTGTAGCTCAGCCTCTGTTTGATTGTCTGTGATTTACCTGCGACTCCAGCCGACTGCTCATCCCCGCAATTGGGTCCAACTTTTGAGGTTAAAGGTCAGTCTTTTTTTTTTTTTTTTTACATTTTGGAATACAGAAACACATCGGCTCGATGACACCGACACACACGGAGAGGTCAGCCCCGTAGGAGGGATGAGTTCTCTCCCTTCCTGCACGCGAGCGACCTATTATTTAACGAACATTAACGGGTAATATACAAACAGCTGTTCCTCCGACGCGGGTTCGCCAATCTATCGCAGGGCAGAGGATAATCCTTTAAGCTCGCGCTCGCACCTCGGGGCAATTTATCATCTCTTCAAAGTGTGAAGGGTGAGACGAGATATTCGGGAGACTTCACCTTTCCTCCCCCTCCTCCTCCTCCTCCTCCTCCGCAACTTCCGAACATGACTCAGAAGGACGGGGGCAGAGCGAGAGGATATATACGTTTCACTTATTACGGTTATGTAATTCTCCGGAGAGCTATTAGCCTGTCCCCAGGCTCGCTGGGGCTTTAAAAGCCAGACAAGGGGTCCCTGACCTGGGGAGGTGCTTCCTCTCAGGGCCCCTGTCCTCCCAGGCATGAAAGCTTGGATGTACAGTGTGACTGCACCAGGCGGCCGAGCCCAGTGGCCTTGTGGCCGCCCAGACATTTCTCTCTCTCTCTCCCCTCGTGCTTCTCTATCCATTCTCCTTTTGCTCTCTTCCCGCTCTCGCAGCCTCGGTTTTAATTGCTTTGAAGCTGAGCGCTCACCTCTGGGAGCTCAACAGGATGTTTTACAGAGCTTTGGGGAGACTGACTATTAATAAATAATACCTCCCCTGTCCTTTCTTCACCTCTCTCTCTACAGTCGGGGCGGGAGAGGAGCCCGACGGAGAGAGCGGGCGGCTTTTGGTGGCCGAAAATACCTCTTGTAATTTTTTAGAAAATAAAAGCCCATCATTGAATTATGATTTGACTGACGTATTAACTTTTTTTTTAAGTGTAGTAGTTAGTCTGGCTTTGTTACCTGCTGCCACCTAGAAAAGCGATGTCAGCTATTGTGCTTTTGGCCATTAAAACCCCTAATTATTAAATAAGGCCTCATCAGGTCCAACAATTCAAAAGGCTGTGGCCTGTGTTTTGCATATCAAAAAGTCTTATTTTTTTAAACCTGCCAGTTAATAGATTATGTGCCCAAAGTTATATTATGTCAACTCGATTACACCGTCATCAAAACACAATGTCTACTTATCATTCGAAAGGAAATTGGAAACCTTTTGGAAAAAAAAGAACCCTTCAGTAGATATTAGTATTACCATTATTATTATTATTATCCTGTCTGCTGTTTTTCGTTTTCTTACCATCTTTAAATAGGCTTTCACAGTTTTGGTTTGCTGTAGCGCTGTAAGGCAGGCTGATCCACTCCTTGTTATAAGAGCGCTGTGCTTCTCCAAAGCTTTCATAGCGGTATTGACCTTATCACTCAGCTAAATGCTGAGGAAACAATGGTTCCCAGACGCCCTCTCTAAAAGCCTGCACATCCATACATTCATTCACTTCTAACTGAAGGCTCCGCTCTTCTGGTGATTCCTTTTGTTCCATAGACATGCACGGGCAAAGGGTTCACGCCTTAAAAAATGGACCATAAAATGCCCTTTTCAAGTGTCTAAACGTGCACTTGAGTGCCCTTTTTTAATTGTCTAAACGTACACTCAAGTGCCTTTTTTAAAAATGTCTAAATGTGTGCTCAAGTGCCCTTTTTAAAAGTCTACTTGTGCAATCAAATGCCATTTTAAAATGTCTAAACGTGCACTCAAATGCCCTTTTTTAAATGTCTAATCACTCACTGAAGTGCCCTTTTTAAATGTCTCAACGTACACTCAAGTGCCCTTTTTAAGTGTCTAATCATGCACTCAAGTGCCTAATATCTAATTGTCACTCATGTTCCCTTTCTATATGTCTAAATGTAAACAAAAGTGCCCTTTTTAAATGTCTAGATGTGCACTAAAGTGTCCTTTTGGGTGGTGAAAACCTACATACTCCAGATAGCGCAGGGACAAAAAACTACTATGCATCTCCATATATTTTGAGCATCTTAAAATCCAACACAACACAGGAAATCTCATTGACTTCTGGGGCTTTGACAGACCTCCAGTAGTTCTTAATTCATGTTCTAATCACTGATCCTCACTACAAACCCCCCAGAGTAGTACAGTTAGACAAAGCTAAGTTTTAATAATATACAATTCATATAAAATATACATAAAATACATTGTAGGTGCCCTTTTTTTTTTACTTTTTAGGTCTAGCCCTTCAAAAAATGTGTGCATGCCACTGGTTTGTTTCCAGTGCAAATGAATGCTGTCAGTACCTCAAAAAAGAGACATAAAAATGTGTTCGCCAGAAACCGTCATTTAATTTAGAAAATATTTGAAGCATCTCAAAGTAATTTTTTGGGGAGGTGAAATTTGCAAATTAAAAGAACAAGCGCATTCGTGCATGTACGCTTTGTCTTTATTAACGCGCTCGCTCGTTTTCTGCACATAAAATAACTAACAAACCTAAAGTAAAAAAAACAATAAGCGTTATTAGGCGAGTAGTTGCTGCAGTTAAATGCTTGTTTTAATAAGACATCTGATGTTGTGCCACTTGCATGCACATTGCATCAAAATTACTGGCGACAGCAAACGTCACGCTGCCAATACCTAACAGTATTTTTTTCTTAAGAGCGAAGAGTCTTTTATTAACCATCTGTCATTATACGTCATGTATATGGGATTTGCTTCTTTAATGAAGACTTATCTTTAATACAACGGACCACCTTGAACAGACCTGTTCCTCTGCTCCAGTTCCACTCTCCGGGCTATGTGACTAATTAGACGCTGTAATGCATCGTGATGGAAGGAGGAGATATTGAAGTTTAAAAAGGAAGAGGGGATGCAAGATTGATCCGCACCTAAATGATAGAGGAATTGATCACGCCTGCATGTGGAGGAGGGAGAAAAGCGATAGCATTCCCTAATGAGGAAGAATAGCCATTAGTGACCGAATTAACAGATATGTGGGCAATCTCTCACGCTGATTAAAAAGGCTTATGAGGGCAGTGACGCGTTTGTCCTCCACATTTGGCAGCAGCGAGAGGGGAGGGAAGGATGAGAGGACACCGCCGAAGCCTCAGCTCCACGGTTTGATACCGCAGCTGATGTGGGAGGGGGGAAAAAGCATATCGGCGACCTGCTTTTAGTTAGAATGGAAATAAGTAATGATTTCTCAGCTTGGGGAATGCAGACAATGCAGATTCTCTGTGGCCGTCTCTGTTTTGCCAAACAAATGCAGAAAAGTTTGAAAAATGCAGATTAGCGAAGCAAAATTCCTCTTTGACAAAGAATATATTATATAAATTGATCTTATGAGCTGTTAGTGCTGCTTCAGGTCAAACATTTACAATTGAGACGGTTCAGGAATTGTAAAATTTGACTGTAAAGACACATGTTGAAGAACCAAGCAACATCACATGATGCACTGCTGATGTTATGCAATTCTTATTTTTCACATTTTCCGACTATAACTGACAAAAAATATGGAATATCTCTGCAACCACAAGGGTTTTGTACATGTACTGGTGTCATCGACTTCATGTGAGGTGACTACACAAGTGTCAGAATCAATTTATGTTGCTGTGATAGAGCAAATATAAATATTGGGGAAAAAATATATAAAAAAATGTGTTTTACTACATATAAAAATACTTTTTTAAAACTTAAACCACAAAAAACTTGAAATAAGCTAAATTATCTGCAATGCAAAGTTTTATTAATAAGAGAAGAGTTCAAAGATCAATAATTTATCCATTAAAATCATAGAAATCACACTGAGGATCATTACAGAACATGAAGAATATATTCTGTAAGATGTTTGAAAAGGAGATTATAAAGGAGCCAGTCACAAAATCACAAAAAGAGCTTAAATCTAAATTAAATATCAAAGTAGTTAATGCTACTAATAATATATTAAAGTATTTTCTTATTATATTGATGATGTGGATATTGATGATATATATTGATGCTGTAACAGTAACATTGTGTTGTAGCTGAGGTTTCCCTCATGTGATATATGCATAAAACTCAACACTGCCTCCCTATCAGTTTTTTATTTTCTTATTTTAACAGGTTAAAAATTCATCCTGTCCTCTTTCTTGGCCACAACCAGGTTTTTTATTTTCTCCCTTTTGAGTTTTTTTTCTCCTTCCTAAATGCATACAGCCAAAGCTGTCAGCTGTCGTCTTCCATTTTGAAAACACGAGATCTCCGCGGATGAATGACGCAAGATGATGACATGTCTCTGCTTGTATCTGTCTTTTTTCTCCCCCTGTTTACATTGTAGCCGTATGATTCATCCATAGCATTGAAGACGTCTGTCATTCCCGGAGTTTCTAAGGCATTATTAACCCTGTTGTGCGGGGAGGAATTTGCAAAAATGCGTTATTGCGCGGTGAAAAAGGCGCTTTAGGTTTTATTTGTTGAGACTTTAATGGAAGCGTTAAGTCACGTGCCCGTCTGAACCGGCGTTTATATCTGCCAAGTCTACGCATTTCAATAAAATTGAATCGGAGGGTTTGCTCGACCGTTATCTGGCTTTGTGGCGCGACGTTCACAAAGGTTAATGGAACTCGTTTTTCTACAGATCACGTGATGGCGACGCCGCTTCAGAGTGGCTGTTTTGAAATGTATCTCGCCTGACAAGCCAGCAGAACCACACACTTCCCTGGGCGTGGAAATGTGTGAAAGGGTCACTGTCAGGACGGCGCTTTCACATTTACACACACACACACACACACACACACGCGCGCTCTGCTCCCTGTGCCCTTTCTCTATGACAACTCGCAGCATCCTGCTCTCAGCGCTCCACGTTTCTGTGCGTGATGTGTTTCCGCGGCGCCAAAGTGTCTTTTCACCTTCCCGTCCCCCCCCTTCTTCTCTCTGTTTACTAGTCTGTTTTAGATTTATGGCTTTAAAGGGGTCGAATAATTGCAAAAAGTGCGGACATGTTGGTTCACTTACGCCGTTGTTTCGTACAGGAAGACAGTTTGAATTTACCTCTTTCATTGTCCGGGGGCTCCGAGGCTTCCACCCCGAGCTCCTCATGTTAATAAGATTGATGTTGCGGGTTGGATCACACACACACACACACACACACACACAGGAAAAATCAATGGTCCGATGTTAGCATTTATATGGCTTTTACTTAAATATCGCAGGGCTAAGAGGAAACCTAGCGAGCAGCAGCAGCAAAATTTAAAAACGGAGCTTGTTAACAGGTGATGAAAGCGACTTGGCCGTGCCGTCCACTTAACGAAGCCCATTAAACCACCACTCCAGACTAAACGGTCGGTGTTTTAACACATTCATGGCATTCGTAAATGTTTAGTGTCGCTTCCAACCAATCAGGGCTAATGCATTATTTATGAGCGGGTAGTTTGCGACAAATATAGACGCGGATCCCGTGCCGCATTTTAGGGCTTTAATCTGTAGGAATAAGGCATGATGCGGCGTCCTTATTTACCATCGTAAATATTTAATTCGCCGATGTGAGCCCCCGCTAACGGGCTGAGAAATGTACCGGACTCCGGGCCAAATTTAGATCGCCGGCAGATTTCAGCGCGGGTATCAAATGATTGTTTTCTCTCTCTCTCTCTCTCCAGGCCTCGCGCTCGCGTCTCTCTTTCTTCTCCACCTCGCCGCCTTAATCTTAAAACCCTGACGGAAATCGCGGATGAAGCGGGAGAGGTGAGGCTGAGCATAAAAGTGAAACATAATCCATAACTGTTGGTGCTAATCTGTTTGATTTCCGCAGCTCGATCAAAAAAAAAAAGGTCTATTTGCATTTTTTTTTTTTTAACAGATGAGGTTTTAATTTTCACAGTTCTGTGGATTACACCAATTCAAAGCTCCCTGTCAGAAATGGGAAGATCTTTATCGTCTCAACTCTTCTCCTCTTGTTGGTGGCGCTTTTTTAGCCTAGAAGAAGCGAAGGGAAATTAAAATACAGAGGCTGGTCCTCTTTGTTTCAGTCGGGGTCCTCTCACTCTAAACTATGTTTGGACGGATTAGCTTTCTGTTCAATTGGTTATGCAAATCTAACACTGCGTTTTCTTCACATGCCAGTGCAGAAAGGAGAAGAACAGAGGAGGACTCGCTCCATCCTTTCCAATAAGTACAGCGCCAAGACACCATCGAGGTCAGACCTCCGATAATTGAAGTTTCTCTGTTGTCTTTTTTTTTTTTTTTTTTAGCGCACAGGCGTCAGTTTTTGGCGTGATGCTCCAACACAACAAACGCAATTCCGCGGAGGATTTTCTCTCTTAAACACTGGATTCGGCTTAAAGGACAGGGGAGAGTCCCGTGTCGCCCGGGACCGAGGGACAGGTGGAGGCTGGGGAGGCGGCGGCGGTCGAAAAAAGCAATTAACATTCACAAATAGCGTCGGGGAAGCTATCCGCCGAGGTTACACAGGCGCTGAATGTCACCTACTGCCTGGGCCCAGTTCCTTCATTAAACCCTCCCATAAGGGCAGACACACTTAAATACATATTTGCATACAAATGCAGTGATTAACCCTCTAAGTGCATTAGCTCTGACTGCCTCCCGGAGCCGCGGCGCTAATATTTCACTCGACGTTTGCCTATCCGTACTTGAAATGAGGTGGAATAACGATCCTTTATTGACTCCGTGGGAATGGACGTCCATCGGCTTCCTTCGGCTGTTTTTGTTTATGGATTTCTGACGGGCGTTATTCTTTCGGCGCGCCGATCAATCACGGCGGAGCTTCCCTTCGCGTTTGACATTATGGCGGCGCGCGCCGTTTGATTTAGGAAACACATTTACATACCGCATCCCATAAAGCAATAAAGCAGTGAGGCAAAATAAGAAAGTTAAACGATCCCAGGAAGAAGATGTGTCATTACAGTGCAAATAGTAATAGGATACACTATTTATGTATATATGAAGAACAGAAGGGAGACGCTGTTCATCACGCCGCACTCTAACAGGACGGATTGTATGGAGGATGAACAAAAGCTGACTTCAAATGAAGAGTGTATCCAAAGCATTTGTTATTGCTTTGTAAGCTTTGTTCTATTTACAGCAGATGAACAGTGACATACAGAGGAAGCCACTTAATATGCCAAAGGGCTGATATGTTCCTATACGGCTGCTGAGGTTATTGCGTAGATAGCGGCGAGAGGCAGAGAGCAAGAACAAACACTGGGAAAAAAAAAAGAAGAGGATTGTATTCGGGAGTGAGAGTCCTGATCCATTTCTATTTCTTTTTTGAGTCACCCTTTGAAGGAGCGCCTCGTGACCTTAGAGGCTCACCCTCAAGGCTCCGGCAATTCCCCGTGGAGTCAACTATAAGAACAAGAAAAACAGGAAATGTAGCAGATCCTGGCCAGGCTTGTTCTGTTTTTTTTTTCCTCTTTCTCCTATCCTCTCCATTCTTCTTCTACCTTTGCTTCAGGCCCTTAGACAGGACAAATTAAACAGAGGAGGATTCAGTTCCCACAGAGGGGATGGACTTTAAATATGGCTGAAATTATGGATTTTTACAGGGAAAAATTGCCAAGATTATGATGTGACAAGAAAACCCCACATTTCAAGATAACTCTCTCCCCCAAAAAACACATGTCAACCTTGTTAATGTGCTCTTTCTACAGAACTGGTCTTTTCTTAGAAACAGTAGTGCTTCTCTATACATGGTGTTTACAAGACTTGCCAAGAATCAACATCCATTTGTAAGGCATCTTCTGAGGCATATCCACAGATATGAAGGTAATATTCTTTGAAACTTTGTGGCTTATGTCAGCAAAAGGTTTGCTAATCAATTGTTGCAGAGTCAAATAAGTGAGCAAAAATGTTTTTAGCTGGCTCAGCTATTGCCCTAAACTGGCAACGCTGACGTTAGCTTTGCATTGCATAGGCGCTGTAATGTAGAGTTGCCAGCTAGCACGTCGGTGCAACTCTACATTGCAGCACCTATGCAATGCTAAGCTAATTGCAGTTTAGTCATTCCTCTGGGGACTTCAAGGAATGACTAACTTTTACATTGGGGTGGAGAATCCCTTTAAAAGATTAGGAATGTGCATACAAATGAATAGAAAGTTTTATTACATTAGCCTTCTGATGCAATAAGCAGACATGTTGAATCAGAAAACTGGACTGATAGTTGCTGGAAATGGGCCTCTATACACCTATGTAGATATTGCACCAAAAACCAGACATTTGCAGCTAAAATAGTCATTTACCACATTAGCAATTAATAAAGTGTATGGTCACAGACAGTTTATTAAGAAACCTTTTGCTAACGTAAGCCACAAGAAAACAGACTTACCTTCATATCCCTTGTCGAGTTTGCTAATTGGTTGGCTCCAAATGCGCTGTATGCTAATCGTGATTCTCGGCAAGTCTTGTGAACACAGCGCCATTGTTTCTACAACCAGAAAAGATCAGGACTCATTCCCAACACGGCAAGACTCATGTACAAAGAGCCAATTACACATATAGCAGATCAAAGTTACAATTCCCATAATTCCACTTGATTCCACTTCGGTTGTATTTATTTCTCCCAGCGAGCCAAAATGGCGCCAGCCTCCTTCCTCCCACTCGTCCCAAACCTTAACTTACCTGCTACTGCTCTGTCTGCTCCTGTCTCTGTGCTGCTATTTTTTGGGAGGAGAGAGGAAGGAATCAATTTCTGAAAAACTTCGAGCCGAGTGTGAGTGCAGCTCCGTGACACGGCAGCGTCGACTGGGTCGAATCGCGCTGATCGCTTGAGCATCACAGCCCGTGACAGGTTGTCAGACCGGCTGTGACGGGCTGTCACAGGTCAAATATTACATCAATCACAAATGGGTTTATATGTGAGGGGAGGGGGGAGGGGCCTGCCGATGGGTGCAAGATCGTAGATGGGCGGTAACACGGGTCCACATGAGATGGCATCACACCCCCAATGTCCCTCAAGGTCCTGCTTTGCTATCGGTTACATGCTGTTGCATGAAGATGGAAAACGAGTATAAAAAAAGAAATCTGGAATTAGTGGTTTTCCATCCTGCGTCAGTCCCTCCCTGACTATCTCTCCTCCTCCTCCTCGTTTCTTCTTCTTCTCCATCTTCTCCTCCTCCGACCGTTGGCAGCGCACACAGCCGTGAGCAGAGCTAATTAAATGCTTCTAAGTGAGTCGCTCGCCTCGCCTGCCATTCCAGCCTCAGCGAAAAGGTCATCCTACTCACAGGCATGAGGCAGACATTTCTCATGACTGTTTTCCTTTTGAGAAATTTAGCAGATTGTTAATTATCTGATTACAAATTTGCCGTTTTTAAAGGCCAGCGTGCCGCCTCCGGGTCGGATAGCTGGGGAAAAAAAAGATGGAGAGGAAGCAGAGAAGGGGGGGGTATAAGAGATCCAGCTTTTCTCCTCGAGTCAAGGCAGGACTACGATTTTTTTTTAGATCAGACGGAGAGAAGTTGAGATAAGCAAAGGAGAGCATTTCTCTGTCTGATCAGCCTCCAGCGGGCGCTCCCTCCACCTCGTCTCTACTTCCAAACTCTTAAAGGAACCAACAGATCTCTGGAAGACGATGGACTCTGACCACAAACGAAATCACCACCCCCTCGTACACACACACAAAAAAAAGTATGAGTAAACTCCTTCACCTTTTGTCACTCAGCTAGCATCCCTCCTGCTGCGTTGAAAGAGACACGAACTCAGCCGGGTGATATTTTGCAGGATCCTACGGGAGGGAAACCGGCGAATCGTACAGTCTGTTGGAGGGGAACTATTGTACAGTAGTGATCAAAGAGGTGTGGGATAAACATGTCATTGTTGGGGGAAGCGTGAATAACTGCTGGGAGGCGTGTTTGAGTGTGTTGACTGAAGCCTACTTGATGCGCCGCTTCAGTTTTGAAGAAAACCCGCACCTGCACTCAGTGACTCCACACACAAACACACAGTAAACATCCATCTTTGTAGTGGAAATGTCCCCTTCATCCCTACCATCTGTTCCGTCCGTATAGATACAGATGAGCCACGAGGCACCTTAAGCCTCCATTTACAAGAAGTGTTCCGCCATCTAACCCTACCGCTCATGTTTAACTGTGTTTTTAGGCTGAACCCTCGCTGCCTCCGGCTCCGCCGCTTCCCGTGGCCATCAATCTATAAATTGATATGGTGTGTTAATGAGCCCATAATTAGGTCATGAATCAGCTGTGGCAATGGGTAATGGCAAGTCATTGATGAAAGAACTGTGCTTTATACTCCTTGTTCCCCCTGCCCCCCCCCAAAAAATAGGAAACAAACATCTAGGATTTGAATGAACAAACCTGGCCCAGTTTACAAGACACGATAGCAATGCAAGCAGATCTGCTTCATCCTTGTTGTTCAGTGCGACAAATTACAAATGTCCTTATTTGTGACAGAAAAGCACTATTTTTTCCAGTGAAGATAACTTTGAACAAATCAGAAATGCACTCTATACATTGTTTATGTGGTAAATGACTATTTTAGCTGCAAATGTCTGGTTTTTGGTGCAATATCTACATAGGTGTATAGAGGCCCATTTCCAGCAACTATCAGTCCAGTGTTCTAATGGTACAATGTGTTTGCTCATTGCATCAGAAGGCTAATGTAATGCATTATTGTAATAATTTTACAACTCGTGGTGGTAAATAAAAGTATCACTTTTCATGGAAGCATTAAATTGTCTGGGTGACCCCAAACTTTTGAACAGTAGTGTATTTGGATTGAATCGCTAGAAATTCACATAGGAATTTCTACGCTTGTAGAGGGTGGTTTTGTCAGTGTAATAATAACAAGAAAATGTGGATTTTGGCCGTGGAAACAGATTTTGTGAACAAAATCTGAACTCTTTCACCCGGCAACTCTCCCAGAACAATGCGGTGGTCTCTCCAGCAAACTCAAACCACAATTGTAACACTAAAAATCTTCTTTTTCTTCTCTTCTTCAGCATAGTTTTGTAGTTGTAAACGCTGAGGAAATCATGACTAACGTTCTCCCCAGAGTCGACAAGTTCACCAGGAAATTATCCATGACGAGATATTGGGTTTCGGCCGAGTGTCAACTGTTGTCATGGATACATTCACACGTAATCTCACGGCAAACTCTCTTTCCCAATAACTGCAACAATAACGAGTAGAAACGGGCATCAATTTGCTTTTAAATTTTCAGGAATTTAACATCGCCCTGGTTCCTCTGTCAATAAACCAATGGGATTTTTCCATTGGGTTTTGGATTATTGCAGAAAATTTGCTCTGACACTTGGAATTAACATTTTACTGTACTCCAGAGAGGACCAATGTAAGCAAAAGACCCACACAGATGCCTTATCTCGACTAAAATGACGGCTTAATGGCTGTTTCACATCCATCTGTTCCCTTTTAGAATTTTTATTATTTTTTTTTTGTTTACATATTTTATAACCCTTCAGGTATTTAAGCAAAAACTTGTCCCAGACCTTCTCAAATAACCAACCATCATTCTTGAACACACCACTAAGGAACCATTTGGTATTTATGGAAGGGGCCACCGGAGGAAAATAGGGGAGGATCAGTATCTGTATCTGTTGAAAACGGCCGCCATTTTTGTGAGGTGTGGTGTGTAAAACCAGGAAGTAGAAATGTTTCCTCTTAATCATGTTAAATAGTAAAGTATAAATATGTTTCCTGCATGCAGTTCGGCTCAAGGGAGGATCACATAACTTTTTTTTTTTTTTTTTTTTTTTTTGGAAAAGTCAGTGAAGGGTCTTTCAAAAATTCCACTAATTATTGAGGACTGTAATGCAAAATTTGAAAATCGTGCTCGGAATCCCTCCGTTGGCTCTGATAATAAATAACGGTCCCTAAGAAGAGGCTTTTAGCTGCTGCTCACAACAGTAGTTGTTCTCGCTTTCACAGGTTTTCATAGCAGCGTCAAATGAATGGAAACATATAGCTGGAATGGGGAAAACAGTGTGCAGAGGTGTATGAAATGGCAGCTATATGGTGTCGGCTTGAATAGAACAGTCTGGTAGGAAGTGTGCGGCGTTCGCTCAGCCCTCGCTGCCTTTACGTCCTCCCGTTCTTCTTTTAGCCTCACCTATTTCCCGTTTTCTGACCTTCACCCCGCATTGGTAATTTGTAACTAATGTGCGTAAGATGTTATTTGTGTCCCTGCCTGGGGCGGCCGATGCTCTCTGTCCAAACAACCACGCTGCCTACCCAGCTAAGTAAATAAATAGGACAAGAAGAACAAATGAATAAGGAGATGGATGTTCCCTTCTTGGAGACACAGAGGCCTAATTTGAGCTAATAAAGGACCACATCAAGCGTGACCTCTCGCTGAGGATGGAGGGTCGATGGAGTGTCTGTGAAGCCCATCTCAAGTCAATTGCTCAAAGGCCTGAAGATCTCATCAGCTTCTTTTTCTCTTTACGGAGAGAAAAAGGTGAAGGGGGTGGGGGAGAAAGAGGGAGGGCGGAAGGGGGACGACGACGCTAACTGACAGCTGACGTTTTAAAAAGCAGAATAAGTCTTTATCATCGTTCGCCATCTCATCAGCTCAGTGCTAATCTGGAAAAGAGCCACTTTCAGAATGGGCCCTGTTGTTTGTAATACCTTCAATCGATGAATGGCCCGCTATCGCCGCGGCGAAATGGCAGGGGAGCAGACGAGAGGAGACAACCGCGGTAGATGAACGAAATTAGTCTCTAACCCCTTCCCTTTCTTGGCTGTCTTCTGCTCAATCCGGAGTTGGCCCCTGATCCGCGGGGCGCAGGGGGGTTATGGGTAATCGCCGGCGCCAGCTGTGATCTGATTTGTGGCAGAGGGCAGCCACTTACAACCATTGCGTCACTTTGTGCACGACGGCTGCTGCCTGCAGGGGGGGAGAGAGAGAGAGAGAGAGAGAGAGAGAGGAAGTCGTGAGGAAGGAGAGAGGGAATGTGAAGAGGCGGAAAGGGGGAGGAGCCGATAAGGGGGAAAGAGAGAAAAGAGATTATATAAAGGACAATTATAATAGTGGTTTTTGCAATAATTTCTATTGTCATTATCAGAAGGAACATGTACTTCTTGTAATTATGGGGCTGCGGTGGCCTAAAGGTTAGAGAAGCGAGCGTGTAACTGAAAGGTCATCAGTTTAATCCCCAGATAATTCCCTCATTACCAGCACGAGGTGCTGTGAGCTGCTTCAGTGGTTGTGGATCAAGCTGTGGTTGTACTGGGCTGTTGTGAATGAATTCAACTGAAATGGGGAAAAAAAAACTGTAGGTTCTAGGTAAGGTTAAAGTGGTTATGAAGTTAATGTTGATTGCAATTTATAGAATAATGGCACCATCAGCATTTGGATTGATTCCCAATTAAGTTTCACCATGGAACTCTGGATTTATATCATGGTTAGATTCGAGTACATTAGACTTAATGAATGAACAAACTGAGGTTTCCGTATAACTTCCAAAACCTGCTGTAATTTCTTGTCTGCGAAGCAATGACGTTATTCAAACTGCGTCATTACCGCCCAGTGCACATCTTTACAATAGCTGTTCCCTTGCTCCCAAATTTAATATAAAATTGTGACAATTCCAGCGGTCACTTCTTCAGCGAAACACACTTTCTTCCTTTCTTTTCTGTTATTTTCAAAGTGGTGTTGATTATTTCTTCACAGAGCTAGGTTCTGAGGAAATTGCAAAGCGATCCGGCGCTGTGTCGAAGTTTCTTTCCTCCCTCAAATCGACAGGGGAACGGACTTCGACACTGCACGGGTTCCTGTTGTCTTTGCAGTGGTGGCATAAAACAATCCCACCGCTTGGAAACATGAGGCCATTAGGCCATTACCTGCAGGAGAAATAGTGCCACGTGTAAAAGATTGGGAACACGGTGCCAGTGTATGAATATTTCATTCCCGTTTCATGATAATGTTGTAATTAAAAATCACCAAACAGGGCAACCCGTGTTTATTCATGTAGGGATGTTTCTGGCGTGTTTCTCTGTGTGCAAACTGGCAACAAAGCCCGAAACATCTGTGCATGAATTAACCATTTAATCTGAGAGCTTCCTGTGAGTTTTTTTTGATTCAGAATTATTTAACAATCTACACATATTGGGATCATATTTATATGGACAGAAAGTCTGACGTGTCAAAAAAAGAGTGTAGACAACCAGGTTTGATATACAGTTTAGAGTAGAATAGTCCTTTATTGTCATTGAATGTAACAATGCAATGAAATGAAAAAAGGGCAACAAAAACTATGATATACTACTATATATATATATATATATATATATATATATATATATATGGCCACATGAATATAATGCTTTCATATTTCTAATGGGGTTATTCCTATTGGGTAAAGGCTATTTGCATGTGAATTGAATGTCCTGTATCTTCTGCCTGATGGCAGCAGCTGGATGTGGGAATATCCGGTTGAGGCATGTCTATCACAATTCCAAATTTAATTCATTCAATTTTAATCAATTTATAATGTTGCGGTGGAAAACTACATTTGTTGCACAACAGCAATAAATCGTTTTAACATCCTATGATATTTCTGTAATATCTTTTCATCGACAAGTCCTATCTCCCAGGATTTAGTATTTAACAGTGAGCTGGAATACCATTACTATAATATACCTCTCCATCAGTGCTGTATTTGCTGTATATCTGGAGATTTTACACGTTCTGCAGTGTCAGTATAATGTTATCGGGTCCGCGGGTATGTGCTTATTATACGGAGAATCTCCAAATGACGTGGAGGGAAGGGGGGGGGGGAAATTCCCACCAAACCCATATTAGGATATGCAGCGAGAAGCAGCACAAGCGTGGGGAATGGCACTGATGCAATGTTACTGCCGGTTTACCATACGTTTTTAGCAATATCACCAGATGTTTGCAGTACTTGCCGTGTACATTATCATAGGAGAATAGAAGTCGCAGCCAAAAATGCTAAAAGGAGAACCTGAATTGGAATGAACCAGAGGGAGGGGGAAGTGTGTAATGTGATGGGCAGGGGTATCAAAAACCCACACACAGAAGGCAAATATTGGCTTCCGAGAGGACATTACATGCATGAGTGAATCCGCCCTGATGCCGAAGCCTCGCTGGAATGTGCCGACCAACGTCTTTAAGAGATATCAGCATCTTATAAGTTTGACTGGGAAAATCCGCCCCCCCCCCCCCAGATTCCAGTTTCCTACTATAAAGTTAATTTCCCCTCCGTACTTCCTTCATTAGCGGCACGTTAAGCTCCGCAGGATTGCTAATAAGTTAATTGAGGGCTTCTTAAGACTTTGTAGGTGACATTGAGAGGGAGATTGGCTCCACTATAGCGTGAGAATGGGCTTTGCATAATATTTAACGGCCACTCGTGCTCCTCATAGTGCGGCTGTAGCGGCTCATGCTCTCACACACAAACACGGAGAGATCGAAAAATCACACGCACACACACGACTCGCACGCAGTTTCCTGCTATGAGTATGGTGTCAGTATTAATTAAACACATTTCCTCCCACAAGGAGAGAAGCTGTGTGTGTGTGTGTGTGTGTGTGTGTGTGTGTGTGTGAGAGATCAGTCACCTTCTGTCTCATGGGCCAAACAGCAGGTTTCTGTATGAAATTGACTATTTTTGAGCATTGTGACTGCACTTCCTGCTATCACATACACACACATGCACTCACCGCAGTGAACAGGCTGTAGTCTGGTTTCATCATGTGTGTGTGTGCGTGTGTGTGTGTGTGTGTGGGCAGACAGGTTGACAGTGCATGCAGCGAGTCAGAGAGAGAGAGTCGGGCAGGCAGCAGCTGTATAGGGACTTCCCATTGGGGCTAAAGGTTTCCTCCTTCTCTATCTGTCTCTTTGCTTCCTCTCTCTATTCCCCCAGAGGCTTTGTGTAGACAGAGGAGACCTCTCGTCCACACACTCGCACACACAGACACTCTCCGTCCACAGGAGACCAATATTCCGCCCACCAACAGGCCGCAGATGGTTGTCTGAGTGTCAAAAGGGATCCGCTGTAAAGTGAAAATATCGAAAGAGAAGTCTAGTATGGTAATTCTGTCTCTTGAGTGTCTGTTATGCGAGTGTGTACACGCGTTTTCTTTTTTTTTTTTTCTTTTGAGAGTATCCGCAGGACAGCTTGATTAGCGAGCTGTCCAATGTCAGAATTATACACAACAGATCAACCTTGAACAACCTTTCCATCCACTTGATAAGGTCCACTTACCTCAAAAAAGCTCTTATCTCATTCACTCATTCTCTGCAGTGGGGAAAAAAAATTGAGCAGAGAGATACTGCAGAGAGTCTGGGGCTTGAAAGTTTAGTATATTAAAAACAGAGTAGTAGAGTATATGACATGGGTGAAAATTAGTGTTTATTATGTCCGCTCTATTTTTTTTAGTATTTAGTTTTTTTATCATATGCTTCATATGCTGTACAAGGCATCTAATGAACAGGATATCTGGAGTTTTCACTTTAGAAAAAATATGTTTTATGTTTTGTCTCCTAATTTTTATCCAGACAAAATAATGACAGATTTGGGTACATTTTAGTCTTAACAATTTGTCTTTTGCTATCATCAGTTAGTTTTTAATGACATCGGTGCTGTCTCTTCGTCACAGACAAAAGGTCATTGACAAATATAATTAGTCATGGTTTACCACAGGTTTATGGACAATTAGAGGGCCCCTGTCAATAGGGCTGGCTGTTTTTAAAAAAAAAATAAACTGTTGCTGAACTATTTTCATTCCTAACTGTTAATAGGATTCGTGGAATTGTTTATTTGCTGGTCTTTTCTGTTTGAATGTTGTTATTGAAGCGTATGTGTGCACACAAACATATTAGTGTTACTCTGAATATCGCTAATATTCAATGTTTAAGGAATGAGGAGTTTAATAATGAGCTTGATGGAGATGGAGGACGCTAAATGTGTGGCCTGGGGTCACAGGTCAACAGAGCAAACTTAAAAACAAAGCATCAAGAACCGAGTGGAGATAATTGAAAGATGCAATGAACAAATATGTTCCTGGTGTTATCGATTATTTAGAAAAAGGCAGCAGGTAACGAGCCCAGAGAGGGAGTAATGTCCATGTACCAGTGCTGCTAATGCTAATGCTAACCGCTAATCCAGCAGCCGGCTTAAAATCTGTTCCAGCACGTTCATATTCGCTTTCAACTCTTTCAGCGGCTGCGGAGCGGAGCCTCATTCTCTGATTGACCAGGATTAAAAACCTGGAAAAGAAATGGACTGAAGGCTCTTTAACAGCAGCTGATCGAGTCCCTGCACTTTGATGATGCTAGAATTTGTCAAAGCCAGAAAAAAAAAAACCCATCAAGATCCACGTAAGGTAAGATTATTTCTTATTTCATTTTTTGGGCTTATAAGTATGTGTTTGCTGTGTTTGCAGACTTTTATTAGAGGCTTGTGTTGTAGTGGGTTTACCTTATCCTATATTGTTAATACAGTAAAAACCATGTTATGCTGTTGTTACTACGACTAAATTCTGTGTTTTTAGTTCTGAGAGTTCAGAATGAAATCTGTGCTGTAAACCCTGTTGAGATGCAGGTAAACATCAAAGTTAGACTATGAATTTATTCATCTGTTTATGGTTTATTATCAACATTAATTAGGCCATGATTATGGTCTGGTGGCTTTGAATGATGGAGGCCTTTTATGTGTCCAGACCCAGAGGGTCCTCGTCCACATATGAGTGTAGGCATAACAATGACTTGGTTAGGAGATGCTTGTTGTCATGGTTACACTAACGCACTTAAATTAGATTAGAGAGCAGGGAAAAAAAAATCCAAGCTTATAATTTAGTCTCTTGAATGTTGTTTTTCTTGTGTAAACAGTCTCTGTGCTGCAATCATGCACAATTTGAGGTACCTGCAACTTACATGACTTTTTATTTCATGCTGTTTCATCTGTTCATTAGTTCATATTGGAGGCGTGGTTTATGAAATCCCAGAGCTGTTTATTGGGCGCTACCAATGTCTTCTAGCCAATCGTATCAAGTATCATGTTCTAAGGTTGCATCGGAAGGTAAATTACCATCTGCCGCCATGTTGGATCCACAGGTACCAGTGTTTCGTCGTCATCTTGATGCCGTTCTGTGATTGGCTCCCTAGATGAGGGGTAAATGGTGTCTAGACTGAATTTAGTGAAGTGAAATCGCATTGTATATCGACTTGTATACTCAGGCTTACTTTATGCTGGAAATATAGAGGAATACTGTTGTACTGCATTTTATTCCAAGGATGAAGACTGCATAAGCTGTGATTACTCAGCATGGGCCGCTTTTGTTTTTCTCCTACGAGTTCGATACAAGCTCCCAGCGCTGCGTCGGTGATATCAGGGGGCGAAATCCGATGCCGAACTATAAATCAGAGCCTACCCCATAGGTTCCTACAGCTGGACAGCCATTAACTCTTCGAATCAAGTATACAGACCCGGCTTTAGGGTATGAGGCACCGAATGCGATGAGCTGGGTCCGGCCGCTAGCTCCCATTCATCTTAACGGAAGGCTCGGTGCGATTAGCCCGGTGGCGAGAGACAGGCGGGTAATGAGGAAGACAAAGGTGGGAGGAAAAAAAATGTACTGATAATTTGTGTTGTCTGTATCACGGGCTGTGTTGGGGCTCCGACAGTGGAATAGGAGGAAAACTGCGTTTGGATTGACAGCGCGATTGATCTGCCTCACAGACGGGTTGCGCGGGCGTTTCCTGGCGGACTTGCTGCATCAGTGAGTGTCGACCTTCAGGTCAAGACTACCTCGAATCATCAATAAGGCATCATCAAGTGTTTTAGAGTCAAACTTGCAGCAACAGTTATACTTCCTCATGTTTTTATAAAGCACACAGGCAGGGGGGAAATCTAGTGAAGCCCTTTCATGTTTTATACTTTAGTTTTGCAGATACTTGTACTTTTCTCTGAGTATTTTACATCACTGCCATGATAGATCTAAGGAATCCTCTATACTGCTGGTATGCAGTACATTTACAAATGTGAGATACTTATACTGTACTTGAGTATTTCCATTTGATGTTAGGCACTGTTAGGTACAACTGACAGATTTAGTTACTGTTCAGATAATGGTTTTGACGCAATAGATAATTTAACAAGACTTTAAAATACAAAATACATAAAGATTAAACCGGTTTCCAACCTTCTTTTGACCCCTTACAAAAAGCAGCGCGTAGTCCGCTCACATTTCACGCGTATGAATTGTTAATAGCTCTCCTCTAAACTTCTTTTTACATGGTTTTATTTCAATAAATGTTCAAAAAATCGAATATTTCCCCCAAAAAAATCAAATTAAAAAGACAGATTCTCTCCTGTCCTCTTTATTTAATCATCTCACGACTCTTCAGAATCATCTCCTGAGACCTTTGAGGGGTCATGACCCCAACCACTGGATTAAAATAGCTAATGAAGTAATTAAACTAGTTCCATCTCCAGCAGCTGCAACAATAACTGATGCTTCTTATTAATAATCTAATGATGTCGTATATAATAACACATCAGACAAACGGGTGGAATTGAAACTTCTACTCTAATACTTTTGCTGCTTAAAAAGGATTTTTCATACTTTTACTTGTAATCGAGTGTTTTTACATCGCTGGATGGATCATTTCACTCATGTACAGAACCAGTTCTTCCACCTCTGCTGGTGTGGTATAATGAAACAACTATTATTGCTATCAGGCAGGCATCTCTGGCACAGAAATCAGAGCAGTAATTTGAAGCGATAAGACCCAATTTGTATGAATTTGTTCGAGTTGGAAATGAAGCTCATTACGCTTGAGGTCTTGTTAAACCCTGAGCGAGAGAAGGAACATGAATTCGAAATGCTTTTTGAAATACAAATGGGTTGCTCCATATTTGCTAAAGGGAAACGTGAAAGCCTTAGCAAAACAAATCGCCAGCGGTCTGGCGAGAAAAACCCGCGTCGCAAATCCGTCTCTCCAGGAAATCACGCGTGACTTTTACTGTAGCGTCCTCCCAAAATAACGGCTACTGTACCGTACGTAAAACACTCGAGCGCAGTGTTGAAGAAAGCCGCGCGCAATGAGGCGATTAGCGATTCCACGCGATACCTGCTGCACGTATGCAGTGGGTTTTTGGGAAGTGGATCTCTGCTTTTTCTCCTGAAGGATAATCTCTGCCGGGCCTGTCACGCCGGATGAGTAGTTCCCGAGCGGAAAGTGAGAAAGATTGCCGGACTGGCGGGGAAGGAGTGAGACAATGGGGGCAGAGGATGAACGAGGGGAGAGCGGGAGGTTGGCAGACGAGCGCGGAGACGGATGGAGGGGAGGGATTTGACCGAACGGACGAGGAACGCGGGGCCCCGGCGCCGACGGAGGCGGCCGGTGAGAGACCGAGGACGGACGGCTCGGGTCTGCTGCTTGCTATTCCAGGTGTCATCTTTTCCAGTCGTTGCTGATTAGCGCCTGAACATATCTCCTGGGGAGAAAATTAAATATTGATCTATTTTTCCCCCCGTCGTCGTAAACCCCCCTCCCCGTCCACTTTTTTACTCTACTTTTTATATATATTTATAGGAAACACCGCTGCTGATGGAATTTCAGATGTGACTAGTCGGAGGTAAACCGTGCTGGGGAGCTCTTTCACATGCATTAAGTTCATTCGTTCAGTGGTTTGGCGGCCTGCGTTCGCTGCTGCATTCAGTTTATGTCTAATGGAAAGGAGGCGTCATTGTTTATTGAATTACTGTACAAGTCTGGAAATTCCAGTGTATTCATCATAAACCAAAATACAGTATACTGCTTTTGTTGCAACCCCAAATTTTGCATACAAATGGGGTTTATATATGCAAGAAGGGATACACTGTAAAACCTTAACATTTATGGTAACTATAAACCAGAAAGTGTAATTATATTTAAGAGTAGTAGTACTAACAAAATTGCCTTTACTGTAAAATAAAAAAAAATTAATACTGTGATCTCACTTATATTTTTGGTATTGGTGATTAACTGTACAAAAATCAATTAAATGCAGATGTATTTACAGTATATGGTGATTAACTGTATTATAAATACATGACAGTAACTTTGACTCCTGTAATTTACTACAGTAATTCACTGTTTTCTACAGTTATACTGTGACTACTGTGAATTATTGTAAGATACATGTATAACGATCAACTGTCATAATAATTTACAGTAACTCTACTGTTTTTAACACAGTAAATAACTGCAGATTTCACAGATTTCATTTATTAGACAGACCAATTTTGCATATACATTTCAAAATTGGCATGTGATTCTGAAATGAAACAAAAACTTAGTGGATCTATCAAAGATTTTGTCTTTTAAGTTCAATCAATAAGTCAATTATGGCTGCAAATAATGACTATTTTGATTAATCTATAAAAAGTTGTCTTCATCATTTTCTCAAACCTGAAGATTCAACCTAAAATTTTCCACAAAATGATCCACAACTCAGAGATCGTCATTTTGCTATTATAGAAGACTAAAGAAACGGAAAATAATCCAATTTTAGAAGCTAGAACCAGAGAATTTGGACATTTTCTTCTTGAAAATCTTAAATATTGTAATAGTCGGCATCTAATCGATTAATCGACTAATTGTTGCGGCTCTTTAGTCAATGAATCGCTTTATTTTTCCACATGCGATCACAGCGTAATCACCATGAAATGTGATCACACAGGAAGCTGTGAGACTCGTGTGCTGTGTTCTCATCTGACGCCCAAATATGAAACAGAAAATTCAATGTGGTGGGAGAGGGGGGGAAAAAAAAGTGTTTAACTTCACACCTTTTGTTTTGCTTGTGTGAGACCGCCTGTTGAAAGCCCAACTGTCAGATTCCTAATTCCCAAATCAAAGCTAATTAAGAGGGAAGAATTTATAGTCTGTTCAATTATGTAACAGGTAGCCTCAGCTCGCTCGGTGGGAGCTCAAATGTCTGCTGTGGGTCCAACTGGGGCCTGTCTGTGCTGTGAATAAAGGGATTTGTTTAAACGGCGTGGAACAAGTGTGACAAAGGGGAACGGTGGTTAGACGGCGCTGGGTACTGAGTGTCAGCAGTTTTATTAAAACCAAGCCACCGACTGCTGTTGGGTGATTCACAGAGAAGGACACACGATGACCATGAGCCACATCACGTATAAAAAGACCATCATGACACTAATAATAGAACGTAAACTCCCACGTAGGGTTGCAAAATTCTGGGAATTTTCAAAGCTGGAAACGTGCCATGGAAATGAACAGGAATATATCCATAACTGTTATTCTAGTTGTAATTATTATATCTTAAGTGTTGTAATATCATTCATATAATCAATATAAATAGGTATTACCATAATGTGATTGTTATTGGTACTAATGTTGTAATTATGAATGAAAATTATATTATTTGCATATTGATATGTATGTATAGAGGAATTGCCCATGTAAATTCTTCCTACTCCTTTTTGAACGTGTAAATGATTGTATTATTTTCCTTTGTTTTCATTTTATTTAGTTTTACATGTTCAAAACAATAAAATTTAACTAAATATATGGGAATAAATCCAACATCTACACAATTGAAGGTTGGTCATTAATAGGAAAATTAAATATAGTTGGGGAAAATGTATAATAGCGTAATCTTGGCTAAAACAACCAGAATTAAAGAGGTTGAAAACTCACCCCTTTGTCATTATTCCCATAGTCACAGCAATAGGTGCTTTACCTTACTACCTTACTTTATCCTACTACTACACTGGCTAATGGTATTTTTTGGTTTCCCTCATTAAACTCCGCAAATACACAATCCACCAACTCCTAAACACTCTGGACGAGTTGTGACCTGAGCAACCACTACGCAATGAGATATAAAACTGTAACTTCACAACACATGAAGCGAATACAGCAAAAACGTATTCATACAGTAGCTAACTAGCTAGTAAATTAGGTGCTAAAAATTGGATATTTCCAAATTCCTAAGCTTAACTTCCTGAATAAAGTTTCTGTAAATTTACCTTGAAATTTACAGGAATTTTTCCGCCCATTTGCAACCCCCTAAATCCTCCCGCTCCACCCGGCTCCTCTGGGTGGCATGAAGAGAACAGCGGCACATGTAAATCCTCTCGCTTCATGCCCCCGTGTCCCGTTCCCTTCCGCGGAGCGCCGGCTTTCAGTGTGACGGCCTCAGCTGTGAGGGCCCAGAGTGGTTGTGACAGACTGGGATAGCAGTCGTTCCCTGCTGTCTGGGAGGATTAGCCCTGCTCCTCCTGGATGAATGGGGGATGCCTCCTGGCCCCCCAGTACCTGGTTTCTTCTATAGGGTCTAACAAGGCCCTCTATAGACTTTACGTGAGATGATGAGCAACGGGAGTGATGCATTCATGATGAATATCTGCATATATTCATCTCAAATGTGGACGTGCATTGTTGCCATAAAGAACGCAGCGACATCCATTTATGTTACTTTGTCGGCTCCGCAAAATACCTGGATGTGCTGTATTTGTTAGTCGACTACCGCGCTAATGTGAGGAATTAGTGTAATTACTCTACGGAAACGAGAATATTGCAAGAAGGACTAGGAGGCCCCATACCGCATTATAGTGTTTAATGGCACAAAACGGTAAGCAGAGCATGAGTGGACCGAATTATCTCATTCTGTCTGTGAGCGCCTTCACTGAAAATACCTTCAGGCTGGAAAGAAACAGGGACTTAATAACCGTCTGTTTTTTTCAGGCAAAACAACACAATATATGATGGAACAAAGGGTGTGCTATGGTTATTTTTTGGCCTTGATTGTCGATTAATCCATTGATTATTGAAACGGTTAATGGGTTAGTTGTTTGGTCCATAAAATGGTGTAAAATGTTGTTTCCCAAAGCTGAAGGTTGTCTTTTTTGTCCAGAGCAACTTCAAAGATCATTTGAGAAGCTGGAGCCAGAGAATTTGGACATTTTCTTCTTAAAAATGACTAATCGAATATTCAAAACGGTTGTTGATTAATGTAAAACGAGGCAGCGAATGAATTAATCGACTAATCGTTCCAGCTCTAGTTATCTTGGATCAACACTGCAGGCCACAGTAATTTGAATGTGAACTTTTTGCTCATATGTGATCCAACACAAAATGAATTCAAACAAACTTGAACAGGCACACATCTGTACAGATGTGGCAGCCACTGATCCACAGAATAGCTACCGTAATTAAAAACAAGGCTTTTTTTTCTCCTTATACTAGATATCAGATTCTAGCATTTAATCAGAGCTGAACACCAAGGTTTGCTATTATTGATTATTTTCAGGTCTTGTTTTCTCTTCTCCATCAGATGATATATTCTCATCTTTCCTTTAATCCCATGTATGTAGGTTTCACTTTGAGGAACAGCAGCTAACACGTCCTTCTCCTTCTGTAAATTATCACTGTCTTGGTTTTCTTCACACTTTCGCATCCACTCACATCTTTGTGTTCGTGCCATCATGTGATTACACAGAAATATAATTAAAATTTGATATTTTCTTTCCAGATAGGCATAACAGGCCTTGACTGTGATTCATTGTTCATGTAAACTGTAACAACAATAGATCATGTGCAAAAGAAAGGCACCTCCAGCTCAAGCTGTGAAAGTGTTCAAATACCGAGAAAGTTAATTCTTCTGAGATCTCATGTGATAGTGACATGATTTTGGGGACTCGTTAAAGCAGTGATGGCAGAGTTTGATTATTGTGCCGTAGACGGCAGAGATGGGAGAGGCTGATGGATTCTTGACTGTTCACTGCCGAAAACTTAATCTATTATTATGCTGACTATAGCTCAGATTTCAAAGTATAATAAGCAATTTTTCGGGGCTCAATTTCATTTGAAAAGATTTCCATTTGGTTTCCTGCTTAGAAAGTTTAGTCACATTTGAGGAGAAAATGATGAGATCAATACATAACTTTTCCAGGCTAAAATGTCTAAAATTGAATAAAACTATGTTAAATATTTTATCGAGTACTTTTGCTCTCCCAAATATTTCCAACAATTGTCAAAGCGAGAGAAATCCATAATTGGCCACCCGAAGCTGTCATTAAATGAGTTTTTATCCAGTTTTAAGCCACATTTTATGATGCACTTTTATCTATATTTAACCAGGTGAAGGATTTTAGTCATCAGACATCTGGATTTTTACTCTCAACTCCATCTTTTGTTGGTTTTTATTGGGAGACCCCATATCGACGGAAAATATTGTGCATTTAAATTATTATTCTCAGATGTGTAAAACACCTATGAAGGTGTATGCTGATGCTAACGAAGGGTATTAACATACCAAAGTTCTGCTGTTGGTATTTGCAGATAGGTTTTTTTTTCTGCTACACTGAGGCATTATGATAGTCGGAGAAAAGGAGCCGAGTGTTGGTTTGTTAACTTAGCTCATGTAATTTAATGGAAGAGTATTTCAAAATGTAAATTTTAATCTACCAAAAAATGGCACAGCTGGTTTTGAAGTGGAAAGAGGCTAAGTGAGTATTATGTGCTTTTTTTTTTATCCTTTTTTTTTTTTTTTCCTCAACAGCCATCAAGACTTATTGTCCCTGACATGGTAACTGTAAAGCAAACGCTTTCAAACCCATTCCCCACTTTCTCTACAATCGACCTAGGTTTTCTACATTGGTGAGCAATCTCTATGAACAGAAAACCTGACCTTTGGTTTTATAGTCCATTTGCAGTATGACAAAAAAGTCATATAGTGTGAAAAACTAAACAGCCCTCAGAAGCACTAGCTAGAAAAAAAGGGGGCTTTATGTGTATACTGTAGGTGTGTAGACTTCACAATGTATTTGGTATCGGTGCCTTTTATCAACAAGTTCAATTTCAACTTTCATGCACCATATATGGCCATCAAGCAGAGATTGCGATACTGAGGGGAAAAAAAAGACAGCTCTTGCATTAAAAGACGACGCCAGAACAGATGGGATGCTTTGCTCTGCTGGCAAAGCCCAAGGCCTTAGACCAGACTCATCATGGCGACCAGTCCACCGTGGCCCCGCAAAGAGAAAAAAGCAAGTAAATCCCGACATCCAAGTAGGGAATATCTCTTCCCAGTCTGGTTTTATTTGAAAAAAAAAAAAATGCCCAAACGGGAAACGTGCTTTTCATTCCAAGATGCCAGATTGAACGTCGTTTTCGACGAGCTTTTCCCAACGAGGTGCCACTTTTATCCAGATAATTGCTCTTTCTTTTCTTTATCTTTTCATATCCTTCCAAACTCAGACCAAGCCATACAGACATTTTGTTCCCAGCCATAATGTAATGAGACTCAACAGATGATAGCAGCAGACAACAGAAAAAAACATTCTATGCCCTGAAATTATTTTGTTCCAGTACCATGCAAATGGCTCAGAATTTGTATTATTTTTTTTTTTGTAAGTACATACTTACATAGAGATAGTTGCAATGGTTGTGGTACACCAGGGTATAAACTGTTGCAGCTATACTTCATTTCCATAATGCTCCCATGGTACCATGGTCTCAATTAGACCACATTTCTAAACATTGCCGCTCACTGATGGCTTTAACAATAACCTTGTAGTTTTCTCTATCATTATGAATCCATTTGCCGCGGAGCAGACACTGGACTCCCCACTGAGACAATTCACATGATTGTATCCATTTCACAGTGCACCGTCGAACACCACAGCCGAGAATGAACTTGATAATTTCATCATTTCACACCGCTGTCTTACATACAGCAGACATGGCTGTCTGATGCTACGCCTAAAGGGCTGGAATTAAGCCCACGTTGTTTTAAGACGCAAATAGACAAGTAATATTGCAACAAGGAACCGGAAAACTTTAACCATAGAGTTGCGTTGCGAGTGTCACGCCGTGGTTTCAAGATTTAAAATTTGAGATGGTAGTACTTCTTCTTCTACTAATGCTTTTTAAAGACAACAACCGACCATTTGAGCCCTGATTGGTGACAATAGACAGCTGATCGAAATTAGCATTGTGTTTTACTGTTGTGTAGTTTTTTTTGTGTTTTTTCTAGACATTCACCTGCCTCCACTATCGCTGCTTCTGCCGCTACATAACTTTTGCTATCTTCTATGTAGTTGTGTAGGTTCCGCTATGACACTAAAATGGCGGTTGTTGAGGGTGGAAAGAGTCCAATAATCCACACTCAAAATTCTAGCCGTTTGAGTGCATTTAATGCATTACATCACCGAAAACCTTAGTAGCACTGCCTGCTAACCAGTAGCTACTATGCTAAAGCCGCAGTAGTAGCTTCTATGTAAGACGTTAGCCAGTAGAAGGCACAGTTTGGACGTACTACAGCACCGCCATCTTGCCCCTTCCAGTGACACTCGTTCGCTTGAACACTGCAAAATACGACCATGCATGTACCGTTCACCTACCTGTTGAAACCTACGAAGGTATTCGGACATTCTACATGATGGATTCCCCTCGTCTTGTTCCAGAGTGTCTTTCTCCATTGTTCAGTTCCCCCGAGCCCACATTCCACAGCCATAGAGATTGCTGCATATAAGCTGTTGAACCTCAAGAGAAGTGATTTTTTTGTTTTCCTCTGAGAGTGATTTTTTTTTGTTTGTACCGTGTATATCTTAGTTTAGCTTCTCTGTCATAGTTTCTCTTCATAGGCATTTGTTTTCCTCTTTAAGAGTATATTATTTTTGTTTGTAACTTGTATATTTTAGTTTAGATTTTCAGTCCTAATTTCTGTTCTTAGCCGTTTTTTTCCTCTTTAAGAGTGATTTTTTGTTTGTAATTTGTATCACTTGGATTAGATTCTCATTCATCAGTTTTTGTTCATAGATCTCAGTTTTCCTCTTTATTAGTGATTCTAATTTAGTGATTAAAGGCTCATAGCTTACCTCAGATCCTCTGCCTTTTGGCATGAGACGCATTACTTTTAATTCTGTATCAGACTTCCTCTTCTTGAAGTGTTTTTTTTTTGCTTTTCGCTTTCCTTAGATTGTTTCAGATTATTGTGCCTCTCCTCTGAGAGCCAAAATAGCTTCTCATTAAATTCATACCCATTCATTTGTAACTGTTAAGAGGTCTCAGGTTTTTACCAATAAATTCTGCAATTACTTAAGTTATCCATGCCTGAGTAAGCATTTTTCAACAGTATTGCTTGATTTTTCCGATAATGGTAATTTATTTTTAGTCACTAGTATTAAAAGGTAGGTTCTGTAATATTCTACATGTTTCTACAATAAACTATAATGAACGGATCCTAGTGACAGTTACTGTCTGTGCAGCCAGAGCTGATATATCCTATTGCTCTGTTCTTCAGAGCTGCTTGTTGTCCAAACAATATTAAAACCAGCGTTGAACAGCAACGTTGCACTATGTGACACGTTCCTTCAGGATCACAAGGCTGTGTGGTTTATTTTGAGTCACACACACACCGTCCTGCTGCTGTAAATACTCACCGCAGGACCAAATATGTGCTAAATTGCTGCTGAAAACAGTCCCTGGCATAAGCTCTCTTTACTGTTTGAGTAATGCTAGAAACACCAGTGTCCAGCTGTTTCAGGAAATTACTGAGATACTTAGAAAAAAATACATTCGAGCCTGTTATGGAAGATTTTATTCTTTGTTATTCTACTTCTGTAGCTGTTTGAAACCTTTATGTAAAAAAAAAACAACCATATTGAACTAATTTTACATCAGAATTAGATTTTAATGTTTTTTTGATGCGGGTAAACCCACTAAAAATCCATAAATGACTCCTTTAACATTACCAGTAGCCTGTAGGAAATGTAGGAAATACAATGTAGTCTTGGTGTTTTTGGATTAACAGCACTGTTCTTTTGTTACATTTTTTTTTGGTCCAGTTTGAAAGAAGCTTAACTATTGTGAGTGTAATTTCTAGAAAGCTTCTCTTTATACTTTCCAGGTTTATTCATCTTATGTTAATGCTCTGCTAATTAATTATAATATTTAGCCAACTACCCAAATAACTCATTAAAGGTCAACTTGAATTAATTGTTTTCTTCATACAGCACCTTTTGTTCTGAAATCAAAAGGGAAACATCTGATTTTTGTTTTCTTTTCATGACATGTGATACTATGAGCTGCTATATATTACTTTTCATTAGGTGAAGCTTTTAATCGAGTCGGACAATTGAACTTTAGTGGGAAACTGCAGAATCCAGATCTGCTTTGGATATTAATTTGAAATAAAATGTAAAAAATGCATAAAATATCACCATCGGGACCTAAACAAGAGTAAATACAAATTTTAAATGATTCCCCAAAACTAAACAGAGTCAATCCATCACTATTTTTAAAGGATCTGGGCTGCTTGTACGATACTTGAATACATTTTTCCGTTGATATTTGCTGTTCCATTAGCAGATGAGTTGGCTCAGCCCACATCTGCTATCGTCTATGTATATTTTCAATATATATGTTATGGAAAAGGCCTCCGACAGCCATCAGAGGCTTGTGTGACAGCATGAAAGACAGTAATAATTTGCAGCAGTGTAATAAACAGACACCACGGCCTCTTCGTGACCTGACCTTTCAAAAGTAGCTGCCCCTCAATTTGCCAGCCCACAGGCCCACACAGGCAGATAATAAGCATCCCCAGGAGTCACTATTATATCTATGTGTGCATATAGTCAGGCGTGGACACACAATTACTCTAGCTGTGCATTCAAATGTCAGGAACGACTCTATATGTTGGTAAAGGGGCACTGACAGATGAAGCGTCCGGCCGGGCGGCGGAAGAAAAGCTAAGCTCGGAAAATTAGACGGTTAAAGGAGGAACGCAACGGATCAGTGGAAGGTTGGAGAAATCAGGAAGGCGTCACGTCGAAGCGGATCTCAAATTGGGATCTGGGGAAAACAGCGATTCACATTGTACTGGGAGGAGTTTTTTTTTGTTTCGCGCAATTTCATGAATAACAATCATGTCTTGATAGAAATACTTTTCTCCGCTGATAAAGGATTATGTGGAGGAAGCGTGTACGAGAGATCTTCTGCAGACGATTAAGTGAACGAGGAACGAGGCTACAGACGTGCCCCTCATAGAGAAACGCAACTTAAATTCTCACTGCTTCGTGCACGGTTTGACCCCCCCCCAAAACACATTTTTAGTCTGATTCAGTTTAGTTTAATACCAATTTCACTTCACAGCTGATTTATAGACTCAGAAGAAAAAACTAGTTACCTATATCTGCATTTTTCTGGGTTTTTTGATATTTTGCTACCCCTAACATTACATATTAAAGTGCACAAACGTGATGTAGTTTTACAGTGCACTCTTAAGCATCATCTCTTCTGATTAGCAGAAAAAAAAGTGGGTGTGACAGTGGGGGGTAACGGTGCACAACTGGAACCCACTGATAGCAGCTACTACTCGCCTGAACCCCACACACGGGTCACAGGAGTGCTTTGTTGCAGGAGCGAAGCCTTCGGATTCGAAGTCTAATGGATCGAAATGCTTCTAAGAGTCAATTTTCCTGCTGAGCCTACAGCCACTTGCGGTGCAGTGGTAAGCATCATCATCTTCTCCCACAAAAGATGGAGCATTACCAGTTTTTTTAATTTATTTTTTTTTGGCTGATTTACAATTCAAAGACTGTCCTCAGACGGACAAAATGTTTGACTTTGATATTACCTAGAAAATAAGTACAAAGATAAAAGGTATGTTAAGTAGAATGCATCATCATGTTTTTGGTAAGCAGGGAAAAAAAAGTGTTGTGTATATTTGTGCATGTACACAAGTGTTCAGTGTGAAATATCTGAACCTGAGAGTTGTAGGGGTGGGTAGTGTGTGTGTGTGTGTGTGTGTGTGTGTGTAGGGGGGGCAGATTTAGCTGGGTAATTGAGTGCTTAATCCCATCAAAGTCTGCTTCATGCTGTCCGCTTCTCCTATAATTACAGTACACACTCCCAACATCACACACACACACACAGGAACACAAAGTTGAGCTTGTACACATACACACGCAGCCTTGTTCCACCTTGAAAGCAGTTCATCTAAAGGTTATTGATGTTGTTTTGTTCCCATGGTTACAGAGTGCTTTTTTTTTTTTTAGGGACATGTTCAGACTACAACAGTGCTCCCATGATAGTATATTTATTATAGATTATTATGCGCACGGCTCATTCATAAATTTGATAAATGCACTCATTAGCACTTAGAGCGAACTCGGCGCTATGGATACGACTGACTTTTTAAAGCTTTAATATGTTCCAGAGGATTAGAGGGAAGCAGTTTCCCCCTCATTAATATGTAAATGTTTGCGTGGAGACACTCCAGGATCTTATCAGATCATGGCGTTGGTAAACCTGTGTGTTTTTAAGTACGTAAAGCTTGAAAATGAAGACGACACGGTGTGCGTGCGTCTGTGTGCGCGCCAGGTGTTCGGTACACAACCTCCAGGATAATGCCATTCTTTATAGTATCATCCCAGTCACTCACTTGTTATGACTTTGTCACACTCCCGTTGCAGGGAAATCCATTAGTGTCCGCATTTGGATTCGGGTTGTCCACGGAGGTACGAAACCATTCGTCTGTCACGGCATGATATATACGCTACACCCGCGTGCGAAACACACTCTTAACCTGTGGGTCAGGGCGGTGAATCCCGGCGCTGACACATCTTTGATCAAGCTACTAAATGGCTCCAACAGGATAGTTGTCACACATAAATCCTCAACGGCCCAGGTAAACCGGGGTGGAGGAGAAAAGCCGGAGGTGTTTTTTTTTTTTTTTTTTTCTCCTTCGCCTGGCATGGCCAAAGGGGCTGGAGCTGATGCTAGTAAATAATATGGTAAATACTGAAGCTTTTATTCCTGAACACTCCCATCTGTCTGGCACAGGGAGAGAGAATAAATAGTGGTGGAGAAGGGAGAAGGGAGGGGAGAGATCATCCAACAGGGCCTACAGCAGATTAGAAATGCAGCCGTGTGATTAGAGTCAGTGGTTTGAACCCGGAGCCCACCTCGGAGAGTTGAGCAGCAGTCCCTCCACACCTTCCGACTGTCACCGGTGTGCCCATGAGCAAAGCGTTTCCGCGCTCCAGCGGAGCCGCCAGCGATAGATGATCCCACATGCAAATTTTTGCATGTGTGATCATGGCGTCTGATGAAATTATACGTATTTACATTTGCTGTGTTTACTCTAACGTGCGAAGAGGAGGCGACAGGTTTAGATCATAGTGAACGGCATTAATTCCAGTCTTCTAGCTCCTCCAGTAGAGGGGAGATCTGTAGGAGCTAAAGGATGAATCCCACTCACTTTGCTGATCACCTGAGTTTTAATCCAAAACTAGCGTCATTGGTGATCCACTCTGGTTTATTTAAAATGTTTTTTTTTTTTGTTCTTTCATTCGGGCTTCATTGTGCAGAAAGATGTACAGAATGTGCAAAGTTTATTCCCAAATTCATCCCCTGAAGGAGAAAAAGTTTCTCTGCGCTCAACTTGAGTTCACGTCACATCTCTTTCGGACTACAGCCGTGTGTGTGTGTGTGTGTGTGTGTTTGTGCAACTTACACAAGTATGATGTGAAAACTTGAAGCCTGCAGAAAGACCTGAATGGACTTTTCAGTGAAGTTGGGAGACATCTTGGGTCCAGCAGTCAAACTTTAAAATGAAAAAGATATTTTCAATGAGATATTTGCTCTATTTTGGGGTGAAACCATATCAGGAAAAAAAAAACAGTTGTTAAAGAAGTTTTAGTATTAGGGCTGCAACTAATATGTATATGTGTTAGTTGTTTGGTTCATGAAATGGTGAGATTCAACTTAAAATGTCTTTTTGTGTCCAGACCAACAATCCACAACCCAAAGATCATCAGTTTACTATTATAGAAGACTAAAGAAACCAGGAAATATTCAGATTTGTGAAGCTGGAACCAGACAATCTGGACATAATTTTCTTAAAAATGACTCAAATCGATTATCAAAATAGCAGGAAATATGGATATGGATGGATATATGGATAATGTAAAACATGTCTGGAGGGAATATATGATTTTATCTCATCAGGTCAACATTTTGATTTAATAATTTAATTACCTAAATGGAAATCCCATCAGACTTGCAAATGTTGATGATTGCTCTGCTGATAATGGTAAAAATTATACATGCTAAACGTACAAATACTAGACTAGATACTAAACATTTAGCCTGTTAGCATGCTCATTCTATTGCCTCTAATGTAATGCTTGGCTGCAGTAATTGCTGACTTTATCAATGTTCCTAATGTGGAAGAACGGGCCCAGAAAATGATGAAAAAGGGCCAAAAACCGAAAAGACAAACGTAAACACTCATCGATTGCAGCAGCCACGCAGGCCGCTCGGTGCTCTCCATCAAACGGTGGAGACGGGCCAACGTGCACCGAGGCCAGGACGACCTCTTGTCTCGCCGAGACAGATTCAAGGAAAGCGGCGAGGGGGGAGGTCCGTGGGGGGCGACCGAGGAGGCAGCAGATTGCCAGATTGCTCTGTGGCAAAGAGGCTTGGCCTCTGGCACCGTCGGCGCCGTCACCACGGCGACTCCTGCTGCCGTCGCTGTCAGTTGGCGACGGGACGGAGGGTCACTCGTGGGAGGGTCAGATTGGAAAGATTGGCGAAATAACTCTGTGTTCCCAGTCAACTGTTTCATTAAAACTTTTAATAAAAACTGTAATAATACATATATTACCACCTCTTGTTGTGTTATAATATATGCCTTTACACCTTACTGTATGAAAGCATGTTTCCACTGGAGGGGATGACTAGATCACACATCACTTTATACATTTTTACATTAAAGCTTGGATGTATTCAGAGTTTTCTCAAGAGGAGGACAATTTCTGCTGCTCAGCAGAAAACAGACTGGTATCAGCTCACAGAGCCATATTTAACAGAAGTGTCCGACCTTTGTAAATATGCTAAATTTGATTCATCTTGGATTCTAGGAAGATCTAGGAGCTGCTAGGAGGTGAAATGTCCTTATTTTTTTTTAAATCTGTGTTTTTTTTTGTAAAACACAGATTTTTCCAATGAAGATAACTTTAAACTAATCAGAAATACACTCAATACATTGCTAATATGGTAAATTACTATTTTAGCTGCAAATGTCTGGTTTTTGGTGCAATATCTACATAGGTGTATAGAGGCCCATTTCCAGCAACTATCAGTTCAGTGTTCTAATGGAACGATGTGTTTGCTCAATGCATCAGAAGGCGAATGTAATAACATTTTTCATTTTACAACTCATAGTGGTAAATAAGTGTTACTCTTCATGGAAAATACTAAATTGTCTGGGTGACCCCAACCTTTTGAACAGTAGTGTATGTCTGTGTAAAGGTATTAGGGGAAATAACATTTTGCATATACTCTGTAGGTACCAAAATATTGCATTACAGTATGAAAAGTTGCAGTAGAATTTATCCTTGAATACAATGAGAATGAAACCCAGTTTTTCGCCTTTAGAACTTATTAAAACAAACATTATGGCGAGCTGGTGACATCCCAGCCAATTAAGTCTGTCAGGAGCGTTTGAGCTTGTCAGAAAATTGGATGAGACTTGCGCGTCTCTGTCTGTAAAGCTCCTACTATGACAACAATACAACAAGAAAACCCCTATTAAGTTCTCCACTCATGCATATCAAACCTACAAATGCAAAGAGTCCACCCACACATGTGGCGGGGACATTTACATCACCGTTATTCCAATTAGCTGTGTTCACACTCGGCTTGTTGGCAGTAGACGCCTGTAAAAAGTTCCATCTGTTTATGTATCACGGCTTCATGTTCCTCATACCAGCTTTCACAGGTCATTTAGTTTGCCAGAAGTGAGTCACATCCCCCAAACAGCTCCATTGTTGTTGCACAGTATTTTTTTTTTTTGCAGGTTATGTGGATATGAAGGTCCCTCATGCAGCTGTCCTTTCTTATGACAGTGACCTCTTAAAATCGTGTCTTCTGTTTCAGCGGTGGCTGCTGTATTTGTTTCCCCTGGCTTGACACAAGGTGTATTTTTAGCAAGAGGCCATTTCATTATTTGATGAGGGTTTCAGTGGTTTTATTTTTTTACGGGAACATGACATGGAGCTAATTTCCGCAGTGAGACCAACACAGAGCGAGTCCATTATAATTAACTGAAGCTGTTACTCTGACCATGGAAGCCGTCATCTCTAGTTTTATTTCCTTTCAGTTTCTGTTCATCCCTCCAACAGGTACATTACATTAAACATTAAAAATGCATTGTGTAGTTTCTTAATTTGATTTAATTCTACACAAATTAAAACATACCTCTAGATATTATCTTTAATTGCTCCCAAATCTGTTCAGCTTCATGCCACCAAATCGTATACACAAAGAGTGACAGCTAACATTACTACACACTCTGATAAACAGGCACAACTACATAAAACACACACAGTTTTACCCAAATCCATCTGCATGCAACAGATTGACAAATTGTTCAGAAACATAGGCATTGTTTATGTGAATTGTTTGGAAGGTTGTGTATATTGCATCTTAGAGCAAAAGCACATGTAAAGAGGTGATCCTCAACATTTTTTTCTTTAAAGGATAGTTCAACAGTTTAAAAATGCAGCCATTGTTCCTATAATTATAGCAATAGGTCCTTTACCTTTTTTTCCAATACAAACTGTTTGCTGACCAGTAGAGCAGAGCTGTGAGCTATTCAGCTACTGCCATGCAGCTAATGGTATTTTTTGGTTTCCCTTATCAAACTCGACAAATTCACAATCCAGCAACTCCCAAATGCTGTGGTGGATGAGTTGTGACCTGCACATTCACCACACTATGAAACAATAACTCTTACATTACGACATGTAACCAAACCAAAAAATACCATTAGCCGCATAGTAGTAGCTGAGCAACTCTGCTCTACTGGTCTGGAAACGGTTTGTATTGACAAAAAAAGGTAAAGCACCTATTGCTATGACTATGGGAATCATGATGATGGGCGAATTTTCAAAAATGTTGTACACTATCCCAAAAAATACCATTAGCCGCGTAGTATTAACTGAGCAGCTGTAACATTCAGGAATTCATTCTCAATATTTCAGACCTTGTGTTTCTGCTTTGGCAAAATGCAGCACGTCCCTCTCTCTTGCTATATCTCAAACACAAACACACATGCAGAACAAACACACACTGACCCTTTGGGACGGGTCGGTTAGTGGTGAAGTGTTGGATTACACTTTTGGACTAATTACCATCGGTGTAAACAAGGAGGAGTAAGCTATGTTGTGCTGTTTGCTTTGTGTTGAGGAAATATTGCGTTTTAGCCGTGTGTGTGTGTGTGTGTGTGCTCAAGAGTGGGCAGCTCATTAGCTGTTTTGTTGCGTGTGTGTGTGGTGGTTGCATTAGCCATCTCACTAGCAGGAGAGCTAATATCTGCATGGTGTTTCTAGTCAGACAACCCCTGTTTTTTTTACGATGACCCGAGCCCTTCACATAAAAATCCTCTCTCTTGTTGCTTCAAAAAGGATTACAACCCAAAAAAAACAACCTCAGATCAACTCAACAAGATGAAGTCTGAAGAATGTTAGAGGGGGATCTCTGAATGGCAACCATGGACAAAATCTGAACCTGAATCCTTTGATGCGGGATAAGTGAAGATCTTCAAAAAAAGGCAACGTGGCCGACTGCAACATCATTTTTTGTTGTGCTTTATTTTCTTTTGATAAAGAACATCATCAAGGGAAACATGGCAGGTTTCCCACTCGTTCTATTTATTCTAATCAGACCAGTATCGGGTAGCTGTAGGCAGGCGTGCTCAGCAGCTAGATCCATTTCCAGCTCAAGCGTGAGGACCATATGTACACTCCAGTAGATATACGGCTATTTTTGGGTTTTTCTTTTTAAATGCAAATTCGTGGCCTTCAGTTGTATTTTTTGCCTCCTCAGTTAAAATTATGACTATATACAAACTTAACCACACTATAAATAAAAGAGATGGGTTAAGTCATAAGTCATTGTCCGCTGAGCCTCATCACTATCACGTCAGAATTTAAAAGTTTGCACGGAATCAATTAGCTTTTATTTATACTTAAAGATTAGTCCTTGAGTTGCTGTCCATGACAGCACAACGACTGTTTATCTTATTCCATGAAATGGTGTGAAAAGATGTGTTTTATCTTGCTGCGAGTGAGTCAGAGGTGTGACCCAATCAGCAAGAACTATTATAAACCCTGCTTTATTAAGGGCATTCAGCACATTTAACACATTTTAATAAACATTTTGCATCATTTTGTTGGGGCTGAACACGCCTCAGGTGAAAGTACTTGTACTAACCCTCCAGGGATGATTACTGCTTTTTATTCTGTAGGCGTCACCCAGTAGTTTGCACCCGACTCCCTCGGCTGATTTTGGATCATTAATATATTCAAAAGATAGTTGAAGTGTTAAGTTGTTGAGTGAGTGCTCTGATTATACCTCTTTCAGAAAAAAATAAAAACACATAGAGCTGCAGGGATCAAAGTTATTTATTTTATTTATGCATTTTAACTTGTGTATGTATATTGTGTATTTATTTCATGTAGTAATATGAAAAAAATCAGATTATTGTGTCTGTAAGGCTTTACTACTGAGTTGTATTCAATGCTGTTGCTAATACTTCTGCTAGTGGAGAGGAGTCCCGGCTCCAGCAGCAGCTGCATCTTTGCAGGCAGCACTCTCACAGCCTTTTATCGTAACCCCAAACATAACAGACAGTGGTGTGTGCATCTGTGTATGCAGCCGACTGGTAAGGCTGGGAGTTGCGGCTCTGAGCCTGCGAGCCATAATTAAAATTATGTTGCAGCCACTGGAAATGTAAAACATATCTCTTTTGCGTGCCAGAGGAACTTTTCCTGGAGCAACTGTAAGAGCTATTATGAACCAGAGTTAGAATTTGAATCACCGCCGTGTTCAACAGAGAGAGAGAGAGAGCGAGAGAATGGGCAATTATTTTTTAGAAAGTTGTAGATTAGGGTATTACTTTAATAATGCAAAGATCTGAAACCAACATGTTTCCTGCTGAGCCTTGGGCTGTAGAGTGTGTAGCTTGACCACTTCATTACACAAACTGATCAAACATCGTTCCTTTAATTACAACATCCATGGTACACTGGGGCCCTTCAGACAGCCATGTTGGTACAGGGGGCTATAAGCTTTAATGGTGTTAAATACTCGCTCTGCATTCTTCTTACCGGTGTCCTGCTGTGATATTGTATTTCTTAGTATCCTCCCATTGTCAGCCCCCCCAGGATTTCATGATGTGATTTTTTATTTTACAAAATGACTGATTTTGCGAAGGTATTTTCTCATAAATTGCACAAATTCCCACTCAAAGGTCTAAACAGGCTGAAGACATAAAAACAAACACTGATGCGCACTTCTGCACTTACACTTAATATTTTAAGTACATAGGTGCGTTCGCGCTATGCATTGTGTGAAAATATAGTGCACCGTGTGCACTTACTTGGCACACTCGAGTGTGTAGAAGATGGCGAAAGTTACGTAGCAGCAGAATCAGCAATAACGGAGGCAGATGAAGTGGTATCTGGTAGATGGGGGATATACGGGGGTTTATTTTGCAAGATTTATGCAACATATTAGGAAATATGCAGCACTGCATAAAATTGCGGTATATTGCTGATTAGTAAATTTGCAAGTAATAGATAAAGGAACTAAACATGACAAACATATTAGCTTCATATGTGTGTGTGTGTGTGTGTTTGTGTACACACAATATGCTCGGGATATTATTTACATGAGTGCTTAATAAGTAGTAAGGAAGGTGAAACTTTTTATATAACAGTGAATGAGAAGAAAGACCATTTTCATTACATTAGTTTGACATTTATTACCTGTTTGAGTACTGTGTGTGTGTGTGTATATATATATATATATATATATATATATATGTATATATATATATATATATATATATACAGTATATATACTGTATGTGCATGTGTGTGTGACCTTGGTATTTAAAAAATCCTGGCTATGGCCCTTGTCGCCCTGGCAACTTGTGCATTTAAAAAAATGATTGTCCTCTCAGTTGCAGTAGTGATACTACTGATGCCAATTGTTACAAGCCTAGTCATACCAATAATAATAATTTTATACATCACTCCAAGGTTAAAAGGTTCTTATATTTGAATACATAATAGAGTAACGCAATACAGGATTACAGAATAAAACGCTACAAGAGTCACATGATAAGAAAAGAGAATTGGTTTTAAAAAAAATGCCAGATGATTACAAGTGAGTTTTAAGAAGTGATTTCTACTCAGGAGTCTGGGCAGGTGGGGTTTAGGTTCCTCTCGGGGGCTGCTGGAAGAGCTCGGGCTCATAAGATTTGAGCATCATGCCACAGATGTGGGCAGGAGTCTGGCCTTTTAAGGCTTTAAAAACAAGCAGTAAAATATTAAAATCAAATCTAAAACTCGCATGTAGCCGGGGAGATGTGGTCGCTTCTCTTACAAAAAGGGGGAGGGGGTGGGGGGGTCGTCACGGTGTGAGCATTCATCTGAGTAGCACAATAAAAAAGTTCTGTGTACCCCTTATCATCATCAAGGCTGCCTAATGACTCAGCTCTTCATTGATACAGAGATTAACACTATTCCCATTAGTTGGTGGACAGACTCACTTTGTGTTGCTGAAAAACAACAAAAGTCTGATGCATTTTATTTAATACATAAGCTGTATTTATTCATGTTTCACCCCAAGAGCTACATAATAATAATTACCGCTTGTTAGTCCTTGTTTTACTGAGCAGACCTTGAACACATCGTGATGTAAGTCTGGCTCTTCCTGTCGATTTAAACACAGAGTTCAGTGTTACTATTTTTTATTAACAGGCTGCAAGATTTGAGTTTTGGCTTTTGTAAAATTCAGCCAAACTTTCTTTCGGCATCCAGCCATCCTCCCAAGTGTCGTCATTCGAGATAGAAAATCACAGGATCCACTAGACTTGGCAGCAGTAACGATATTGACAAACTCAAACCTTATTGATTTGGCTTTTTTTTTTTTTTTTTTTAAATGTGTAACCAGGTCCTGATGGAGACTTCTTCTCTCCTTTCCAAGGTGCTTTTGTATTTGCAGCACACCTGTAAGGCTATGGAACACTGGATGTGCAAAATCTACATTCACATACAATCAAGTTAATCAGACTTTCCGTTTACTTGTCGATGTCGTTTGACCACAGGAATATAAACCGATGCATTAAATGAATCCTTCCACCGCCGCTATCTGTGTCTGTGAATTTTACATGAGCTCTCAGTGCACGAGTATAATTTTATTGTTTTCTTTAACCCAAATGCCCGTGAGAGTCTTAAAGCTGCAGCGAGTAACGTTAGGAGAAAGGGGGGAAAAAAAATAAATATCCATCCTCACATTTAACATGATGGATTACATTTGCCAAGGCTGCAGAATGTTTCTGTGAAATGGTTTTAATAGATTTTTTTTTTTCTGTGAAAACACTGGGAGCAGATGACTTTAGGAGGTCATGGAAACCAACGGTTACGCTGCTTGTAGCTCCTGGCTGTGACAAACGGAAAGCGGGAAATAGGAAATTGCTTAAGATTTTCCTGAGCATCGATGAGTTAAAATGATGCTTCAAATGTCTGGGTCTTAGCTTGAGCCAAAGCTTCCAAAGAAATCCCGGGGAAGGGATCAGGCATGTGTCGGCACATGTCAGATAATTTGGCTCCTTGTTATTCCGTTTGGCCAAACAGGTGTAGACTCGATTCTTATTGGTTCCATCAGGCGATGCAGGCTTCTGATTGGAGGAGGGAACTAAGCCCGACAGTATGAAAGAAAAGAAAGTCGTTAAACAGGTTTGAAGCGTTTCAATTAAAGTGAGAGTGTCTGAAGAGAAAGACACAATCCAAGGATCTTCTATTGACTTGTGTTAAATACTCAATTTTAAGTTTTTTTTCTTATAGATCCATGTTATTAAAAAGTGCTTTGAATATAGTTTTTTTCTGTTGTACTGAATGCATTAATTACAGGATTTGCCTACTGCTGATTTTAAAGTGGAAACTTTTATTGTCTTTTACACCCAAGTCAATATATTTGAAGTTCCAGACTTAGATCCAGTCCGTTTTATGGACCTGAGGTGAGTTCCCACACACATGCATGTGTTTGTCCGCCAGCCGCTCCCTGTGTGCGGCGTGTTGGCACGGCTACCTCCATTACACTGTGACTGTTCATCAAAACCCTGCTCCCAGGCAACCTTGTCGCCTGGCAACACGAGCGAGGTTTACCGAGGGGGGGGGGGGGAACAGAAGGAAATAGAAAGGGCAGGACACGGAAACCTCCACCTCTGGCTTTCTCACCTTTTCGCTTTTTCTTCCACGCAACTCTTTTCGGAACCTGGCAGCTTAACCTGCGTTTTTTTTATTTTTTTTTTGTCATAATATATTATTATAACAGCTCACAGTTATATTCCGAAATGTATGAAAACCGAGCCAGGCGGGTCAGGTGTCGGTGTCGTTTTTTTTGTTGTTTTGCGGCCCCCGCTGTTCAATATCCCTCAGCCGATCGTTAAAGCTGGCTCCACGGCGTGCACAGACGCTAACCCCAGCGTCACCCGCCGCCGCACGCGCGCGCATCCGCACTGGAGGCTCCGTGATCAAATGTGAAATGTGTCTTCATTTTCGAGCTGTTACACCGTAGAGCTGCAATTACCAACTGATGCCTGCTTACCGCCAGGCAATCAACACTCCATTAGCCCCTCCACACTCAGCCCTCAGACTACACATGTGCACTGACACCCACCAACTCACACAGAGCGGGAACACACACACACACAAACACACACACACCCCCCTCCTTTCCCCTCCCAGTGACTGCCACACTGGAGGCGAATCATTACTGACTACTGTGGCTTTTTTCTATAAAATATATTCTTCCCTGTTTTCTCTGTCTCTCCCTGCAATCCCCTCCTCCTCCCACACACCCCCCCGATTCTTAAAATCATTCCACTTCCCGCCTTTCGCCTTCTTGAAGGGACTCTGGATTTTTCCACTTTTTTTTTTTTTAAATATATTCCAGCAGAGGAAACCGATCATGTAATACTTTGCCTGAGGTAGTTGGGAGTAAATGTGTTATTCATGGCCAAAGGCATTTCTATCATGTTAAGTGGAAAATCTGCTGCGGAGAGAGGTGGCTGGGATGCAGGTGCTGCTGAAATGAACACACACACACATAAAACACACATACTGAGCCATGTTTATGAAGCACAGGCAGCACATATACATACAGCACACAGTCAAAAAATAGTGAGATAAATGTGTAAATCTGCCTTCCCGGTTAAAATCCTTAATTCTCTACAGGGAGCAATGATTCTGTTGCAGTATAAACTGGCTTTAGACTGATTTACAGTGCGCCTGTGTTTTCTCTATCCTAACTTTATAATCCAGTTGAGTACACAAGTATATTTTCCACCCGCAGCACATATTAATTTCCTGATCAGTCCTCCACTCTCAGCATCTTTGCATTGTCGCCGGCTGCCACCCTTCAAACGCTCCAGGAGAGAAGCAGGAAGTCCTTCCTCCACTTTGCCTTCTCTAAATTGGGGTCTTTTTTTTTCTTCTTTTGGGAAGTATGAACAAATATTCAGCCCAAGGTGTCATTATTCATAGTGATGACTCCCCGTCTGGACTCTGACTGAGGGAACCGACGTCCTATATTGCAAAATCTCTGTCTGGCAAATCACACATAATAGAAAAAGATTCCGGCCTACCATGAAATTGTCATCACCACATGAATGTGTTTTTTATTTTTTTTATTTATTTTTTACATGTGTAATATCTGCGGTGACATTCAGTCACCTTATGCACATAATGTGGAAGTAACCCTGAGTCACTGTAACATCCTTGTCTAAAGGAAAAGATGGAACGGTTCCATTAGCAGCTCAAACGAATTAAATAATTTTTTTTTTTTTAAATTATAATGTCAACCCTGTCAAAATAACTTCGGTTAACTCGGTGGAGATGAATCTCCTTTGCGAAAATACCTTGCTGCATCTGAACAATGGAACTGCTTAAACTTGCAAAGGAAATTAATAAAAATAAGAGATAATTAAGAAGAAAAAGAAAATTCCACTTTGTAAAAATAGATTTTTTATGGCATGAAAAGCCTTCTAAAAGCACATCAGCCTAACCTTGATTTTATTGAGAATCAAAAGAAATGATTGTTTTGCAAGGATTTTAATTGACTGCTTGAATTTCAGAAGTCAGGGAAACCCTTCTCGTATCATTTTCATTCCTGGTTCTTTATTTATTTCATTTATTTTTTGTTCCGTCAAACCCCCGCTAGTGGCCCACGGCGAATCACATTCCTCTAATGGATAATTCAGACAGAACGGTTAGTTGTTCATGAGAAACACGTCCGTTTACGATAACGCTGCGTATGTTGAAACTGATCTCTGTTAAATACAGGTCAAAATGATTCAGCTGCGAACAAACAGATTAACATCCGTGTTGAGCACTGGCATGTTTATTAATATGTTAGCATGTATAATGCAGACACATTATTGAGCATGTAATGACTTTTAAAAGCTCTTAAAGTGGATTTATAGATGTTTGTCAGTTAACATGGCTACGAAGCCAACGTTCATGCTACAGCTTCAGTTCTTAGGTTTTAAATCTGCTGATCTCTTCAGTCATTTGATCTATTTAATGGGTATCAGTGCAGTGCCTGTAGGAAGTATGTACATGTATATTACTCATATATATATAGGACCAGGATCTAAGTCCTGGGCATGTTACTTATTTTTTGTTATGTGTCTATAAATAAATAGGTTTAGGCCCAGATTCTGTTCTGTTAGGTGATAGTGCTGGGATTTCCTGAGGGTCGTGTTAGCGGGAGGATTAAAGTAGCAGCTATACTGGCTAATGCATTAGCATGTGGTTACTAAGAGATGTGAAAATACTTTTGTTCCGTCGGCTGCGTGATCGGTGCAGGAAGAAACGGGACAACGGAGCTTTGAATTGTAATGAAAGCGCTGGGAAGCAACATGAGGAGGAGCCGTGATACAGAGCTTTACACTGCGTTGAGATCACTGCTGCAGGATAGCGCTGTGATACGTTTAACTTTTAATGATCTATCAAAAAAATGCACAAAGAAAGATATACATCATGGGGCCATGCAAAAGCTATATTTAAAAGCTGACAAACGGAGATATGTGATGCCCAGAAACATAGATAAATAGATAGATGGATATATGGATAAATAGATGGATGGGTTGGGGTTGAATTGCCTTATATTTTATATAATTCTACAATTTATAGTAAATTCTTTTTCTTCTGTGTACTCGGCTCCGATCCCGTTCATTCATTCTTTGGCCGGCCTTAGTCCCTCTGAAATAAGTTCTTCCTTTGAGACAGCTACTGTCAGGCAGGCAAAAGCTCATCTTGATGCCACTGAAACGCCTTCAGCCACTTAGACAGAAAGAGAAATTCGGCCCTATCTGCTCCTGATTTGTCACTGTCCTGTCTGGTTCTGTTTTTGTTTTTGTGTGTTTTTTGGTTGTTTCTGCTCCATTTTTCCCCCCTCTCACCCTGTCTTGGCCTCGGTGGCGTTTCCCTCTCCACACCTGTTCCTAATCACCTCGTTAGCCCGGACCTGTGCCCCATGTTTCACATCCCACTGATTAGCTCTGTGTGTTTAAGTTTTCTGTCCAGGTTTCGTCACTTCTGTCTGTGTTACTACACCCGTGTTTCGTGTCTATGAGTATTACGCTGCGTTCATGAGCTCCTCGGACGCTCCGAGTTCAGAGGTCACCCCTCCGACTTTGGTGAGTCCGTGTGCTTTCAAGTCTTAATGCGGGAACAACACGGACGTGGGCTGTATTTTATTGCTCAGTCTGTGCAACACGTTGAAGCTGCTTCCAGTTTTATATTAGTGATTTTTCTCCCCCAGACTTGTTGCTGTACCGGTATTTGTATATTGATTTTACTGTACAAAGAAGAACACAGAAGAACCCGCAAGGGTATGAAAAAGGAATCGATGGGAGGTTTATAGCTTAATCTTTATGTTTATAACATGAAACAAAAGAAACAAAGAGGAGCAAAGACTTTTAAAGGGGCAGACATCAAAACAAGAACGGAGATGGATAAATCTTTACATATCTTTCTTGCTGTTTTCGGGTCCACTTGCCTACAGACTCTTGACACTAATTTAGTTTTCCTCCTCTCAGTTGTCCTGCACATTTCAAACAGCTGGTAACAAAGAGAGACTCAGTCAACAAATGTTGCTGGTGTGAAAGTTTCTAATTAAAAAAACAAAACTGTGCTCAGGTGCTGCTTTGTTTGCTAGAGAGGTACTTTCTAAAAAGCTTCTCTAAATGTAATGGGCATGACTTTGCTTTTGTGCTTGTATTTACTGCACCCACTATTTTATTGCCTTTTGTGTCATCATGACAGGACACCATGACACTAGGGTGCACAGGATGATCCACTGCCTGTTCCTCTAGTGCCGTTATGAGGTCGGCATTTATGGTTTTGCATTGATTGTCTCTGTCAGATGAGGTATAATAACATTGACACAGCAGGTATAATGTTCCTCATGATATAACCACTGGGTGTGTGTTAGCATGTTGATTTTAGCATTTAGCTCAAAGTGCAATTCTACCTGAATGTAGTTAACCATCTTAGTTTTTAGCCAGGATGTATGTATGTATATATATATATATATATATATATATATATATATATATATATATATATATATATATATATATATATATATATATCATACACAGTCATAATTAGACCTTACAATATTTGTATTCAGTGTCCTTTCACATTTTAGCCTAGGCTACATTTACAGCAGGCTACAGGTTAGCATCTCTATTGGCTAACTGTTGCATTTCCTCATTCTCTTAGAATATTACTTTTCACCTTTCCACCTCTTTGCCTGTTCATCCTCTTCTTCCTAGCATGAAGCCTTTCTTGCCGGAAAAAAGAAATGCTAACTTTGATTGATGCAAACTCTTACGTTGCATCCTCTGATTCATTCAGATCTATTCTAAATATAGACCCACAGTCAGCAGTGACATTGCAAGACTTTTACTTTCGCTTTTAATGAGTCACATACATGAGCATCTCTGTCACGTGAGACCGTGTTGATGTCATGATAATTAGGAGGGCTTTATCTACTTGGTTTTTCAGCTTTGTGTTCAGCATTTTTACTTGCTGAAATGTAGCCTAAGGGGGAAAATTTAAATTAAACGAATCTTGAGGGGAAAGAAAAGTAATAAGGTCATGACCCTGGTGTCCTCAATGATGGCTAGGGCCATGAGCACACCATTCAAAGTTGGCGAGGGAAAGGGAAAATGAAGGAGAGTGGGACTGTGCAAAAAAAACACCAGGAAATGGAGAAATAAAATTATGTTTTTTAATTCCGTCACAGCAGTTGTGTTTTAAATGACAGATAAAAATCCAACACCTCAGCAAATTTCCTCATAACACTACAGGAAGATGGCTGCTGGTCTCACACACCTCGCACTGTTATCTGTTGGAGGCTTAATTTATATTAAATCTTTTCAGTGCGTCACCCGTAAAGTAAGATAATAGCCAATTCTATGAATTAGCCTCATAAATTATGCTATACTATTAATTTGCTACTCTGATCAATGATTAACTTAATAAATATAACCAAAATGGCCATCAATATAGCAGAGAATGGCTAAATCCAACAACGGGGCTGCTTGCAGAGTTAATCAGTCAAAGCCAGAAAGAGAAAGTCATCTTCCTTCATGTTTCCCCACAAATCTCTCTCTCATCCCTCCCTTTTCAGTTCCCACCCCATCCATTTTTTCCCCTCAGTGACACCAGCGATGTAAATAATTACCCATAATACAGAGAACGAAAAACAAACACTGAAAAAAAAAGATAAATATCTCCTCCTACGCAAACATCTCATAAACCACCACTCTGTCAAAAATGAGCTGCATGCCCGAATGCAGTCTTCGATCTGTCAGTGTTCCGCTAAATGTAGTAATTAGGTTGTCAGGGAGAGAGCATGCGAGAGAAACATAATAAGCACGCAGACACACACGTGCATGCACAAACACACACACACACACACACACAGAAGCTGGCTTTGGGGACAGTTAGGGGACAGAAGAGCCATTACGAGTAAGCTGATGGCAGTGACAACCATGTGCTGTATGTCTTTACTCCTCCCTGACAAACACATTCACTTTGTGATTTCCTTAATCGAGAACGTACTGTACACTTCACTGACCGGTCACCACATCTCAATATGCATCCTTCCTTGCTTCGCGGATATATCCATAGTTTACAAATAACCCCGCATGATCTTTATTCATTCATCCGACCTTTTGACACTTTTTTTTTTCCTGCAATATTTGCAGGAGTCATACTTGCAAATATTGCGGAGGATGCAGGGAAGCGAAGAACACCTACCGAGAAAGATTATTGTACAGTTGCCTGAGCAGATATTAAAGTGTAGTATGGAGCGCTGCCAAAGCCACAGAGGCAAGCGGTTCAGACGTTGAATTACAGCGCTGTCATAAAAATGTGCAATGTGCATTCAGGAGATCAAGTACGTACATTCCTCAAACATGATGTATTCGCTGGTCGTTGCAGGTCTGCCCTGTGTCTCAGCTGCTTGTTTTCAGTGGACCAGGGAGGGCCAGGCAGCCCAATCAGATTCTTGGGTGTCAGATTCAGATTTGAACCAAACAACTAATCAATTAATCGTTTCAGTAATTGTTAGATTAATCAACGATCAAAACAGTCGTCAGTTGCATTCCTATACTGAGTCAAACATAGGACAAGGCAACAGGAGGAAAAGTTGACACCATTAGAAAAGGGGGGTTGTTCAAGAAGCTCAGAGTGAGAGGAAGAGAAAGAGAACAAAGACTTAACGAAATCCCTCACAAGGAATAAAATGCGGCGAGAAATGTGTCAGGATTCTTCCTACCATCATCTCTCTCACCCACGGCTCCTGTTAGACCCCAGCGATCAACCACACAGCGAGTGGCTAACCAGCGTCCCACAGCTCCACTTCCAATATGACAGTAGCCTTAACAACATCTGCACAGTGGGACCGAGTGTGGCGAAGGTCTGAGATACAAAAAAGGAAAAGAAGCCAACTCTTGTAAGTGAGAAAATTCAGGCAGGAAACCTCACCCACCAATCACAATAAATGTAAGGTTATATTTGTATGTGAAAATACAGACATATTCAATGCATTTACACAATTTTACCAGTCAAACCTCATAATTCAATTTCAGGCGGGGGGGCCTGGGAACGTTACTGGACTTCTTATGGTGTGTAATAAAATATAAACTGTACTCTGTCTCTTTCTCTTAGTGAGCAAATAATGTTAAATTACACTGTACTAATCAGGGCTGGGCGATTTTTTTAATGGATATTCAAAACTTCATATATTTTATATTTAATAAAAGTTAAAATCCCATAGACCAGCACTTTCGTTACAGCTTTCCAGCACTTTCGTTAGAATTCAAAGCTCCTTTGTTCCATTTCTTCCTGCACCAATCATACAGCCAATGTATTTTACTGTCTCTGGAAAAAAACCCCACTTGTTTAGCTTGTTTAGCTATTACTTTATTCCTCACACAAACACAGGCTTCTGTGGCCTTCACAAACCCTTAGGAAATCCCAGCACTATCGCCTAACACAACAGATTCTGGGCCTAAACTCAGTTGCATGTCTCTCCTTATCTCAATGTTTGTCCAAGTCTTACCCAATGTACCATTTGTGTGTTAAGATGATGTAACAGTCCACCACACCCTTATTTGGCCAAACATGAAAAATCTGCTTAGGCTTCCACTTTTCTATAGGAATCTTTAAGTCCTATGGGCATTGCACTGGTATTGGTGATGCGGACATTGACGCTGTTTATTGACATTGTTGCCCAGGCCTAGTATCTATTATACATGACTACAGCTCCTATTAATTATAGCAAACATGTTTTTTAAAGAAGGAGAATGTGGAAAAAAATATATATACTTGTTCAATGCATTTGATTGAATATGAATTCTCTGGGAACACAGGGACATTCTAAACAAGCCCAACACGGTAGAAGCACGAGCGCTCGGAGTGGTTTTGAAACATCTGTTAGTTTAATAGACACTGAAAGGATGGCCAAACCAATTGAAACCACTCGTACTTCCAGATGCACATTATGAAGTGCCCAATCTGCCGCCTTACTTCTGCCTCCGCCGAAGGAAGATGCTCGGCGACCACGAGCCGAGGCTCCTCCGCCGGCCTTTCGCTACTGATTAGGATCATAGCAGGAGAAGGTGGGGAGGGAAAGGGGAGCGGGGACGGGAGGGGAGGAGGGGGCATCGGGGGAGCTCTCTAGGAATGCACATCAGTTGACTCCGCTGCACCCTGCACAGTAGGAGCTGTCAATCCAATTATGCCGATAGCCCGGCCCACCGATTCACACATGTACAGTGCACCAACCCCCTCACTGTTGCGCCCCGCACCCATGCAGTCATATCAGCGGCCTCCAACATTTCCGACAGGCGCATCTACACCCCTGCCTATGGAGGCAGCTCCAGCTGAACCCCCTACCGTCGCCGCAACCGCCCCTGCTCGGCGCGAGTATCTCAGCAACATGTGCGGCGGGGGGTGTGAAACTCTCTCCGGCTAATCAAGGCATGTAAGCGCCCGCGTCTCCACACGCTAAGGCGGCATCAAAGCGGACGCCGTCGTGCGTTGCTTCCCTGCCTGTTGTAAATTCCTCTTTCGATATTCCAGAACAAGCCCTTTTAACATGCTTCCTTCCTTCCTTTCCCATCTCGTCTTTGCAATCCACTTATTTCATTGCAGCTCGTTCGCTGTGGAGGAGTTGAACCCTTATTTGTTCCCCGCGCGCATGCTTGACATTTGTGCACATATTGCATTCTATTGCATTGATTCTAGTCTCTATTTGTGACTTTATCAATTCAGATACTTCTCAATACTTTTCTATCAATTAATAACCTCTTAAGACTTTTTTTTAGTTTTATTTGTGAAAATGGTATGCCCAATTGGTAAATGGCACAGTTACCATATGTCGCATGTCGTTTGAAAGCCCTGGCTATTGGCTTTGAGATTTGCATGGTCATTGATTCATTTGGGTCATTGGGTCGCACTGCTGTCCATTAAACCCAAGTCCACATTGGCTTTCAAGCTGGCTGTCTCCCAACCCAATGCTTCCATTGGCTCATGCATGTTGTCAATCTATGTGAAACAACTTCAAGACCATAATTGTTCCATAATTTGAGCATAAAAACAAATGATGGACCCATAGTATTGCTATAAATGACCCCCCCACTCCTCCGCCATACCACTCATGGTACAGTGTGTCTTAAGGGGTTAAACAGGTCTCTATATCTCCATTTCTATATCTGTTTAGACTAGAAAACCACTGATGTCACTAACATTAGCTGCTTTGCTAAAGCAGTCAAGCACGCCTTCAGATTGATTTGCAAGTGTTTCATGATGTTGTGGCGTAATCCCCTTTGACGTGACGTTTACATATAACGTTATTGCATTTTCACACACATTTGAGCGTTTCTGCTTCGTCGGCCGTGACCGCGGGAGCGTCGCAAACGGGCGTCGTCGTCATTAGGGGACGGTTGAAGTGGCATAAAATAGCGTTAAGTACGGATAGCGGTAGCGTTTGTTCTGAAGCTTATCGGGACTGACCCAATTAGGGAACCGGTACTCAAAAAAAAAAATCCCTGTCTGTGTGTGCGTGGTATGCCTTCCTTTTATCTGTGTTTATACTGCAACCAAAAAGTTTCAAAGTCCACCCCCCCCCCACTTATGCAAACATGACACACATGCAGAATCCTGAAATCCTCAGAATCCGACCGTTTCCCCGTAGCTGATCAATTATTTAACCCATCAATGGAGCCATGATTCAGGTGACTGATCCAGCCAGGCCTCACTAATTTGGGAACTGGTTTTCTCCCTCTGTCTTTCTTTTCCTCCGCCCACCCATTTGTCTCAGCTTAGCTCTCTCTTTCTCTCTGGCGTTGGTGTCCGTGGAGCTGGGGGCGACAGGCAGAGCAGACGGGCCTGTCAAAGAGCTGGAGCACGGAGGGGGTGAGGTAGAGGGATTCTGGTAACATCAAATATTGAATCAGTATTGAACAGCTGCAGAGGAATACAATGTGCTTCTCAAGCAAAGTAGTGACATTTAAATACATTTTTAATTACCCTCTGCTCCTACTAGTACGTCACGTAGTGATCAAACAAGTATAGAAGCACTGCAAGGTTGTGAATAATTTATTTCGCTATACATAAACAAAGCAGAAAAAAGCTAAACTTGTTTCATGTGTAAACTGTTTTCAAGCCCATCTTGTAGTTTTCCTCCTTTAAAATCGATGAATGGACAGATGGATGCACTTTGTTGTCTTTGTACATGACAACAAAATTGCAGAACCATTTTTATCAGTCCTACTGCGACGTATGTATGGATACGTTATTGCAGATATGTCCAGCATTAAAGTATGTGACGTGCATTAAAAAGTATGTCAAAGTACAGTCCTCCTGCAGCGGTAAAGTGCGTGTGGTGCATTAAAAAGTAAAAATACCGGGCTCCAGTTATTGCACACTGGGGAGCGAGGGGCTAGGTGGTAAAAGCAGCATTGTTTAGTTGTAGCACAGCCCTGGGGGAAGGAGCTGTTCTTTTTCCTTGGCACTTTGGTCATTTTGCCAGCTATTACCTGCAATTTGTTCAAAAAAAACATTTACTGTGCGTTTCAGACAGAACGTGAATTATTTATGTTAATTATTTGTCCAAACAACCCAGCTGTAAGTTAGCTGTAAACTAGCTAGCAATGGATGTACCGACCATGACGGGCTGCTTTTAACTGAAGAGCTCATCAGATACAGAGATCCTTGTTATTTCCAGTCGTGGAAAGTAATTAAGTACATTTACTCAAATATTGTAGCTGTACTTTACTCCACTAAATTCATTTAACAGCTTATTTTCTTTACAAGATGAAGATATAATGGACAATATAACACGTTTTTAAAAATACAACATATAAGTGATCCAAAATTCATCAAACAAAATCTTCTTTTTCTTCTCTCCTCTCCCATTAATCATCTCAGGACCCCTCAGATTAATTTGATGACCCTTTGGAGGGGCCCCCACCCCTGGATTGAGAACCACTGGCCATAACTAGCTTAATACGGATAAAGTTGTTCAGCACACTGATGCTTCAGTATTAATATTCTAATGTCATGAAACGACTACTCTGAATTTAAGACTTTATGTACATTTGCTTTATGTCATTTTACTTAAGTAGAATTGGTCACACACACTTGGAGTATGTTTAAGTTGCTGTATTAGTACTTTTACTTAAGTAAAAGATCTGAGTACTTTCATCGCTGGTTATTTCCCTCGAGTTGAGCAGAATATGTCTGTCCTTCCATTGACTTTGACTAACTTCACTTTGTGTTCAGTCACAACACACATTTAGAAGATAATTAGTATTTAATTGGTCTGTATCTATATATGATATATAATTGCCATAATTCAAAGCAATGCTCAACACGATTGGGGGAAAAAAAAAGTCGTAGTAGAGAAATCAATGCTTTTTTGATACAAAGAAAATTGATAGAGTGGACGATCGGGCGGTTTCACCCCACTTTACACAAAGACGGACACTTAAAGAACTGTCAAATTCAGGGCTCGATCTTGCTCCGTTATCAAAAAAAAACATGAAGGCGCAGCTTGGGTGGGAACAGACATGGGCTGAATTCTCCGTCTAGAAGCGGGAATGAATGGAGGAAAGAAGAATGGGGTGAGATTAGGGAGAAAAGTGAGAAAAGGTTGGGAGGTGCAAAGCATTTAGTTGAAATGGGCGCTAGCAAAAGGGAAACCGGTGAGTTAGGAGGAATGAGATGCTGAGTGAAGGGAGAGGGAGGGAAAATAGAGGTAGTTTATGGTACAAAAGACACATATGACAGTCTTCTTAAGAGACTGAGGCAAATGGATTTCTCTTGTTCAGCCCTCATCCTCTCTGAAAGTAACACGTCCCCGCCGACCGCAGCTCAAATCCAAAGCTCTGGACCGTCTTCATGACTCACTGCCTGAAAGTAATAGTGATTTTCTTCTAATAAGAAAATGACCGTTATTATGAGGCACATTTGTTGCTCGTTTTTTTTTTTTTTTTAGCATTTCTGCTAATGATTATCTGTATTATTCACAGGGTGGTTAGCTTTCTTTGACATGTTGAACACTGTATATTGGGGATCATGCTGCGATTTTTACCAGATCAAAACTGCACTCACACTCCATGCCTGACATGACTTCAATAAAAAAGCAGTGTGTTTAAAAACGATGAGTAAAGCCAAAGTCCTTATAATAACCTTTATTTCAATGCATTGGGAACACTGCGTTTTATATCCTAAATCAAAATGTGAAGGAGAATTGTCAAATTTGTAATTAAATGAAGTATAACCACAGTTTCTGAGAACTGCCTCACATCTGTGATCCATGGATTGGACCAACATGGATCAGTTTGCCTATATCTAAATACTTGAAGGGGTCATATTGCCTTATGCCAAAGAGGAAATACCCTTGAGAGGTGAGTTTCAACAGGACAATAACCCCAAACGCACCAGTAAACGAGCAGCATCTTGGTTCCAAACCAACAAAATGAAAGTTCTGGAGTGGCCAACCCAATCCCCAAACCTTAAACCCATTGAAAACCTGTGGGCTGACATCAAAAAATGCTGTTTCTGAGGAAAAACCAAGAAATTCAGAGGAATTCTCTGGGAACATTTATAAGGGGCCAGAGGTCGGTCGAGTCCATGCTCCACAGATGTGAAGCAGGTCTCAGAAACCATGGTTATACAACTAAATATTTAGTGATCGACAGGAATGCTAAATCCTGGAGTTTTTTTAGTTTATACATTAAACATTTGAGTTTGTAAAGAAAAACTCAAACTATTTCTTTGAACATTCTAATATTTTTCTTAATTTTCTCTACAATAATTCAAAAACAGACATATTTTTCTTCACATTTTGATTTTGCTTACACACTGCCATTGTATCGAACACAACCGTATGATAATGAGCTTCATATGCACTGTTCCCAACATGTAACATATATCTTTGCCGTGTGTAATGATAAATGCAGGACCTCTTCCCTTAGATTGATTTCCTTTTATGCAGTGATTTCGCAGTTGAGAAACCAGCCGTCAACGTCTCTTGTTCCACAGCCGCCTCGCTCGGAGGTGAGCTCCCTTGTCAGCAATTAAACAGCTGGAGGATAAACGCTGCGTTTGAGACGGGGCGCCGCTCGTCCACCGGCGATGCAGCAGTTCATTTTTAACCATTAACATTTAAATGGCTGCCGCGACGGATTGACCAGTTTTTGAATGGCAATTTTAACACACAAGTGATTCCTCTCATCTCATATCAAGGGCTGACGTTGTCACAACATCGCATCACGGCCGCTTTGGCAATTATGTTTTCACCAGGCCCAGTATTTCCTGTCAGATACTTTCAGACTGCTTCATTTACAAAGGACTGAAATATAGCGCGACACAATGGCACATAGAGTAATGGCTACATTAAAAAAAAAAGGGGCCGTCACTGCATAGAAGGAGAAGTCCTTATCTTTTTCTTCAAATACAATCATGAAAAGAGCTTTTTTATGTTGTGTCACATTCAAACATTCAGCCAATGGTATGGATGTATATATATAAATGTGTATATCAAAACCATGTAAAAGTTCTAAATTGAAAATTTTACCAAAGTAAAAGTACAGTAGTATTATCAGTAAAACGTAGCATTAAGAAGATATTGTTGTATGATATGCTACTTCCAACGGGGAGCCAATTTTTGATATTTTGAGTAGATTAATAGTAATAGTTCTGCGTTCATGTGTGTGACAATTCTAGTAACAGTATCAGGAATTAAGAGAGATGAATCAGAGGCTGCTGAACTATTGTTACAATTTCTTTTACGACTACTATTTCGAATCGATAAAATAAAGAAAGACCAACTCAAACTTAACCTATGCGGTTGAACAATCACCCAGACTGCGGCAGTAAGTTTTTATTAAAGCAGGCACGCGGCCAGGATGAGACTGTGGTACAGGACTGAATCTGGTGCAGCTCTGAAGCCCCTCAAGCAGTGTCTGGTATTTTTTTGGCCTCTGGACAGCAGTTTGGCTTTTATGAGGAGCCAAGTCAGGGTCAATTAAATAGGTTATTGATGCCGAACCACCATTACTGCTCAAATAAGTTTGCAACACTGGCTTGGACACCAATTTCGGCCGCTGGCGTTCAGTGGTAATAAATGAGAACCTATATTAGCGCCAATTATACGGAAGAAGGTGAAGGCTTTGGTGCAAGGCTGAGGCTATTTCCTGGAAGTAGTATGTACCAGTGTTGGCAAGTGGATTGGGGAGGAATCTCTGTATTTACCTCCACAAATGTGTATTGCTGTTATCAGATGGCAAACTGAGTAGAAGTGAGTTCATATTTAATGGGATCTAAATATTGCAGATCAGCAGGGTCAGTAAAAAATAAGGTCCAATCTAAAAGATGGTTTGGTAACTTAACTAAATTCAGTGGATGAATGGAAATTGCTCTTCGGAATGAATGAAGCACTGATATTACATTACATACATATTGTTAGGAATAATACATAGACAAAAAAACACACACACAAAAGAACTTATTTTGACATCATAATGATTTGTTTTGCAAATCACAAGGTTGGATTGCATTTCTGTGAAATACTTTGAGCTTATGGTTGATTAATACTCCATTCAGCCTTTTATTAATACATGTTGTTGAGTTGAGGAGAATGACTTGAATGCGAATGGAAAATGAGCAGACACGGCTTTCGTTTCTATTTGTGTGACAAAAAGCTACGGTTGTGCTGTTGAACACTGGCACAATACGTTTCACTAATGGTAAAATGTTTTTTTTCCGTGTGTGTTTTCATTTATTTCGTGAAGATATTGTTTTTTTCCAGAAAGAAGAAACGCTCGGAGTGACTGTGGATTATTCAGAGATGTTCATGGTTATCAGAGGTTATTGCTCGGTTTATGAAAACCATAATCACATATTGCATACAAGTGGTCATAGTTATTATAATAGCTTATTGAAGAACAATTTTTTAACACTGTAGTGTCCTAAAAGTAGACATGTAATACTGACTATAACAGTATTTCTATGCCTATTTAAGCTTTTACTTGAAAACAAATAGCAATAATTTAGCTGTCTCAACAAATCCGGACACAAATCTGCACATCTCCAGATCATCTGACAACTGGCTTCAAACCAACCGATGCAGGGGAGGGAGGACTATATCTACACTCATCACTCTGATGGCTCCTCAAACTGTGTGTGTGTGTGTGTGTGCGCACACTAAGAGAGACACATGTGAAGCGACTCTGAGCTCATGAAACGCTCGTGATATTGGATGATGACGTGTTCACCCGGTTGTCATGTGGCTGCTTGCTAGAGTAGCTGTGCTTTGGTAGCAGGTGGCCACTCAAACATGAAGTTACATTAAATTGATTCATGTATCATGTTAAGCGTATGTATAAGTTCTGTATTATGGGGAATAGGCTCCTGGGAAGTGCAGTGTATGTTTTATGTATGTGTGTGTGTGTGTGTGCCTGCTGGAGACTACCTATGTGCATGCATGTGCAAAATATTAGATTGTGTTTCAACTGCCTTTCTGTCAAACAACACAATGTCTGGGGATATCTATCAGTGGGAATATGGAGTGCATACGTCTCCATGAACTGAATGCATCAGCACATTATATATATATATATATATATATATATATATATATATATTGCGTATTCGCAAGACACACCTCAACTCAAACGTTTTATGATGTACTCCACTTTGAATGATATGTGTCTGATGTTGCCCCCCCACCAAAAAAAAAAGATCTTGTTAAAATCTTTAAAACGACATCTGTTCTTTCTTCCGCATTAGAAATGCGAGATAATTAATATGTAAATATATTTCATTTCAAAAGATTAACTGCTGGACACATGTCTCCTACTTCACGGAAAAGTCAGTTCTCTGTTTCTGTACCTGTCTATAACTAGAGAATGATTGAAAACTACAAAAAATGAGAACCCAAATTAAATAAACTGCAATTATCCTTCAATAAGACTAAAGGTGCATCTTGAATATGTTGATGGAGGAATGTGTAAACTGTAAAGAGACAAAAAAGCACTATTTGGGTGAAATAATGCTTTAAACCTAGTAGTTGGACAAAAAATGTTAAGATGACACTGGAGTCAATGAGACTTTTAGAAGTTGAAGACCTTTGACCTGTTGATGTGGCTGACAAGAAGTATAGCATGCTAACATTTGCTAACTTAAAGTCTGTTATTGTGGCTAACAAGCAGTATAGCATGCTAACATTTGCTAACTCAAAGTCTGTTGATGTGGCTAACAAGCAGTATAGCATGCTAACATTTGCTAACTTAAAGTCTGTTGATGTGGCTAACAAGCAGTATAGCATGCTAACATTTGCTAACTCATAGTCTGTTGATGTGGCTAACAAGCAGTATAGCATGCTAACATTTGCTAACTCATAGTCTGTTGATGTGGCTAACAAGCAGTATAGCATGCTAACATATGCTAACTCAAAGTCTGTTGATGTGGCTAGCAAGCAGTATAGCATGCTAACATTTGCTAACTTAAAGTCTGTTGATGTGGCTAACAAGCAGTATAGCATGCTAACATTTGCTAACTCATAGTCTGTTGATGTGGCTAACAAGCAGTATAGCATGCTAACATATGCTAACTCAAAGTCTGTTGATGTGGCTAGCAAGCAGTATAGCATGCTAACATTTGCTAACTCAAAGTCTGTTGATGTGGCTGACAAGCAGTATAGCATGTTAACATTTGCTAACTTCAAGTCTGTTGATATGGCTAACAAGCAGAATAGCATGCTAACATTTGCTAACTCATAGTCTGTTGATGTGGCTAACAAGCAGTATAGCATGCTAACATATGCTAACTCAAAGTCTGTTGATGTGGCTAGCAAGCAGTATAGCATGCTAACATTTGCTAACTTAAAGTCTGTTGATGTGGCTAACAAGCAGTATAGCATGCTAACATTTGCTAACTCATAGTCTGTTGATGTGGCTAACAAGCAGTATAGCATGCTAACATATGCTAACTCAAAGTCTGTTGATGTGGCTAGCAAGCAGTATAGCATGCTAACATTTGCTAACTCAAAGTCTGTTGATGTGGCTGACAAGCAGTATAGCATGTTAACATTTGCTAACTTCAAGTCTGTTGATATGGCTAACAAGCAGAATAGCATGCTAACATTTGCTAACCCACCAAAGTCTCTAAATTGCTTCACTCCAGTATGTCTTTCTCGCGTACTTGCAGTGGCTAATGACTGTCCAAGTTGACGACGAGTCTAATATAAATGTTAGTGTAATGTAACATGTCAAACAGAAGTCATAGAAAGCATCACAGATAAAAGCAACATGGAGTTTGTTCTCTGTCTTGAAAAAAAAATGAAACCAATTAAAGATGAACCATATTATGGGAAACAATGGGAACATCTTGCTGTCACAGCACTACGGGTTGCTGTTTTTCATGTTCTCTCAATTTGAAAAAAACGTCATTATGACTTCTTTTCTTTTCCCTGCAGCTGAGAGAGCGCATTGCGCTATATGACTGCAATGAACCTGTGTGTCTGGCAGCTTTGAGTGCACAGTTGAGTACTATCAGAACCGGTTTCCATGACTCACACCACATGCTGCTGCCTTCAATAGCTCTACAGCAGAATGATTGAAATAGCATCCATTTATGGATTCCAACTTTTGATTTTTGCTTTTAATTGGGTTTTCTGCACACCCAAACGCACGCGCCGCACACTTTCCGACGCGCGCACACACACACACACATACGATGAGAAATGAACAGAGCGAGTCCTTTCCCATTGATTTCTGCCTTTCATTATGCTGATGCGGGCATTGGGGGGTATTTCACAAAGCACTCTTTATCGCCAGCGTTCTTTTATGAAATGGAAATTATAACCGTGGGAGAAAAACCTTCCGTCCGTCATTGTCAGAGCCACTCCGGCTAAGTCTGCTGGGATCCGTCCGCTGACGGGGCCTCAAAGAGACGTCCGCGTTCATGGTCAACCACTGATCGGAGTTTGTAAACGGTTTCGAGAAGTATCCCGAGTTCCTGGCAGTCGTCCTAAAGACTAATTAGTGATTGAAAGAACTAATCAAACTGTTGTCTGACATCACAGCGCACACCTGCTTGCCTTCCAAATTGCTTCTCTGCGTGAGGATCCGCGATAGCGACGGCTGATATGAGTTTTCGAAATGAAAAAAAAAAAAAAAAGCAAAAGGAAAGATGTGAAAAACCCGAGCGCCTTGATGTTTTTTTTTTTGCCCACATCTCTTCACTTGCACCTGTACTCTTCTTCTCTTTCACCTGCCTCGCTCAGAAACCACAAACTGGAAGTCTCGTTCTTTTCTTCCTCATATCGCACCCCCTACTTATTTATCCTGACACTACCTTGTCTTTCTTCCACATCTTTATGCGAGTTGCTTCATCTCCGTGTTGACACACGCGCGCACACACACACACGCACACAATCTGCTGATTCATATCCTGGGAGAAAAGAATTACATCCAGCAAAGAAGACGACTCACGGTTGCATATGTCGTCTCTGTGCTTTGCTGTGCCCCTGCTTTTTTTTTGTAATTGGATCATCTCTCTTGCAGCAAAACCATCTGTTGTTTTGAAGGATCATACCACATCACACATACTGTTCAGATCGGTTTGAACCAATGGAATTTGCAGTCGAGACATAATCATTCTACTGTGTATTTCCAGAAAGAGAAGTGTTGGGGGGGGGTTAAGGAGTATCTATCATGCCTGGGATATTCTAAGACCCCTGGACAGGTCTAATTCATGCTATTTGTAGCTTGGTTTTCACTTTCACATCTTAAAACAAGTCAACTATGTTCTAGCCCATTGGTTTTATCAGTCATGGCTTTGGATGCAGATTGTGTTTATTAGATTGTCAAATATTGAAAATTGCTGAAACTGAATATTATGTAACACAAAGTTCCTTTTGCTAATAGACCTTTTTTTTTTCAAGCAGACATTTTGACAAATCACACTAAGAAAAGCATTGGTTTAAATAATAAAACGAGGGATGGATAAATTCCATTTAAATGCTTCAGTGTCAGGGCCCCGCATTGTGCATGTCATCACATTGTCAGGACTTAGCGGAGCACTTGAATAGAACTGAACCGTCATTAATGTTATTAGTGACACCTGGGCTTTTTCTTTTTAAAGATGAAGTGAAAATGTCTGCTGTGAAAAAGACCAAACACTTTAGAAAAATTGGAAATACTATATTACATTAAATAATTAAGAAAATACAATGGATATTGGTTCCTTACTTTGGTGCGATCCAATATATCAGCATTATATCAATATTGTAATGAGCCTACATATTGTCTTAGATCTTTGGATATTATAATATTTGTAATATTGTGATATAACATAAGTGTTTTCCTGGTTTTAAAGGTGCAGTGTGTAGTTTCTGGCGGCATCTAGTGGTGAGGTTGCAGATTGCTATTATTATCCTATACCTACTTCGTCATTACTGATGATTACTTCGCAAAATTATTTCATGAAAGCATCAATAATCATGTTAGAATATTTTTGTAACTTGTGCAATGCCTGTAGGAATTAAGTATTCCTATAGAAAAGTGGAAGCTTAAGTAGATTTGGACTGTTACATGGTCTTAATAGACAAATTGTACATTGGATAAGACACAGTGAGATAAGCAAAGACCAAGTAAAACAGGACTTATGATAAATCTGTTCGTACTTTTTATTCTGTATAGTGTAACAACCTGGGCGTTCAACTTATTTTATATTAGGTGATAGTGCTGGGATTTCCTGATTAGCCCGTGTTAGCGCAAGGAATAAATTAGCATTAGGTCTTAACATGGTTTTTGATACATTACAATGCTTTCATTAGCTGCATGATCAGTGCAGCAAGAAACAACAGAGCTTTGAATTGTAATGAAAGCGCTGGGAAGCACCATGATAAACTTTACAGACACACAGACCCTCCTTTTTTATAGATACATATTGAAGTATTGGTCATTGTGATATTTGATTTTGTCCATATCGCCATCATTAGTCATTTAGTAAATGGACTGCATTTGCAGAGTGCTTTTCGACTCATTTCGACCACTTAAAGCGCTTTAACTAGAAGTGTTTGTTCACCCATTCATACATATTCACATGCTGATGGCGGTGGCTGACATACCAGGTGCTGCCCGCCCATCAGGAAGCTAACCATTCATACATATTCACACACCACATGGTGCAGCAATCGGGGGGCAAATGGGGGTTAAGTATCTTGCCCAAGGACGCATCGATATGGAGCCGGAAATCGAACCGCCGATCCCCCTTCTAGTAGACAACTGCCTTCCCTCTGAGCCACAGCTTCCTCATTTAGTGTGTTCCCGTGTTTACTGCAGTGCTTACTGATTTTTTTTTCTTCTCTTTTACTATTTTCCAACATGAGTGGATTTTTTAAAATCCATTAATACCCATTAAAATGCCCACAAACGCGCACTACTTGTAATTCCTACCAGGAGGCTGACATGAACGCTTTCTTCGGTTATATGGATTCTCTTAAATCACTCCGCATACACTTTTCATTTCCAAGCAGTGCACACGATCAACGCGGGGGGATTAGCTCATATAGTGCCGTCTGCAGAGTGTATCCATATACAGTAGAAGTCATGGCAAGTACCTGCTTGAGAGTGTTCATACTGTAAGCTCGATGTATAAATACATAAATAAGTCAGCACAGTTGTTCCTTAGAGTCAAATGCATTTGATACAGCAATACCCAGGTACCACTGCACTGCAGTATATTTTCATTAAATCCCACGGCATGACTTATAATGTAAATGTATGAGCAAAGGCAACAATCAGAACAGTGAATTGTAAGTGCAATTATCTCGGCACAATCTCAACAGTTCTTGTAGACATGGCAGGATGATGAAGGGCAGCTCACATGAAAGAGCAGCTAATGGAAGCCCTGCATGTGGTGTACTGTGTGTGTGTGTGTGTGTGTGTGAGCGTGTGTGTGTGTGTGTAGGTGGGTAGATGATGAGGTGGAGTGCTGTGGGTGAGAGGGATATGTAATGTTCTAAAGCTTCATGCATTGCCTTTGTGTGTGTGTGTGTGTGTGTGTGGGCCTGTATGTTGGTGTCATTTGCATGTTTGCAGGGTGTGTGTGTGTGTGTGTGAGCATGCATAGCCTATGAATATGTGGGGAGTATAAATCTTTGCTCATGTATGAGGTATATAAAAAAACATCAAGAGTTATTTTCCTTGTTGCACTGTCCCCACTGGCTGTTTATGTTCTCCTTTTTCTCTACTGCACCACACACACACACACACACACACCCCCACACACACACACCACATTTCTTAGCATCCTCCCTTGTCCATCTCCCCCCCCATCATACTTCTCTCCATGGAGCTGCCAGAAAAATGGCTGTCTTTTAAATGGCCCACTCAGCATGGTAAGATGACTCGCTTATCATCAAGGTCTGCTCTCTGCGTAGACGTCACACGTGCACAAAAAAAAAAAGAAAAACTAGCACACAACTGAGGATTTGTGCAAGGCTACAGGCATTTGCATACACACATACACATTCACACACTATAGTCCCGCATGCACGTTTTTTTTTTTTTCCTTTTTGTACAGACACAAATAACACACACACACACACACCTGCCTGCTCTAGTGCTCGTTCCTCATTTTTAGCTCCTCCAACAACCAGTGCACCCTTCTCTCCTCTCCCACCCTGCCTGATTTACCCTGTCTGCCCCATAGGGGAGATTTCACACAGAGTGAAATACAGCGTTGCCAACATATGTCTCTAGCAATCAATTTACGCCACAGGGCTATCTCTCTTGGCTCCCTCTGCTTAATAAACTACCATGGAGGGCTGCATGCAGACCTGCTTGGCTCCGTTCCCCTCATGTTTCCAGGCAGAATTAGTACCGAAAAGAATTATTTGCATTGCGTTGTGTGACTTGACAAATGACGGCAACCAGGCAGCCGTAGCCGAAAACCGAGGCTAGACGTCGGTGTTTGATGTTTCTGCCTTTCATTTATGGCTGCGGTAATGTGGAAATTGTCGCCTAATGGCTGGTGCAGAGGAGGTAAGTAAAAGTAAAAGGAGTTGGGGTTTTTGATATGTGACAGTGCGGCGGTGCAACATCAAACGGGGACATCTGAATTGCTTCTGGCATCTTCCCCAAGCGCTTTGTTTTTCAGGGTGAAAAAAACAACAACAAAACATGTTGCTGAAATCGTGATGACGATCGGTCCGGTGTAACATTCGTGCTCCCTGGGAACAGTGAAACTCCACCGGTGGAGTGGACGCGGCGCCCTATGATGCCCGCTTACAGGGGTGAGGGCAGTAAAGCATTAAGAAAAGGGAAGACTGGGAGGGCGGGGGAGGAGACAGGTGGCTGTTTTGTTTTGCTTTTTTCCTTTTTTTTTGTTTTTGGAGAAGAAACGCGCGCCGGCTTCTTACCCGAGCGGCGACGGCAGCCTCATTAACTTGACTGCTTCTCTCTCTCTCTCTCTCCCCCCTTGCTCCTGCCGCTGAAAATCTGCCGTTTCACTCAATTGCCTGCGACCATCGAGACGAGAGGCAGGACGGAGGGAAGGGAGGGAACAAAGGGGGCGACGAGGTGAAGAGATGAAACGGATTCATGTAGACAAGCGTGCATACAAAGGGAAACCTGCGAGAGATACTTGACGCATACAAACACAGCCACACACCCACATAGACCCGACCAAATTGATTCCTCCCCCCTTTCTCGCTACACACACGCACATACGCTGGCCTAATCGTTGCTGCTGTGTGAAAAGGAAAGCTCAAATAAAGAGCTGGATGGACTGATGGACTGTCTTCATTACGTTCCAGTTGGCCCCTGAAAACCACTGGGAACAGATGTTGAGGCAGAGGAGGTTTTAAATCACCATAATCCCCTCCTAGTATCACTCCTGCTTTTAAGTGCCTTCCCTGCTCATCCCCTTTCATGCTCCTGTTTGTCCGAACCCCCCAATCAGAACATTCTGCTTCATCATGCATTCATTTATAAGTGGCGCAGTCCCCTGTCAGCACCGCCCCTCGTTCAGATCGCGATATTACTCTCAGTGCTAAATGCTCCTATCAATTAGCGGTGGTCTAAGGACTGCTTAGGGCAGCAGAACTAAACCTCAGTGATTCAACCTGTCATCTTTTATAGATGTCCGTGAGTCTAAGGCACATCTGCCCTCAGAGGGAAAAGTGTGCCGAGTGGTCAGCCATGCTATCCATTCTCCAGAAGTGGTCCTATAAATTAGAGGAATAATGATCAATGGAGTGTGAAAACGTGAGGCTTGGCTGAATAACAAGGTCAGTATTATTGCATGCGTTTGGTTTTATACCGAAGGGACCGGCAGAGATCCCAGGGAGAAGGAGTGTGCCTTCTCAGAGCACTCGAACACACACGCGGTTTTGCAGGAACCAATTACACGAACTCTCATCGATTTTGTTTTAACTAGAACTGGAAAACCAGACCCAACGCTAGAGCAAATCAATAGGACGGGCATTTGTTTTTTTGTTGTTTCTTTTTTTTTTGTTGTTGTTTTTTTGCAAAGGTGGGCACATCAAATCTCCATGGCAACCGCTAAACAGCAACACCAGCATCACTGCGTGCTCTACTGCCACACTGCACAGGACTTGGCACACGAGGATGTTTCCACGGTTGTCACTCGCCTGCGTCACATTACGTGTCAACACGCGACCGAGGTCTGTATCCAGCACTGGAACGAAGCAAAACTTTTATTTTTTAGCCTGCCAGAGGCAATTAAAATTCTTCTTCACGTCAAATATTATGAATTTATGCGACATTTTACACAGGAAACCATATAAGAGAAGTTCAATAGCTGGAACACTTTAGTGTTTTTAACTATTGATTTGCTTATTTTCGGTGCATTTCTACATAATCCCTTATGGAGCACTTTGATTTGCTTGTGCGTGATTGGTACCTTGAAATGACAGATCAAAGCGCACGATCTAGTCAGCCACCGAGTTTCCGGGATGTATAAACTGAATTACCTTAGCTTTGTAAAGTTCTATAACCTTCGGTGTCACAACTGTCAACTACGGGCTTTGGAGACCGAGCTGTTTGAACATTTTAAAAGAGGAAGTTCCATGTCAATAGTCATAAACAGCACTGTCAAAGCAGCAGCAAGTCGCCGGCACCGGTGACAGGGCAGGAATTATACCACAGTCAAAACCACGGTCCCATACAAGCCCCAGAGTACGGCTGTAATGCCCCTTTTTTAAAATAAATTACCCACAGGACCGGTTTAGCTGTCCCCGTTTTTCAGCTGGTTGTTGAACCCTTAATAAAAGGCCTGTGGATTTCCTCATTTAAAACTCGATAAATAATAGCAAATAAGCAAAGAGATTCCTCAGATCACAGACGACAGATCAGGAGTCTGTCAGCAGCCGTCATCATAGTTTCTCCTTGAGAAGCGTCTCAGCAAAGCGAAAGAAAAATCAGATAAACTCAGAACTGCATTTCCTGTTATTGATTATTTAAGTTTTGTCTTTATACAATGTAATCATCACTTTTTTCATTATTATTGTGCCATTGATTTTTGGCCTCTGCGAATCAACGTTTAAGTCACGATGCTCCAGTACAGTTTATTATTTTTTTTAAATTAAGTTAAGTTGGGTCAATTCAACATTTCAAGGAAACAAACTTCAATAACATTTTAAGTTGGGCAATTAACTAAATATTTTGTTTGGCGCTCCACTGAATTCAGATTTTTGTCAACTCAACAGTAAATTCTACTAACTTATACTTTTACAGTACTATTAAGTGTCCTGTAAGTCGGGTTAACTTAAAACTTTAACATTCTAATAATGTTTAACTGTTATTTGTGCTAACTCTCTCAAAAATGACTATTACTATGAATATATGAATCATGATGATGGGTGAATTTTCAAAAATATTGAACTATTCCCTTTAACCCAATAATTTAATACCAAACAATCAGATGACAACATGCTTTCCTATTTGAATAGGATTTGCTCAGACAAGCTAATGTTAGCGGCTAATTGCCGCAGCCCTGCTAGCGTCAGTTAGCTGCTAACCACTAAGGACTGAAAAGCTTCGTGTTTAAATATTGAATATTTGTAGGTCAATTTCTCCAACGCAACACAAATAAAAATTTCCTGTATTATTTAACGTTTAAATAAATGAAATCAAGAGTTGTTTAAAACTTACCTGTGTGGACTACCAGACTTGAAGTGAAAAATGGCTACTGGCAGAGTTCCTGCATTTCACAGCAAATAAAATACAGTTAGTAGAACTGTTGTCCTCTGTATTGAACCACAATTTAAGGATTTAAGTATTAAAAACTCCCCAAATTATTTCAAAACTTACAAACTGTCTTGTTTTGTTATGCTAACTTACGCCATTGCTTATGCAGACTTTTTAAATCAATGTTGTATGGTTTTCCAGTGCAACAATGGCAACCACACTTGTAAAACCCTGACAAAATTCTTCATAAATTACAAATTTATCTTTAATTTTGTCCTATTTTTCCACACAACTTTGCTTTCTTGGTCTATTCTGACAACAGTTATCTGTAGTATTTCCTCTCTGTTCATCCTGAGGGAGTGAAGGGTCCCTCTTTGTTGCTCTTCCACTTTTACCTTATTTGAATCTCGAGTCTAACCACAGAGGATCATGTTTGGCTTATTGAACATAAACCGCTTGAGGCAAATCTGTGATATTTAGCTGTACAAACAAAACAAAAAACATACTTGATTCAAACCCATCTATGTAATTTGCATTAATAACCTAACACATACGGTTTATATCATTCGTAAAGGGGAAAAAACTACCACACTAGTACGGCCTTTAAAACATGCAACTGCTTAATTGGAAACCCAGGTGTTCCACATCATATATTCCCAGCATCTTGATTACATTGCTCGTTATGAGTCAGTAATTTGAGAAGACATCATGATGTCACCCCTGACTCCCTGAGGGGATATGAGCAAAAACAACACTTTCTGATGCTTTTGTCGTGTAGACAACGCTACTGATCTATCCGCTTTTGATGGATGGATGTTTAAATCGGACAGATATGTAAGTGAGAGTGAATATAAGGCAACCCTGATTATAAGATGACACCCATCACCCCTCCCTTTCCAACCCAGTATAGTCACACACTCTCCTTCCAGGCTCTACCAGTGAAATTATACATTCTGTAAACCCGCGGATATAAATTCAATTAACCTATGACAAAAGAATGTAACTAAGACATAAATAAACAAGGCAGCAGTCAAATCCCTGCTCATACTTTTTTCCGCCCCCCTCCCAGTGCAGCTGAGGCTAAGGGCTGCTTTTACTTTGAAGGCTCACGTCTTGTAAAATACACCAAACAACAAGTGCATATAATGCAGTCAGCGTGCTGTCTCTCCTGCTGTTAGTTGTAGTGCCGCCGAGGGGACGATGCTGCTGTGTGCTGCTCTTTTGGTTCTGATAACCAATTTTCCGACTTTCCGTTTTTTTGCGAGATTTATATGCGAGGGGCCGTCCGGCGGTGCTGCAGAAAACAAACACGGCGTTTGATAAGCCGCAAAAAACGCTGTTAAAATCCTGGATTTTTCGCCGTAACCCTGCTATTTAGCATCCTAAATTAACCCGACGTTTTCAGAGGATTACCGACTTTCTTTTACCCGAGGAGTCTGCATTTCTGCTGACTAATTACATGTGGGAATATCAAAAAAGAAACTAATTCCGAAATTTACAAGATCTGCTAAAGAAGGTGCATTTCAATTATACCTCTGATAATTACTGATTTCCCAAACGGGGGGAAATAAATGAGACATGACAGATAGTCAGTGAAACCGACATGGGGTCTAATCCGGTTTAAAATATGATAAAATGATGAATATCGAGACTAGAGTGGTGGAACCGGTCGAATTTGCAGCCCTGAGGGATTTATCAGCAGGGCATTTATATGGCCAACCCACCGGCCAGTGTTCTTCACACTCAGCTTGACACTCGCACACAAACCATTGTCCTGAAGGTCACTTGGACGGATAGGAAATAAAAACGGTCCCATCGCCGAAAGTTCAGGGTGAGGACCTCGGCCTCAGTCAGCCGCTGCTGCATTATGCTCCTGTGGACGACTTACACCATTCACTTGTACAATGCAGCGTGGCCCCTACAGCTCCCAGTTGGATCACATAAATGAGGAGACTTGGAGCCAGGCCATGCAGCACTTTGCAAAAAAGTTCCCCCCCCGAAGCCGGAGGACAACCTTCAGGGACGCTCCACACTTCCAGAAAAGGTCAAATCAAAGTGTGGATGAGGCTGGTGGTTTGTTTTATTTGTCTAGAATAAAAGTAAAATGTTGATGTCACATTAAATTATATGGAGAGGATTAGGGTTGCGTCAGAGGTGGGAGATTTCTGGTAAATTTCCAGAAACATTGCATGGGAAGTTAAGCTGGAAATAGTCAACATTTGGCACCTAATTTACCAGCTTGTTAGCGACTGTATGAATCCGTTTTTATTTAATATATGCAAGTTAAAGCATTCATATCATTCTAGATCAAATATATTTTCTCAATAATATTATAATATATTATTTGCAGGTCACACCAGTGAGAGTTGCTGGGTTGTGTATTAGCAGAGTTGGATGAGTAACCAAAAAATACCATTAGCCGCATAGTAGCAGGTGAGCAGCTCTGCTCCGCTGGTCTGGAAACAGGTTGTATTGACAAAAAAAGGTAAAGCACCTATTGCTATGACTATGGGAACCATGAGGATAGGTGGATTTTTCCAAAATGTTAATATATTATAATATATAATTGTTTTTGCCAAGATTATGCTACAATTTAGCAAATTTTGAACTTTGAAAATTCCTGTAAACTCCTAATAGGGAATAATAATAATAGGCATACTTATCTGAGACCAACAATTTGTATATTGTGAAATATATTTTATATTAGATATCTACTATAACCGCCTGCTATGTGCTGTAGCTTGAGTCCACTCTGTTGTGGGGCATTAAGGAGGAAGCTCCTTTAACCCTTCTGTAAGATTCAGAGTTGTGTGTGTGTGTGTGTGTGTGGATGTGGAATTCAACTCTGACTCCCTGCTTTCAATTAATCTGGTAATGAGCTGACATTAAGGTCGGGCATGGACAGTGGTGCAGGAGAGCTCTGCACATTAATCAAAAGTAGCTTCTCAGATTAAACGCAGCATTAAGATTGCTCCGCGTCTTTATACCTAAACAACAAGGCCCTGTAGTGTGAAATGTGTGTGTGTGACACAATTTAACATGTCCTCTCAATAAAATCTGACCTATAATGTGATTTTCAACAACCTTATGTCAGGATTTTAAAAAAAAAGTATTGTAGCATCTTAATAAAAAACGCCTGAAATGACTGATCACAGCCCGACCACGGTACTGTACACTACCATTTATGCAACCTGATGTTTTATCAATGATTCATTCATTTAGGCGTTTAACAGCTACAGTTCCATCAGCCTGATTAAAGAGATCCTCGATGAGAAAATACAGGCCGTTGAATCAGTTTCCCATTGAGCGATTAAATCGTCCGATATAAACGAATCACGTCCCCGAAACGAACGTTGATCTTGTGATTTTAAGACAATTTAAACAATGATTCGTTCGTTGCCGTGCAAGTTTAGACACAACTTTTTCACCTACACTCTCCTTTTTTCAGCCGTCATCTCTGTCTGAACAGAAATGAAATAAATATCAGATTATTCAAGAATGGCATCCGTGCTCCGAACATTAGGTCAAGCTCTCCAGATGGATTTATAGATTTGCATTATGACGTTTTTAAATGCGGTTTCCTTACTGCTGACAAAAGGATCCTGCTGAAGGTCTGGTTTGCCCTATGGTTTTCACAAGCAGACAACCCTGAAGAATGTTCCGACTCTCCCCGACAGAACCGGGCGGGTTTTATATATTTCTGACGCTTACATTTGCTCTCGGAGCTCAATCCAGAATGAGCGGTGGCTGTTAAGAACAACAACAAAAAGAAAATGGCTCGGGGAAATGTATGTCGGGCGTCAAAAATGATAAAACGAAACATAAGGATAATTGTTGTGCATTTCTCTGGAAACTAGGACCGTGTGTCTTTTTCCATTCAGCCATATGAGGGATTTCTTTCGCACTTTAATACCGTACCACACTCTCATCTCTCCTCCCCCACACGGTCGTACACCATACAGAATATATACCATCGGCCTAGAACTGTACTGTCGCACGTCATTTCAGCGCGGGGTTAAAGAGAAGTCTGCGGAGGAGTAGTTGGCGGTGGTGCCAGCCACCCCGGCGCTCTGACAAGATTACCTCTACACCCAATTCAATTAGGAGCCCGGTTTAGTCAGCGCTCACCCCTTCAGGGTCTCCATAATCATAACAAATGGCTCTCTGTGAAACACCCACCGTCTCTCTCCTCCAAGAGGCCTGAAGAGGAGCAGAGCTGGAACTCTCACCATGGCTCAGCAGTGGATCATGCTATTTTTTTTGTTTTTTTTTCCCAATTGCACGTCAGAATAAAGTAATTCTTCTTTTGTAGCTGATGATACAGAAAGATATAAACTGAAAAGCAAACCAGAGAAGTCGTGAACTCGGTGTGACGTGGTTTTCCCCATTGAGCGACTTGGTTTTCTCCATTGACTGATGATGCATTGAAGTGTTTTATTAAAAAGAAATAAATGAAAAAAACACTAGTAATAAACGGGTTCGCCAGTAATATCTAATACTGCATTGCACCTTATTGACTTTATTATTCTGCATGGAATCATTTCTATTCATGAAATAAAAAAATTCCATTTTCTTATATAGTCTCCTACACAAGTCAGCAGAGTCGTCCCCTTTTTGTTTTTTATTGAAATGTGAAACATTATGTTGAACTTTTTCATCCCGCAATAACACAGCCGTTAATCCGCCGTCCCGTGAAATTAAACCGAAAAAACATTTTTCGTGTAAATCATAATTTAGGTTAGTTCGGGTACAAATGCTACAAATTTGAGTCGAGACTCATGCAATGAATAAAAAAATCTGCTTCCAGCTGTAGACAAGGATGTGCAGCACCATCGATGTTTCTTTGCACCGGGTAACCAGGTGCAGCTTAAATCACCTGTCTTCTATCAGTGAACCAGAAGGTCAAAGTTTTTCCCTTTTTTTTTGGCTGAAATAGCATCTTCTGGATGGACCGGCACAACGTTTGGTACAGGAACTCATTGTTAACAACATATTATATTAATTGACTTTTCCACAGGTTGATATTGTTGGTCAATAATATATATATATAGGCATACGGAGTCATAATTATGCCAAATATCTAAAAATAAATGACTCTAATATGCTAATGTCATGTCTCATTACCTATATTGATGGATAATTTATACCATGACTGAACATGACCTTTAAATATTTATATTCATTGTGTGTCTTTTCACATTTTAGCCTAGGCTACATTAACACAAGGCTACAGGTTAGCATTTCTATTGGCTACCTGTTGCATGCATCTGGAGGCTACTTCACTGTTTTGCCCCATTCTCTTAGAATATTCCGATTTGTCACCTTTCCTCCTCTTTGCCTGGTCATCCTCTGCCATTCCTGCTGGAAGATATGCTAATTTTGATTGATGTTGCATCCGATGATTCATTCCGATGCTTCTAAATATAGACGTGCGGTCGGCAGTAATGTCACCGCGGTGTTTACTTTCGCTTTTAGCGAGTTAAATATGAGCATCTCATCATGTGAGATATTAGTATGTTTTTTTTTTTGCTTTGTGTTACCATTTTTACTTGCTAAGGGGGAAAAATGTAAATGAAATGAAACCTAAGTTCGTGACCTCAGTGTCCTCAATGGTGGCTACAGGCCTGTATGTTAAATATTGCCTTCAAATCCTCTACATGTTTGCATTATCACCATGATATTTGCTGTTAACATGTCGCTTAAAGCATGACTGTACAGCCTCACACAGCTGTTACCGCGGTTTATACAGGAGCTTATTCTTGTCGTTTTCCACTTTCACTATTTTTTTTCCTCCTTATGTTGACAGTGACAATAGAGTGGAGGTTTCTGCCGTCGCCCTGAACCAGATCAGATCATCGCACTGTCGTTCCTGCTGAGTTTATTCTGTGTGTTCTGTTCATGTTCCGTTTTGTTTGATTTAATTATTGTTTGCTCACTCTCTGTAAACCCCAGTATCCCGATACAAGGACCCGTATTTGTGATGCCTGTGCGTTTTGTATGTTTTGGTTGTTAGCGGGGGAATATTCAGACTTTTCCGAGGGCGATTGATTCCATATTTCTATTCTAGCCAGGAAGTAAATCCAGACGTTGGATTTACACAGCGACGGCCCCTGAATCGTGCGTGGGACGGAAGCGAAAAGTCCTGTCCTGGACATCAAATTCCCTTTGAGAAGCCTCCTGAGGTGGATTCCTTTGGAACAAAGTCACTCTATTTTTCATGTAAACTATAAAATCCTTCCCTCTGTGTGGCTCATGCAGAATGAATGAGGCCCCCGGTTGTGTCATTCCATGATACATTTTTTAAAACCGCCCGACACATCGGGCCCTTTGCGGCGCTTCGGTCTAAGGCACATACCGTGTCCTCGCGTCATTGACGCCAACGTCATCCCAGATCCCCCCCCCCCTTTTCCTCCATTTGCTCTAAGTGACATCGCTTGAGACGCACCAGAAGTGGCGTCAAAACTTTATTCAAAAAGCGGGGAGCGCCACTCCTCGTCTGCCTGCTCTATTAACGCGAAACTGTGACTTTTCGCATGTGACGGGGAATGGAGTTTCCCCCCACCGAGAGGGAAGCTGGCGCCGCGGAGCCTCTCGGGGCTCACAAAACAGCGGATCAAAGGCACAAACAAGTCTTTTTGTTTTTCCATGAGGTGAGAAGTTTTCAGAGAAAACAACTCGTGCTGCACTCATATCACTCCAGCCTTTTTTTTTTTTTTATCATCGTCGCTGTCCTATTTTTCCTTGAACACAGATGGAATGCTATTGTGTCACGTCAATGCTGTTAAATTACATTCTAGAATAAGAGGTAAACCGCAAACACCTCTTGGTGTTCTTTGTGCGCCCGTGTCTGATCAAAGCGTCTCTATCCAGCCGTGTGCTGATCCAGCCAAGGCCAGATAGCTACTTAGTCCCCGTAATGTCCCGGGGTCCCCTCTCGCCGCCGCCTTTGAATCCTGTCACAGATAACGCTGCAGATTATATGCCTCTCCCGAGACACTTTCAAGTTGACTGTACTCCAAAAGAAAAAAAGGAAAATCTCTCAATCTGACTGCACACGCGTCTGCAGCAGGGCGCGGCACCGGAGGGGGTGTTTGAACTATCCACTAGTTTGAATATTTTGGTCTCCACCAGGCGTATAGGCTGCAATGTGGTCTGCTTTTATACCTGCAAACGAACCAAAATTGGTCTGATTGATGTTTCACCAATGTTCGGGTAGAAATAAGCGCCAATTCTGACAATTGCCATTTGTTGAACATTTGAACATTGTTCCAAAGACCCAAAGGTAGCTATGAAATAATTCGTGTCCCCTTGTTTGGACCTGGGTCATCAAAGTCATTTGGTGCAGTCAAGTGGACTAAGATCACGGCTTTTTGGAGGTTTTGGTTGCTTTCTCACCAATGACAATGAACCAGACGAAGCATAATTGGTTCAAAATGGACCGTTTTGTGTGTACCGACTGTCGTTGGTGGCGCCTTAAGAAAATCACATGTGCATGATGAGATTATTGGCAAAAATGAGAAGAAGAAAAAAAACCATTTCATTAAAGCTCGTTAGTCTATTGCTGCGTTTTCCGTGACGGCTATGATTCCTGCCGTCAGCCCTTCGGCATCGTCTCTCGTCTTTGTCATTCCTCCACCTGTCCGCCACCTGTTCACCTGTCCCCACCTGGTAATTGTCTCGACCTGCTGCGCTTCTCCCTCATTCGTCAGCCTCCTCGGCAACTCATCACCCCTTCCCCGCCAGTTTGTCGGAGTTTCTTCCGCGGGGACTTTTCTCGCCAACCCGATCCCAATCCCGTTCCCTTACCTGTTCCCGCCTGTTCCCGTCTGTTCCTGCACCTGTTCCTGCCCGATCCTGTGGTTTTTAGACCTCCAGCCTGATTTTGACCTCTGCCTGCTTGCCTTTGTCCCTTTTGGACTCTCCATGTCTCAGACTCGTTCCCCGCCGGCTATTGGAAGCCGGCAATTTGGGTTTTTGACACAAACTGTTTGATTTGAGCGTTAAAGCCCCTTTATTCAACATGTCTGTCTACCGAGCGTGTGCATTTGGGTCCTCCATCTGTCTACCCTGTTCTCATTTGTGACAATAACCATCTATTACTACCATCTGCACTGTGTGTGTGAGTGTGTGTGTGTCCTTGCATATCCCAAGAATACATCATCCACTCTACTTCACCCTTGGTGGGTGCATCACTGAGGACCTAAGGAAGTGCACTGTCGACTGTTGAGTTGAAGCTCATTGTAACAGATGGATAATTGAGAATTATCAAACCTTAACAGCATGTTTTTCTTCTATCCGGTGCAACTTTTCCAGCATTTACGGCACCGACTTATTGGAAAGTAAATTCACTTGCATGCATTGTAAATCATCTCACAAGATGCTACTTGCCAACTGAATCAGGGCCAGATTTAATATGAATACTTCTAAGAGAATTTAAAAATATTAACCTAAGTCCTTTATATTGCACTGATTCCCAGTTAACTGTAGTATTATAAACAATTATAGGAAACTTTATCCATCCACAAACTAAACATTTTAACATCTGATACTTAAATGAGCAAATAACTTTTACTATTTTAGTACTATAGGCCATAACTGTGTATAATAGAATATTAGCTGCTTCCATGTTGTTAATGTACACCAATTCACGCCTTTACATTATCAGTGTTTGTTTTTTCTGTGTGTTGAAGCAGCAGTCGGATCATTTAAGGCGCTTCAATGTACGTGAACGATTATACATGAAATTATCTCTCCTGTAGGCGCCAAGTGCTGCTAATGAGCTCCTGTGTCAGCAGTCCCCACAAATACACTGCATTAACAGCAATTCACCAAACCTTCCTACAACTTGGAAAAGAGCGTTTGCCGACGTGGAGAGGTCTGATTAAAATAACCCTGCTGTGTGCACTAAGCTCACTGCAATTTCCCCATGCAGACGAATCAGCTCAGTGTGTGAAATGAGTCTGTGGTTTACAGGATATCCATACAGGACGAGAAACATGAGTATGCATTTATCTGAGCGCGCGTGTGTGTGTGTGAGACATACGAGAGAAAAACGCAGTGTTCGGGTATGATGTGAGCACACTAGCGCAGGTATTGCCAATTCATTTTCGGGTCGTATCGACCTCAAGTTCCCAGGTGAGAATTTTTCAGAAGTGGCAATGTGCGAGGGCATAAAATAATGTTCGAATTTGCGCTTTGGGGGTCATTTTAGAAGCGAAAAAATAAAATACTACGGGACGTGCTGCATCGACGGCTTTTGCCATTTTTTTCCCGGTTTCGCGAGGTCATGCTGACATGAGAAGGACAGAGGGGTGAACTCACAATTAACACTTAACTTCTATTAACTAGCTTTGCCCTAGTAAGCAGATTGGAATTATTTATTATACTCGAGCACTGTTTCAAGTCTCAGTGTCCCAGCAGCTGCTGCACTTGGGAGTTAGAGCACCTGGTATCTTTTTTTTTTTTTTTTGTTCCCTAGAACCTTCTATAATTACTGAATCCTATGTGTTTTTTTTTCCAGTTTTTACGAGTATAATTTCATTTGGCAATAAATTGCGAATACATCTGGCCATTAAATCATGCGTGATTCCGTTGTTGACCAAGAAAGCGGGCAAACGTGGCTCCTGTGAGGACGAGTCGGTGCCGCACTTGTGTGAATACAAGAAATGTAAAAGGGACAGATGGCCGTAATCTGAATTGGGAAACTGTCCTTCAGCCGCGCGCTCATGAAAACAAGCAGACCATAATAGCAAACATCCACCCCGTTAAAGTGCCTTTGTGCAAGACGGGTGCGACTCCGCCAGCCACAGCCCCTCGGCTGTTTCCGAATATGCTCGGATACTCCCTGCGGATGGAACAATGCAAAAAAAAAAAAATACAAAATGCCATTTAAAGCTAAAGAGTATCACAGGGGGGGAAAAAAAAGGTGGCAATTGGAATGTAAATGCAGAGTGAAGGAATGGGTAATAGGACGAAAAAGACATTAGGGAAGGGTGCAAATTGACGACTGGTGGTAGAATTACTCACCAAATCTTGCTCCTCTCCCCTTTCATGTAGCTACTCTAACCATTTAAATTATTTTGAGAGATAGAAGTGCTGCACGCATTTTCCCCGCAGATATTATGCATGACTTGATTCCGTGTTCCTCCGGCCCGGAACGTCGTCTTCACGCTGGGATGACGGTGTTTCGCGATGGCGGAAGGTTCAACCACAGTGCGGCAGGTTCACCCGTCGGTGAATCCAACTTTACATGGAGGAAGCGTTCAGTCGCTGCTCGCCTTTAACATAATTGTCACGGCTGCAGCTTTAAAAAGAGGGAAAAAAAAATGAATTTCACAATGTGGGGAATCCGCGGGTCGTCTCGGCCGGAAGGATGAAAGACCTCTTTGGGCGCGTATCTGCGAAGAGGAACTATTTCTGATTTCATTACTGGATAAAATCGCACCACGATTTGCTTGATGGTCAACGATTTAAATCTCATGAGGCCGCCACGTATGAAGACGAGGACCTTTCAGTCCTTTAGAACTCCACCTCCACACCAAGTAGCAAACCATCGTTTGTTTCCACATGCTAATGGGTCCTGTTTTATGACCGAGGAGGGGACAAGCTCTTGTCAAATTTAATCTTTTAATAAGGTTTAATACTAAGGAGAGAAGCGACCACCCCTGTAGTCCCACCCTCAGGCTGCCATTTCCCTTATGCAAATGCGGCGCAGCGGAGCACTCGGCTTCACCCGAGACCTGGGCGAAGCTAAGCCGGGCCGCACACGGGGCCTCGTTAATGGGTACACAGCACACTCCAGCAGACTCCAGCAGACAGCGCTGTCATCACAGAGGGAAAGATAAAGCGGCAGGGCGACAGAGAGAGAGAGAGAGGGGGTTATTATTCGCCGACTCCGTTTATCGCTTATCATCGGCGAACGCGGAGACATGCGAGGACCAAAGCACACACGCATGCACAGGCACTGATTGACTTCCACCACGCGTACGGGCAGATGCACGCTCGGCGGTATGCAGGCGGAGAAAGGAAAAAAAATTAGGAAAGGAGCAAGTCACTCATTCCCACATCCACTCGCGCAGCCTGGTTAAGTGAATCTCCTAAATCACAAACCGGTATTAAATTCATTAGGGGGCTCTCAGCAGCTGTTCTTGTCTAACCACATCAAGCCGAAGATTTAACACACGAGTCGAACACTGAACACTCAGATAAGCTTTTCAAAGAGATGGGGGAATTCTCTCAATAATAGTCCGCCCATAAAATCGGTTTTAAACCCCAAGTCATAAGTACCATTAAGTCGGCAGTGTCCTGTAAATTAAATCAAAATCAATGTATTCTCATAAGCAACAACCCAAAAAAAACCTTGTATTGGCCTTTATTTGCCTCTGGTTCTGCTTCTTGGAAGTTTGGTACAGTCTACTACTACTCTACTCCGTACTTAATTGCACTGTTGCCAGCAATTGGTTACTCGTTAAAGTAGTGCACTTTAACGAGATGCACTATTTACATGTGAGCTTTGGGAACATATATCTCCGCTTTATCTGTTGTTTCCACATAAGTTAGATAGACCCTTGCGATGCGTGGATGATTTTTTCTTTTTCTTTTTTTTTTTTACAAAATTCTGATTTGTTACATTTCTGGGTTCTCACTGACTGAATTAACCAACTGTTTTGATAATTGATTAATCAACTTGAGTGTTTTTAAGAAGAATATTTAGCTTATAGAGGTGAAGAAGTGAAACTGGATCAGAGAAAATCTAAATACTACTAAATACTACTGTATACTACTATTACTACTAAATACTACTGTATACTACTACTACTAAATACTACTGTATACTACTATTACTACTAAATACTACTGTATACTACTATTACTACTAAATACTACTGTATACTACTACTACTAAATACTACTGTATACTACTATTACTACTAAATACTACTGTATACTACTACTACTAAATACTACTGTATACTACTATTACTACTAAATACTACTGTATACTACTACTACTACTAAATACTATTAATACAGCTATATACTACTACTAAATACTACTGTATACTACTACTTCTAAATACTAATGTATACTACTACTTCTAAATACTACTGTATACTACTACTACTAAATACTACTGTATACTACTATTACTACTAAATACTACTGTATACTACTACTACTAAATACTACTGTATACTACTATTACTAAATACTACTGTATACTACTACTACTAAATACTACTGTATACTACTATTACTACTAAATACTACTGTATACTACTACTACTAAATACTACTGTATACTACTATTACTACTAAATACTACTGTATACTACTACTACTACTACTAAATACTATTAATACAGCTATATACTACTACTAAATACTACTAATACAACTATATACTACTAAATACTACTAATACCACTATATACTACTACTAAATAGTACTAATACAACTATATTCTACTACTAAATACTACTGTATACTGCTATATATTATTGTATACTACTACTACTACTAAATACTACTAATACCACTATATACTACTACTAAATAGTACTAATACAACTATATTCTACTACTAAATACTACTGTATACTGCTACTATATATTATTGTATACTACTACTACTATATAGTAATATATACTACTACTACTAAATACTACTAATACCACTATATACTACTACTAAATAGTACTAATACAACTATATTCTACTATTAAATACTACTGTATACTACTACTATATATTATTGTATACTACTACTACTATATAGTAATATATACTACTACTACTAATACAACTATATACTACTACTAAATAGTACTAATACAACTATATTCTACTACTAAATACTACTGTACACTACTACTATATATTATTGTATACTACTACTATATAGTACTATATACTACTACTACTAAATACTACTAATAAATACCACTCTGCAGTACTACTACATACTGCAGTACTACTACATACTGCACACTTAACACTACTACGATACACTATATACTTATATACACTATATACTATTACATTCTATATACTACTACATACTATATATATATATTATATTCATATATATATGAACTGAAATGTGCGTAGGGTTTCTCTTATAAGAACAAGTAACTTTTCCAATGACTGTAAACTCAGTGTTGTTTTGCAAAAGCAAACTAAAAACATCATTATAAATGAATCTAAATCATCTGGGGAAATTTCCTACGCACATCCTGACCCTTGCAGGAAATTGGCGAGGTGATTTGTGTGTGGATTGCAAGCAGTGACTAATAAATCACATTTAATTATTTCTACATTAAATCACATTTACATATAACCTATAATATAACATAGAATATAGCCCTTGTATAGTTGTTGTTGTGATCCACTCTGTTTTCTTAGAAAAAGGACCTCAACGCTCCATTATTGTTAGAAAGACACTATTGTGATGTCATAACTGTAGTAGAAGTTAATAGCAACCGCCCCTGTATCCATGACGATTTCTGTTTGAGCAGCCGACTCCAGCTCTATAACGAGGGCGTGACATTTCCATCTACAGGCCAATCACAACAGCTACAGGTCTAATGAGGTGCTTTTGGATCATAAAAGCATGTTAATTGTCATAAATCGACCATGAAAAACTAAATATTTAACTGGAAATGGCAAAATATGACTCCTGTAGCTTTCCAAGACCTTTTTAGCAATGCGTGTAGTAATTAACACATTTCTGTCCCGAACATAATCTCTTCCAGAAGTACCTTTTTAGCAAAGAAGGTTATCATAGGTGCTGGCCACATTCACACTTTTACAGTACATGCACTGACTCAGAAGCTGTAATTAGCGGCGTTGGGGTTGCATATATTAGGAAACAGCTACTCCCTAATCAAATCCAGAGATCTGTTATTATGTGAGCGGGTCTGACTCATTGTCCATAGATAAAATACAGCATCCACCAATATGTAGCGTTTGAAAATGCATTCATCAGGCAGTTCAAACAGGTCAAATATTTGATTACTGTTTATTGCTTTTGCTAGTGATGAATTACCTTGAGACATAATAGATGGGTGGTAGGAATCTTTTAGCGAAAGGGGTCACTCGTTTTACCATTTTCATATTAAACTGCCTCCACGTGTTCACCTCCTCACCCAAACTTTTTTTTTTCTTTTCTTTTTTTTTATCTATGGAAAGTGAAGCACATTCAGCCTCCTTGTTCAGTTCTCGGAACAAATACACTGTCTACTTTGGGGGGGGGGGGGGGGGATAAATGCATCAATGCTGGTGTACTGACAATAGCTTTTTCCCATCTGACAAAATGAGTTTCCTCACTTTAGAGCACTTTTATGCCACAGGTAGCTCATCTCAGGAGAGATCAACTCAAATTGCCAGAACGCTAGTACAGAATCATTTTTTGGGCTGGGTAAAATGACTGTAGCTTTAGCTTTTAGCAGAGCTGAAGTTTCAACATTTACTTAGTGCCTCAAACTCCACCTTATGGAGACGATGGACGGAGCTTTAAGACAGTTGTGCCATTGCAATGAACCACCATTCAAAATTGGAAAAACCCTAAGCTGCACCCTCTTTTTCAGTCTTTTTTTTGCAAAATATTTGCCCAATATGTAACAGTACAGTTCCCGAATTTCACATGTTGTTAGAAAGCCTTGGCTCTTGGGTATCAGATTAGATGGTCTCACCATGGTACATTTCCATTGGGTCACACTGCTGTCCATCAAACCAAAGGTGGTCATTCCTCATTGGCTTTCAAGCCAATGGGGAAGAACTCCATGCTTTGATTGGCCTGTAAATGGTTCCAATCGAAACAACTTTGACTAAAGCCTAGTATTGCCTTTAATGACCCCTTGTTGCTCCCCTGTACCACTCACGGTACAGTAAGTCCTAAGAGGTTAAGCTCTACTCCTTGCTTCAAGACATAGTGCCGGATATCTCAGGCATTTTTGGAACGGACACGCATCCGATCGACTTTAGCTTGAAAGTCGATCGTCTCACAAGATCCTGCTTTGCGAGGCGTTTAGGGGACAGGCGTAAATACCCGTGTATAGGCGTGTTTTGAACGGGCACTGCACTAGTTTACGAATAACTCTGCTCGGAACTCGCACCATACGCGCTCTATGTTTATGGTCGGCCTGTCAAAAACAATAAGCTAATAGACAACATGGTGGACAGCTCAGGCTGGCGATTGTGGGAGTGCAAGTGCTGCGGAGGTCACCGAGAGAGAAGAGGAGGAGGATGCAATATGTGTGTGTGTGTGTATGAGTGCGCATGCACGAGCGAAGCAGTGAGTAAGCAAATGCGTACGTTAGAGTGAGAGACAGACTGAGGGACATGCCTCCACCAGTGCTGAGGGCAGCAGGTTTTTGGCAGAAACAGCGTTTTTTTTCTCGTGGGTGGAGGAGTGGAAAAAGGGGACCAGGAGAGTCAGAAGAAGGGAAAAGCTACGGCTGGTGGCACCGGTTGCAGGGCTGCGTCAGGCCTGATCGGCTTCGGTCCGTGATGGAGTTTGACCTTGAATGTGTCTGGCTGCGTTTCACCGCTCGGTGAACACAGCCAGACACATCCCCGTGCCCGGTCCCCGAGGCCACAGGCAGCAGCACACGCACCAGAGTCTACAGACACGTACGCAACTCACCGACACGCGCGCTCTGAAGTTTCCGCAGCTAGCGCTAACCCCGGCGTCAAGATTGATCAAAGGGTCAGTCCACCCGTATCACCAAAAGGCATATTTTCTCACTTAATATAACCGTGCAGACGGTTTTGGATTTATTGTGTTTGCCCAGGCTTTGAAGCGTCTGAGCAAAGTGACAAGCAGGTAAATGGAATTTCACTTTGTCCTGCAAATAAATAGATTACAAATATTGAACAAAAAAAATTGTCTTTGCTGAAGTAGATTTTCACATTTGTATCCTAACTAGACTATTAACCTGCTTTATTTTCTCCCAAATTGCCGCACGAATCCTTTGTGCTCTGCTCCATTTGTGGGCAAGTTTCAGTCTTCAACAACTTTTTTTTCTCCTTTTTCCCTTTACGCTGTCAAGCTCGTCTGAAATCGGCAGTTGAAGACGTCAATTTGGCGGTGTCGGTACTGGTGAAGTGGGACCTGAAACAATTAGAAAATAATAACACAGCTGCCAACTGTGTGTCATCACAGCAGCGGCATACGTTGACAGATATAAAGGAAGAAATGGCTGCTAACACGTCTTGTTAGATAGCAGGTGGTCAGCAGTCACCGAGATGGAGGAGAGAATGAATGTGACGCCGTGGCTGCTCGTTCAAATTCAGCTTTTAGCATTCCTATAGATGCCTCCTGACATGATTTAAGATGTGTATGTGAAACACTACTTTGAAATTTGTGCTTGATTTTGTTCAGTTTTTGTGAAAAGAGTCAAACGCATCATTCTGCACAGTGAAGCTCAAATATTTAAATGTAGAAGGAAATACATATTTTTTATTTTACAAATGTAAAAAGCTACACATTTTTGAGTGAAGGGAGAACATGTTAGACTATCTGTGCATGGCTTTACCGTGTCCCTATCATAGCTTTGACATGACCAAAAAAAGACCATGTTTTTTAGAGTGGGAGTCTATCAGCGTGGCACATCTTGATGTGGCAATATTTGCCCACTCTTCTTTGAAAATACACTCTAAATCTGACAGACTGCGAGGGTATCTGCTGCGCTACAGCCCTCTTCACATCACCCCACTGATGTTGGATCAGATTCAGGTTTGGACTCCGGCTGGGCCATGCCAAAACCTCAAATCTTCTCCTGGTGAAGCCATTTTTTTTTGTTGATTTTGGATGTGTGCTTTGGGTCACTGTCATGCTGAAAATTTAAGATCCTCTTCATCTTTAGCTTTCTAACAGAAGCCTAAAGCTTTTGTGCCAACATTGACTGGTATTTGGAAGTGGTCATAATTCCCTCCGCCATGACTAAAGCCCCAAAGCCTAATGCTGCGACCGCCATGCCGACCAGTGTTGGTTTTGCACCAAATGTACCTTTTGGAATTGTGGCCAAACTGTTCAACCTTTGGACCATAGATGATTTCAAATGTCTTTTAGCAAAAATGAAGCCGAGGTTGGATTTTTCTTTTTTTTTTTTCTGCCACCCCTACCCCATAGCCCAGACATATGAAGAAGATGGCAGATCGTACTTGTCAGATACTCCTGCAGCTCCTTCAACGGTGCCGTCGGCCTCTTGGCAGCCTCCCTAACAGACATCCTGTTCTCGGTAATGTCACTGTTGTGCCATATTTTCTCCACTTGATGATGTCTGTCTTCACTGTGCTCCGTGGTATATTTAATTCCGGGAAATTCAATTGTATCCTCCACCTGTCTGACATCTTTGAACAATGAGATCCTTTTGATGCATCGGGAGCTTTCTGTGGACCATGGCTTGTGCTATAAAAGATGCCAACTAGAATGGCTGAACTTTATTTCAGGTTAATCAGAGGCATTTTAAACAGTGACAGGTGTGCTGACTTCATTTTAACTGTTGGAATGTAATCGGTTAAATCTGAACCCAGTTATAAGAGGGTGTGCACACTTGTGCAACCTCATTATCTGTTATATTTGACCTCCCTGAAAGATTTCAGTTTTTCAATTGTGTTGTTAAACAGGAGCAGGTAGACTTTTTTTTTTATCCACTGTATTTGAAATGAACTTTAAACTTGTGGATGAGTGGATGAGAGATTGATTTCTCGAATACTGCTTTTTATATTTGATGTATTTGTTATTACTTCACACTACGGCTCCATAACATATAATCTATAAGAGTTCAGTGATCCGACAAGGCAGAACACGGATGAAAAGCTCTGGTTTTGACCCTCATTGACATACCCTACTCTGACTTAATACCGGGTCGAGTCTTCAGCTTAAAGCTTAGCGACACCTGAAACTAAAATCCCTTTAAAAGCAATCGGGATCGAAAATTCCTGAAGTTTTTTTTTTCCTCGTCGTGCCATCTTTGTGAAGACAAATTGTAGCGATAGTCGCTGACACCCTATATGATTTTATAGCAGTGAATAGATGTGGAAGGATAGACTTGACCTGAGATACCTGCGGTGGTGAAGGTCACACGACTGAGTGGTTCCTGGAGGACACAGGAAAGTGATCCTGCCTTTAAAACACCCCACCGACAACACATTAGCAGGTGTCCGGGGAGCAGCAGCCATGACACACACACACACACACGCGCGCGTTCAGGGGATTCGGTTTCACCATTAAACATGTGATTTGTGGGAGAGCCTCTCAAATTGCACATATGATCCATGTTTCCCTTTGGGAAATACATTTTAGATTCAATACTTGGAGCAGAAGGCGAAAGGGCAGAACCTGACTACAGATGGATGTTAGGATTTTCTATTTCCGGAGGCGTTTTGAGCACATATAGTTTGTTGAAGTTTTGGCATTAAAACACACGGAGCTTAGCCGTTGCATGTTGACTGATATTTTCTGCTCACACGTATTCATATTCTACTTCTCTGATCCTCTTTTTTTTTTCCCTTTCCCCGCGTTACTCCTAGAAAGACGGAACACAATGTGGCATTGATTGATTGTAAAAGTGCATCATTGTAATACGCGTAGTTGTGCAGCACAAACAACATTACTGATGCGTTTTCTTTCTCCACCCTACGAAAGCCAGTCCTGCTTGATTACGGCTTTTGTTGTTTAAAAGCCACTGCATGTTTTTTAAGCCTACACTTTGAGATAAGTGCTAAGCAATTTTGTGAACCAGTTGGTCCTCGCATTCAAAGATGAGAGGAAACCGTGAAAGCCGAGAGGTTTTTAGCTCCGGGGTAAAAAAAAAAAACAACAATAACGACACATGATTTGACAGGAGATGTTGATCATTAGCAGGATAACTTGCAGACTTTTGACAAGAGCCTAAGATACATTATAGTGAAAGGTCACGTACACAGTTGAAAAACAGCACCTGCAGTACCTCTCTTGCGTTTCACAATGCCCAAAGCGGTTTCTTAAACATTAATTTCCTCTAAAAGACAGGTGCCTTCAAATGATAAATGCATAGGATGCATAGGAGGGAGATATACTGCTTTTTAGTACTAATGCTGCACTTTGTTGGATTAATACTTTACAAGCTAAACATCCCACAAGCTCATAAATGATGATACACTGCTGTAGAATAAACAGCGTTGAGTAATTAAAGTAATGTGCTACCTACAGTAGAACAGCTCCAGTATTAAAATTCTGCACTTTACACTTTAACGATCCTGAAGTCGACTGTTGTTCACGATGAGCGCTTTCACTCCTGGCACTTCATCTGACAACAAAACGCTCCGAGCCTGCTTTCACCTGTATCCGGGACCTTTTAATGGAATATGTTTACATAGTAATATCGCTAATTTTAGACAAGTGACCACTTCTTCCCCCACTTCTGCACGCCGAGCACGGTTGAAGCCCGCGGCACTTGAGTGTTGAGCATGTTGCGGCCATTTGTGTGTAAAAACGACAGCACAGGTGCGTACAAGGTGTCGGTGGCGATCGTAGCTGTAGTATTAGCAATCTGCTCGGGAGGGAGAGATTTATGGGCAAAAGTGAATAGGAGAATATTTGCAAAGAAAGAAGAAACACTGTTATAGTTAGCTATGTGATCTAAAATAAAATGTCTTCATGATTTACAATCGAAAGACTATTTATCAATAGTTATATGAAAAATCTAGGAAGATTTTATTTTTTGGTTCTGAGGATGCATCCCCTTTTTCAGTCAAATTATAAGTAGCACAGTTCCAAAATTTCACATGCCACATTTCTTTGGAAAGTTCTGGCTATTGGCTATTAGATTTGGATGGTCTCATCATGGGAAATTTCCATTGCTGTCCATCAAACCAAAGGTGGTCAAACTAGTTGGTCCTCATTGGCTTTCTAGCTTGTTCATGGTATCATTTAATGCAAAACAACTTTGAGACCATAATTGTTATTTACGCATAGAAACCAATGACTGAAGCGTAGTATTGCCATAAATTGACCCCCTTATGAAGTTAATAGAATTTAAAGCAGACCATGGATGACTGACATGTTCCTCACCCGCTCATTAGTGTTGCTGGATCTGTAATGGTGGTACATCTTTGACCTTTGACCCTGCAATGTACCCTGCCTTCTGTAGCGTCTCCTTGACACCTCTGGAAACTTGAGCCACAATGTTCTGAACAATAAAAAATACAATACAACAGCATTCTACAAATATAAGGGTTTTTTTTCTATATGTTGTAGCAGTAAAAAAAATCTCCTGGGCTGACTCCACTTTCACATAACTTTTGATGTTGAAAGACGCGAACAAGAATGTCCCAGAACAATCCCACAGGCCTCATGTACTATTCATTTTTATATATTTTTCCTCACTCTATCTCTCTAGGTTTTCACCCCGGTCCATGCACATGGTAAAATTGTTAGCAATTTGCAGACAAAGCCCTTCAATTGTAAAGGGCCTCTTTGGTAACAAGAATGGAAAAACGTAGCATAAAAATACTTCTCTCGCTCAGTATATCCAAACAAGCCGAGAGTTGTTTTTCAAGTGTTTCTAGCAAACACTCTTTCTACTGCGAACGTTCTCCTGCTCATCTCCAGCCGCTAAATATAGAGGCAGAAAAGGAGGCAAGAGTGAGTGGCATGTTGTCATTTCTTGTGCTGATTTTTCCAATTATGGCTGAGTGACATGCAGCGTAGCAAATGGCAGGCGGCAGTTAATGAGCTTTTTATCTTCTATTTCTGTGATTTCTGAGAGAGAGCAGATGAAAGTGAAGATATTGCTGAGACAATGCTGCCCAGGCATCTGTAATAGTGTTGAAATTAAATATCATTTCAAACACCTTTATCCAAAGTCTTTTTTTTTATTTTTTTTTTACCTTTGTCGTCTTTTTAGAAACACTAAACATGTACGATCCGTCACCTTGAAATCTGAAGTATGATAGAGACCTTGTGACAAACTGCATGCCATAGCATTCATTCCACTTTCAAAGGGATGTGAAAAAAGCTGATTATAGATGCTTAAATACTATTTTGGCATGAATACAAGCTCTTAAAGAATGTACATAAAGAAATGTGTGTAAGTCATGTCTCGACATTATATGTGCACAACATAAATGTCCAGATGTAAACTTTGATTTTTCTAACTAAATGTAATGTGGTTTAGTGTATTCCACCATCATTCCACCACCATTCTTGGTGCTAAAACATTTAAATGTGGCCACCTGAAAACAGTTGTAATCATAGTGTTCAGTACATGCACTTGCCCACAAAGTACTTAGTAGCTTTGTCTTTAAACCCTCCTATGATGAACCCAGATGCATATACTTAAAACCCTGTTGCACTAAGTGCTGCCTTTTGCTTTCATTGGGTTCATTGGTAGCAGGTTGCTTTTTTTTTCAATTTTGCATTTTTAACGATGTATTGTTCATTACTGCACTATTCTTTTGTGACTGAATTTGACTAATTAAAAATTGGGGCAGCAACTCAATAACTCAGAAAAAAATGTGGTTTGCTACAACCACTGATTTACACCATCAAACTGTTGGTTATTTTCTAAAACTCTGGCTGCTTGTGCTTCTTGCCCGGTTGGACTCAAATCTCAGTACTTTCGTGAGTATGTTATCATAATCAATAGTCCAGTCAGAAGCAATTCCATTCACAATTTATAGCAAACATTTAGGTTTAGTGGAAAGGACTCGGCTCTTTCAGAGAACTCTCAGACAACATGACCAGAATCAAGGATCACCACTGAACAAAACTATGGTTTAAATCCACCTTAGTAATGTCAAAAATAACAATAGATTAATGCTTAAGGAAACAATTCACACAGGCATTGGTATGACTTCGGTGTAATGGGAAAGATCAGTGTTGTTATACACCATTCTTTCCCTATCAGTGTTGGAATCAGACATCGTAGTTCTAGGATAACCATTCTCATATTTACACATACTGAATCCTGTTAATATTATTGATATGAGTGCAGTCCTCATAGGAAGTATGAGGACTTGTGATAAATGTTTTACTTAGCATTTTTTTTCCCTATATAGTGTAAGAACCTGGGAATCTTACTGTTATATGTATATACTGTTTAGGTCCAGATTCTGTTCTGCTAGGTGATAGTGCTGGGATTTCCTGAGGGTCTGTGAGCACATCTTGGGGGAAGGCTACAACATACTGTGTTGTTGTGAGAAATAAAATGGCAGCTAAATCAGCTGATGTCTTAGTGTGTGGTTTTTGAGAGACATTTGAAATGAGACAAAAGAGCTTTGAACTGTAAGAAAAGCGCTGGGATCAGTATGAGGAGGAGCGCCGTGATACGGAGCTTTATGCTGTAACTAAAGTGCTGCTGCAAGATAGCGCTGTGATATGCAAGTCTATGGAATTTTAATGATCTTAATGATGGTTTAAATATCCATTAAAAAAGATTTCACAAAAAAGGGACGCATCACCATCGTGCCATGCGCAAGCGAAGTCAGAGAGATACCCAAGGCACAGACACACTAATGCTCCTTGCTTTTATAGATAGATAATTGGGATCTTATTAGACTCACTGGAGGTTAAAAGTTTGCTATTGAAACTAGTTTAACTTTCGCACGTGAAATGACAGTCTGATGTCTGATTTTGAATTAATTTCCAATGTATCGATTCAACCCCAGTAAGCGATAGTTCGCCGACCCCAAAAAAAGCAACATGGATGACTTCATGTTGACGGCCGGCATCAATCACTGCATTAGTGGAAGCTACGGAGCTCGGAGATGAATCATCCTTCGGAGGGACAGTCCTCAGTGTCCTCTACCCTCCCTCCTCCATTGGCCCCAATCCTTACCACCCGGGGGATGGGTGGGCAGTGTTTCAGGGGTTGAGGCGGGATGGGTGAGACGCACACATGGGGTTTGGATGATTAAGAGTGCGGATTCAGTGGCCATGAGTGTCAGCTTCTACAACACACACACACACCTTCAAACTGCTCTGGTCTGGTCGAGTGTGAACCCTCTCCACCTGCCTCAGTCGTGGAGGGAAGGGTGCGGGGGGGTGCGGGGTGGGCGGCGGAGGCATACCTCCCGTCATCCCCCCGCTGATGGATGGGGGACATTACGGCTCTTGGGGACAGGTGCCACTGACGATTAAAGGCCCCAGCCAGTGGCTTGGAAAGAATGGAAGTGGAAAGAGGAGAGGGGAAGGAAAGGGAAACTGTTGCCGCAGAACGAGTAAACACAAACGCTGCAGGGAAGGCAGACGTGAAATGAGCGGTGAGGTGGAGGGAAAGGAGAGGGCGTTGCAGGTGGAGGGGAGACAGATGGCGAGAGCCGCTCGGATTTTCAATACAATACGACTGTCTGAAACACCAAAACAGTGATCAAACAAGATAAAATGGTGTGGGAACATTGTGCTTTGTCTGTTTTTGGCACCCCCTCCTCCCCTTTTTTTTTTCATGCAGCCTTACTATGACACTCCCCTCCTCGTCTGTCTGTCTGCTACAGTCCTGCAGCTGCTCCGCTCTGTGCTGTGTTGTTGACATTTGTTTCCTAACCCTGTCAGCCAGCAATGGGGAAAAGTATTACCTCCCTTGCCTCGGGGGCAATTCACCTGTCATTGGCGCTCGCTGTCCTGTCACAGCATCATAGTGGTGCTACCTCGTAATTGGTTCCCTACGATGTTCTGAACTCAATCATTTTAAGTGTCTACGGCCTCACCTGTGCCCCAAGAAAACTATTTGCAGGGGCATACATCAGGAGTATTGTAAGTTTAATTTCTATCTCTCTTGTCAGAGAGAGGACTTCGGCTGCCTCTGTGCTCGTACGTTCTTTTGTAGGAGCGTTACTTATCTTTTGAGAGTCCACAGAATTCTGGAATGGCCAAGTCCATTGACAACACTGCTGGCCCTGTTTTCAGATCTAAAATTCTGGGAATGTGTTGTATTCTGCACAACACAAATGGAGACTTTTGGAAAAAGCTGACAAAACCACCTACATCAGGGGTGGGCAACCCTGATCCTGGAGAGCCAGTAGCCAGAGCTAGTAGAATAGGGTGTGTTACTGCTTGGTCGGAACAAAAACCTGCACCTCCAGGACCAGGGTTGCCCACCTCAGTCTCCAAGAGAGCCTTCATGCACTTGATGATTTGACAGTGGGACAGTCCTTTTCACAAATTAAGCAGAAAAACATCTCAAAGACCATGACTCTGAGTTTGGACTTTGATGTTTGGTCTATCTAACCCACAGGAGGGCAATCCTGGTCCTGGAGGGCTGGTGTGGGTCCAACGCACCTGATTCTACTAATGAAGCTCCATAGCAAGGGCCCCAATGATTGATTAGTAGAATCAGGTATGTTCCTGTTAGGTTGGATCAAAAACTTGCATCTACAGTGGCTCTCCAATGAAGAAAACAATTGATTTGTCTATCCCATGGCTTCTTCTGATGGTGGCTAATGCTCCTGCTACCCTTCTGGTATGTCATCATATATGCATTGTGACTGGGAGTCTGTGTTTTCAGCTGTCTTGACTATTTGCTTCCTGTTTACACATGCATGCATGTATGAGTTTGTCGGGGGTTAATATGGGAAAGTCTTTTGTGGACAGAAATCGTTTTCAATATAAAACTCTGTTTGGAGAGAAAACACAGTGGTGTGGATGTAGCCTTGATATGTGGCAAGCTAGTACCAAATTAGACATGTCACACACAACGGATCCTGCCTTCCTAGATAATGATCGTGCCAGTGAACCCCCTACCCATGGAGGTAAAGTGTGACAAAAAAATAATCTATGCGCCTCAACTCGTTTCCATTATTTTCCGATCGTGGAGAGAGGGACAGGGGCCTTGTTAAGAGGAAGGCGTGAGTGAAAGACTGAGGATGGGAAGGAGAAAGCAGCATTCCACTGGGAATAGGCCTCTTTTTGTTGATGCCAAGTTCAACAGACTGACTGTGGAATTGAATCTCTACACGACTGGGGAAAGGAATAATAGGCCCCGGCTGAGAGAATGGAGCTATACTTCAGGTGTCAACTGCAGAGTGAAATGTACTGCCATCAGCAGAAAAAAAAGGAAAGGAGTAGGGACCAATGTCTGTCTCTGCAACACAGTGATTATCTGGAAATTGCCTTGACATTCAGCTATAATTTGCTTTGTAATGACTGAAAATAGCTGGGGATGAGTCCTCCCAGATTGCTATGTTATCAAAAACCGTGCTTGTGACAAACAAGTTTTTTCACATTTGCAAACAGCAGGGGGAACCACTTCATCAGACCCCTTCCAATTTAAGATGTAGCTTCTCGTCTGATCCCTCAGTTTTCTCCCTCCCGTCTTCTTTTTCAACAACACCCAATCCATCAGTGTTTACTGTAATAATGTTTAATGTTTGCTCATCTGCTTACCCATAATCCCACAGCACACATTCCCCTCTCCTCCTTGGCCTCTATATTAAGGCTCTATCATCATTGACGGATTAACTCCTCTGAACTTCTCGGGGATGATACAGAGCTAACACATACCATTGAACTATGTCTGGCTGTCATACCCACCACAATGTCTCTGTGGCTGTGTGTTATTTCTTGATGCCAATATGTGTATTTTTTTGCATGCTCTCAAGAGCATTCCATTTCAGAAGACCACTTGAATTTGCAAAAGCTTTGATAAACACATTTCACAGTATCAACAGCTGTTGTTTTTTTTTCTTCCATGAACTCATGTAGCCTTCTGCTGACCTTTTGACCTTTTCAACCGAAAGACCAATGAATCCCATTATGAAAGAATCTTTGTCCTTAAGGCGTCATCCAAATTCATAAATAAAAAGCTACACCGTAGGTCCTGTTGAAATACGCTTATTATGATGAAAACTTTTTATGGTCGCTCCCTTAAAACCTATGTATCCCTTCTAATTATAATGAAACAAGTGTTCCTTTCCAGCCACTTTTCCAGTTAGTCCACGTCTGATAGGTTGTCATGTGGGTTTCTGCTTCCTCTTGAAAGTGTCCCTTTATCAGTGAATCCACGCAGATACTGCTCTGAGCCTCTTGCCAGCTTATCTCCGTTAGACCGTTAATTAGCACCAAGTGCAGCTATTACACTTGAATATCCTAAGCAACAAAGAGACAAAAGATGGCCCCCTACCTACCCCCACCCCGCCTTAGCCTGGCCTTAAAACTAGACCAGCTCCCACAAATAAAGGGAAGGGGAGAGGGGATGAGGAGGAGGAAATGAGGAAGGATATTTCTGAGCAGCACAAAGACAGAACTCGGATAAGACTCTGCTGTCGTTTTTTAATTGGTTTATCTCTCCTGAGAGGAGCCCCAAATCTGGAAGGTTTTTGATAGTGAGACTTTTCCTGTATGTGTCTGTAAGTTTGCCAGTATCTGCACATATATGCACATTTATGAACACGTGTGTCACATTTTCCATATTCAAATACAGTGATCAAATAACTAGCTAAAGGTTAGCTAATAAACACAAGGTACAACTGAAGCTGATGGGGAATGCCATGGGTTTTGTAGGCATTTGTCATAAACCAAAGTATTAGACAAATTACATTTTGACCTGTTGAGGTGCTAGATGAAAAATTAGAAGATCAATGTCATTAGAATAAATCATCTGGGAACCATGAATGTCTGTAACAAATTTAGCATCCATTAACTCTAATCCATCCGGCAGGTTTGGAGATATATTTCAACACAAATATATATATCATCATAAAATGATGATATACAGCAAATAAATTGCTGCTGGTGGTGCTTGAAAAATCGGAGGATCAGAGGATGCTTAATAAAATGTTCTCTATAGGTTTTATCAGACATCTATCGTAAATTTATTGCCAATCCATTGGTTGTTAATGGTTGTTGAGATATATCACTCTCAACCGCAAATATCAATGTGGTGGTGGTGCTAGAGGAACTGTTGGGTTCACCAAAGATGGTAGAATTAATTTTCTGGGGACCATGAGAGTCTCAACATCATTTTTTTTAATTAATCTAATAGTTATGGACGAACCAACCAGCCAATCAAGTGACTGTACATGGTGTTCCTACAATTTCACTGCAAGGACAGGTTTGCTTTATTCAAAGAGGACATGATAATGATGTATAATGCAGGCAATTACTAAGGGTCCTTTGTAACATTTCTATGACAGTACATGGCATAAAAAAACCATAAAGAGCTAAACAAACAAGGCCATACTGGGAACACTTGCTGAGGTGAAAGATGTTGATTTGAAAGGCCAACATTTTGTCTTGGGATATAAGGGACTACTTAACATGTCCCTGTAGGGACATAGGAATACATTTACTAAATTAAGAACCTCACAAGAACAGTAGTAGCACATATATTTGGATGCAAACTGTATGGATAACGCTCCACTGCCCCTGTCAGTGTTTGAAAGTCCTCTGGTGTTAGCTTGCGGTGGGTTGCTGCTCTGTGAAACAGCTGACAAGACGGCAAACGGGAAACTGGCAACCATCTGGCACCATTGGGGATCCGGGTTCCCCCTATAGCATTCAACATGAACAGCAGAACTCTGGGGGGGGGGGGGGGGGGGGAGCAGAGGCGCAAATTAGGATGTAACATTATCTTAAAGGTTCTTGGACTGTTTCAGAATTGCTTTTAATTCTAAGGGGAGTTGGTAATCTACTTCAACCAACAGCTGTGGCTCTAAGGTGTTAGAATATCAGTTCTGAAAATCAATTAAAACTGACAACTACTCAACTACAGTAAACATCTGCCTCCTTATAGTTCTAGTAGATCTTATTATGAAGTATTACACAATCTCTTTGCAATTACCTATGTTCACTTTAGGGCTTTTTTTCTTATATGATCACTGTTCATGTGTCGTGTTGGAACTTCAGTGAAGGTCTAGAGTGTTGGTTTTAATGTTTCTGGATTTCTCTGTTACAGTATAAGAAAGAGGTTGAAGTGTGATGAGAAGTGTTGGGCACCTTTGAGTTGTATAAGGTCGTCAACGTAAAAGTAATGCAAGGCCAGAAGTGGAATGGAATGTACTCTCACCAATAATTGCAAGCTTTCACCCAGTCGTTTTTTTTTATGACGGCAAAAGTTTAAAAAGCTTAAGCAGAAATAATACAATTAAAATAATTAAAGCAGACCACATGATGTTTTATTTTTCTTTACTAGCCACTGCTGTTTTTCCTTTTTTTTTTTTGCGTCACAGTGGGAAATGCTCAGTGCCAAGTGCGGTGGACGTGGAGGGAAAGTGGACAGGTAAACAAGCGCTTGGCGGAGTGAAGTTTTTAACTGGGACACATCACTGTTTCTCACAAGAAAACACAGTCAGCGGAAGGATAAAGGTGTAGGAATGAGAGCGAAATGGGACACCACAAAAAAACAAAAGAACACACAAAAACAAAATCAACTTCAGGCTGCTCTGCATGCTTGTGGTGGATTCAGTTGCTTTTTATTCATCCCATGTGACCACAGGGGGGGTTTCATTCAGGATCCTAGTGGCCTGAGTATAGAAGCTCCTCCTGAGCCCCAGCATCGGTGTATCCAGTACCTTCTTCCTGACTGCATCAGGGAAAAAAGCAGTACAGTATTTTTGCTATTTTTTAATATTGCATAGTCTGTTTTTCAAAGAAACATTTCTGGTAAGCACACATCTGACAGTCTGCTCTGTATTGTGTGCTACACAAACCTCAGTCAATGTCCTCGACAACATTAAACAGCTGATCATCCTCAGCCATCAACTCCATTACCTTCTTTGTGATTCCATTTGCTTTGGTGCTGTCCTTTGTGAACTTTTTGGACTTTTCAATTGACAAATCAACATAGTGGCGCTAAAATTCTCTGCTGATGATCCCCCTCTGTATAGTTCGGTTGAATACTCGTTGCAAACTGCACTTCTATTCTTGCTCAGGTACCGAAGGCTCTCTACCGAAGGCCAACATGTGTATATATAAAGTTACCGACGTGTCCTCGGTAGAAATTTATGAGTATTTGAAAGGATGTAGTTTATTTAGAAGCAAGATGGCCACTCTGTATTTCTGAACGGCATGTAAACAGCGACCCAGCGTATTTATTTCCCCTTGTTGCACAGTCAATATGTTGATGGGAGTTAGGATTGAAGTTTGGAGCAACAATGAGCATCAGGATTACTCGTCTGTGAGCGGTTTATGTCTTCGCAAAGAGCTGACAGGGCAGCCTCTGTACCCGCCTGCGGTGGGATGCATTACAGGATCCGTAATACTGATTGATGCAAATTCTCTTGGTAGAAAGGTCCGCATTTGATTGTCAATAACTCCAGATCAGGTGAGCAGGAGCGGGGTAGCAGTTTAATAATCCTACTGTCACACCAGCCTTTATTCATTATAAACACACTCCTCCTTTTCTTTTCTCTCAGATCAACACACACAAACGGGTTATCTGGTTGAATTGCACTGTCTGGTATTCGACAATTTAGGCAGTTTTCAGGGAAACAAAGGACATTGCGGTTCTTAATATCCTGTTGGAAACGGATGCAGGTGCGGAGGTCATCCACTTTATTATAAGGATTAGCAGGATGCTTGGCAGAGAAGATCTCTGTGGCCTTGAACGCAGCCGGTGTTTAATCCCTCCACTTTTCCCCCCTGATGCTTCATCCGAAGCAGAGATGGTCTATGGTCAGGACTGGAGCCGGTGTTTAACTTTTCCACATTCCACCCACTACAAGGATCCTTCATAAATCCTCTCCAGTCTCCAGTTAGTTTCTTTAGGCCAGTTTCTTCACTGGAACGTTGGTAATGGGTAGCAGGGAGCAGAAAGGAGTTGATAGCCAGCCAGTTGTTTTGTTTTGAGAAATATATCCAAAAAAATTCTATTTTCTCTTCTCGTTCTTGCTGATCCAAATGGCCTCGCCCCTCATTTGGAATCCTTTCAGAAGATTATTTGATGATTATATTGCAGAATGTCCCACTTTTTTTTTTTTTTTTTTAGGTTGAAGCTTTGAGATGTTTACAAGAGCTCATTCCCAGTGCAGCTACTCCCCTAATCACCATGGAAACAAACCGTCTGCATCACGGGCTGCCGAAACCTCAGTCCGAGAGACGGCACGATGCTGATGAGAGGCGCCGTTTTAACGGATGAGCTATCAGGACGCGGCGGCTTTTCAGCTCCGACCGTCATTTCTTTCCGCGCCGTTTCGCGAACGCCGTAATCGTTGCCATACCAACAAATGCGTAAAACAGCGGCGACATTTGGAACAACATTTTACATTTGTGATAATGCGATTTACCCACAAGTTCCCCGCCCCCCCCCCCCCCCCCCCCCCCGACCACTGTAGCCTGACCTGTTCATTTCCTCTCAGAATGACGTTTCGCTGCAATAGTATGTCTGCTGTGTTGCCTTAATGACTGTAATCATGACCTTTTGTGGATCCTACAGCTCTACCTCTTCCCACACAGCGACTCTCCAGCCTCTTTACTGCACAACAATTTGCTCTTATGAGAATCAGATCTTATTATACCTAAAGGTCACACCATTATCCCCCACAGTCAGATTTCGAACATCCCGGTACTGTAACTCCCTCAGACTAATAAGAAAGAGGGATGTGACATTACCGCAGTTTCTCCTGATGAAACCCAAATACTGGGAGGGATACACATACACAACTCTCAGCTGCAGCAGGTTGAGGATTGGAAATAGATCTTCACAAGTGCGGCTATGAGACGTCGACTGTATTCCGGGGGAATGTCGCAGCGAGCGAAGAGAGAGAGAGAGAAAGGCTGCGAGAGGGGGTACAAAAGTGTCACATCCATTTGTAACTCCCGCTGAGATGTCAGGATGCTGGCGGGGGCTCACCAACCGCGCGCGCTGACAGTGACGGATGCAGGTGAGCGCCCCGACTTTCTCCCTAAATACTCATCCGCGAAGATCTGTCCGTTGTCGTTCCTTTATGAACCCGTTGAACGGCGGAGACGGCGGAAGATGAGGAACCGGGCCGGTGAGAAAAAGTAAAAAAAAAACAAAAAACTGGCTAAAGTCGGACAGAACGGGCCGAGCAGAGTACATTATAAAGTTAGTGTTTCTTTCTTTTCTGGACTTTTTCATCCTCTCTTTTTTTTTTTCTCTCCCCTCGAATCTGTTTAAATATTAAGGGCTTGTAATTAAAAGGTGACAGAGTGGGACGCCACAGGGGCCTCCGGCGTTATTGACCGAGGAGTGACAAAGTATCCGTCTCCGCAACTGGCAGCCGGCTTCGGGTGGGGGTGGGGTGTAGTGGGGGGTGGTGGGGGATTCTGGGATCTTGAGGCGAGTGTGTCTGGCTGTCGAGATGTTTTCATCTGTTTATGTCCCAGCAAGAGCTCGGCCGCCCTCCCGGGGCGCGCCGACAGAACCGAGGCGAGAGCCCACCGTGGCAGATATGTATTTCCGAGCGTTTATGCGTTGCTTAATTTGTTTCTCTCCGCCGCATGGGATTGAATTCTTGCTGAGAGATGACTGGCAGACATGAAGGAGGAGGGAAAAGTCAGTTTTCAGCACTTTCGCGGCGGAGTGTAGCGCGGCGGCGAATCCCCCCGCCGCCGCAGACAATCCCGATCTGGAAACAAACAGGGAAATGATTCATTGTGTTTAACCCCCCCCTGTATGAACACGGAGGTGGTTTATCACTGCCTCGTGGACGTAGGGGGACAACTGGTTCTGTGGAAGGCTGGCATGTCAGAGGTCAGCACCCTTCACCTCTACAACAATTATCGATGGAGTATTCACACTGATATCGACTGACGCGTTGACACGTTTCGCCCAACCAGCGAAATAGTTACCGTACCTTGAAAATCCTCTTGATAAGATAAGAGAAACGTACGTTCCTCCCCATCAGAGCGGAGCTGTGGGTTTTGCCTGAAACAGGCAGGGATATTGTATTGGATCCTTACCTTCATTAATCATACATGCCTTTGAGTAAATTCACAGCTCAACAGATTTAATAAGAGACGTGCTGGTAGGCCGAGGCAGTCCATGTGTCTCATATATACCAGTGTAAGAGAGATCATTATGGAAATTCTCAGAGGGAGGTGAACTTTAATAACTGCTCAAAATAAATCAAGAGGCGATGTGAAAATTGACAGGCGTTTCTCCCCCTCCAGACCTCAGGTAGAGTGTGGAATTGAAACAACACGGAGCGTCAGAATATCTCAAGTAATATTGCTTCTTGAGGGAGATTCTGATTATGCAGGTTAGAATATTATGTGCCACTGCTTTGGGTAATCATGTAGCGGTGCGGCCGCGCCACTATTGCAATAAATCACAGTTTATGATAATGATTCGGGAGGAAATCGCCGACGCCTATGTATCGGGGACGGGCATGCATATTCAGCGCCGACGCCGCGGTTCGTGCCACTTCGCCCGTCATAGAATTCCAGGAGCGGAGCGCGCAATTATGTGCGGAGATGTAAATCTGCGGCGGACGACAAAACACAGATGACCTTTCTGTACAAATCCGAGGTGACCTTAGGGTGCGCGAATGCAAATTTTAGGAATGACTGATACGGTTTCAAAGGGCAGTTGTAGCCACAGATGGAGACTATCTTAGCTCCCAGGAATCCACCGATGTCTGTTCAGGTACAACGGCGCCTGTTCTCTTTTAAATGACTGAAAGGGGAATATGTTAATATCGCGAAAAGGGAGTCAACAGTTTCTGCATTAGAAGCGTATTAAGGCGTGTTCCCCGCTATGCGAGTATTACATTAAGGACACATGCATACAGAGGAAAGAGCCAGTTAAGTTTGACCTTCAACAAGTGAAACGGATAATTGTCTCAAATTACAGCGGCTCAGCTCGATTTCTAAAAGAAAGATCCTTTTTTTTATTTCATTGTGCGTGCGACGCCTCTTATTTAACCATTCCCATAGCTTCGGTCTGGTCTGATACTGATCTTTTTATTTAATTTAGTCTGTGGGCAGCAATTTGTCGGTATAAATAAAAATGTAAAAAGGACATAGAGTGTCAGATTTAACAGCCTGAGGGGGGGAAAAAAGAAGCTTTTTCTCTGTGTTGGTGTTGTGGCTGTGGTGAAGAAGCTGGAGATGCTGAGATGGGATGAGAGTAGAGGTTCTTATCAGACAAGAATAGACAAAATAAATTTTTTTTTTCCCATGATGAAAACGAGACGAAGACGCGATGAAATTAACCAGACGAAAAAAAGACTAGATGAAATATACGTCCTCTACCCGCCGCTATTTGATATGTTTTTCGCTCAAGCACCTAGCAACAGGTCAGAGGAATTTAAAACAACGACTTACCGGAGAAAAAGTAGACTGAAGTTATGAGCTTGAGGTAACTTGACATTGATTTTCCAAAAAAATACGTTCACGATATCTTGGTGGTCAGCTAACGTTACTTAATATATCCGTAGCTTAACTTAATTTGGCCTGGCGCCAACTTTGTGTCGCTAACATGAGTAAGCTAATCGATAGCGTTAAGCTAGTTAATGCTGCAGCTGCTCCTCTACAATCTATGCAAAATCTTCAATAAATCTTGAGAAAAAGACAAAAATGAATGTATTGGTTTGACTAGATTAATTTTGATTAACATTACTATCAAAGACTAAAGACTAGACTAGAATGCTTACGATTTTTTTCGGCTAAACTAGACTAAAATGTCTTTGCCGTACGTCAAATATGGGCATTTATCACAAGACTAAAACTAAATTGAAAAATAGCCAACAAAATGACCCGGTGGGAGACTTCTCTTGATATCTTAAACTGTCTAAGAAGGTGTTTTCTCTCCAAGTGTGAAGCTCCCCTGCTGACCTCCCCAAAAAAATCCACAATCAGCTCCTTGTTTTTTTTTTTGCTGACAGTCGGTAAAAAAAGGTTGTTGGCCTCGCCTCTATCCCAACATCCGCGGTTCAGCCGGCCAACTCACATGGAGTAAATTATTATTTAAATAGTAGATTATGTACAGCGTTATGGTTTGGCATCAAGGCTCTGACCTTGTCGACGATGCTAACTTCCCGCCAGGGAAAGATCCACTCAGAGCCAACAGGTGGACGCTGGGGTGGAGGTGAGGCTTTTTAATTAGCGTATAAATGGCTGTAATATATATATATAGCTGATGGCATCAGAAAAAAGGGGTTAAGTACTCACATATACATTTAGCATGTAGGCGACAGCATTGTCAGGTGTTTAATTATCGCATTTCATACGATAACTTGGCTCTGTATAATGTACGATTGATTTTTACGATTCTAAAAGAGGACAAATATACGATAATTTGAGTATTTCATACTATTGCCTGCGAAAACTGTCTGCCGGAGAGGTTTTTTCGTGTAAAGGCCTCTGATTGTGCTTTGCAATTAAAACAACGTGAAGGAGAAAGCAGCAAACTGGCGCTTTGAGTTAGGGAAAAAAAAAAATAATTTGGAAAATGAAAGGCACTACCTGTATATCACTTTAGTTATTATTAAATGAATCCATATGTCACGGCTGTGACTTTTATCTTTTTAACACGGGTGAATGGATGCAATTAGAAATGTACCCATGTTTTTTTTTTCTCTCACAGTATAGTCAGATCAAAGTGTCAAACCCTCTGTAAAAAGGCTCCAGAATACAGGAAATGGCATTTACTCCCCTCTATTATATTGCTCTACGTTTCTTATACCTTCCTTGTGAATAGGTGCAATGAAATCATTGACAAATCCTGACAAATTGACATTGACAAACCTGGTAAATCATTGACAATATTCTCCTAGACCTGGCAGCGTTTTAGCACTAAAGACAATTAATAATCCTAATAGCGTTACTATTATATTACCAGCTTGAGGATGGGGGAGGCATTTGTTCAAAAAGGATTGAGAACCAGTGCAAAAGAGTGAATATATTTGACTATAGCGCATCAGTGGGCTTGTTTTTTGGTTATGAAGGGTTATGAATGATAATTTTCCACTAAATACTATAACTTTAAGGCTCTGGTACAATAATCCTATATTTCTCAGGTCTGCTCACTTTTTGCATTGAGTATTTCAATGGTTCCTTTGTTCTTTTGTGTTGTTTTTTTTTGGGGGGGGG